>CM042144.1:101860224-101862724 GCA_023376005.1 Doryteuthis pealeii | reverse complement strand
TGATAAAGCAATTATATAATAATAAATAAATATATATCAGTTTTAGTATATTTATTTATATATTAATTTTAAAAAAATATAGATGATAATATATAGATAAGCATCCAGGTAATTAAATATATATATAAAAAACTAATATATATATATATATAATATTATGGTTAAGATTTAATGCTGAAATTGACTCATAATTCATAAGATATTTACAGATGCATAAAAATGTACAAAAATGTAGAGCAATATCACAATATATTATCAATTATAAAGAAATTTATATATGATATAAAAAAAAGTAAAGTGAGGCAGGGTAAAAACACTCCTTTTTTGCGTGTGCCATAGGGTTTCACAGTTATAATCATCAGGTTAGTTAGATTAAAATTTAAAATTAAATTGAAATAGATCACTAAGTAGGCTGGAGTCTATTCTAGTAGTGATCATCCCAAGTGGAGATTTAAGAGGTTTGAATTCAGAGTTTTCCTTCTCCTAGACTAGTTGCCTAACCAAGGTTAAAGAGCCCAGTCTGCCCTACTATTTATCCATAACTGGAGGGAGAATAGGTGGATTCATACCTTTCCCATCTATGGGAACTGAATTAGTAATCCACACATCTGGCTATATATATGTATATCTATATGTATATATATATGGGTGTGTGTGTGTTTTCTATGTTGTTATAGCTATATATGTATCTATGTGTGTGTATATATATATATATATATATATATACACAATGATTTAGACGTTTTGCTATTTCAAAGGGAATAACAGTGTAACAACACATTTCCGGTAAATATAGTACGCAGGTGTTACATTACACTTCATTTGCCACACAAATGCATGATGGTAGGTCATTTAGTTTCCAGAAACATTTTCCTATCATTAAATTATAACAGATTTTACAAGTACCTTGTTGGCTTTCAAACGAACGATATTTTTCTCATCTATCATTTTTTTTGTTTCCATTTATTTTATACAATAATGCAGGATTTAAAAAAAAAAAAAAACATTAAAAAAAAAAGTCAATGTGTGGATTGCGATCCGAGAAATCCATTGATGGCAAAATCCAGAATGTTCTGTAAAATGGATTTTGGAATAAAAAGACAAAAAGATTGTTTAATATTTTTAAAAAATTGCATATCAGCAATTTTATGACAACAAGAAGAAGGTTCTATCCTTGTCACATAATGATTATTACATTTAATATATAAATTTCAATGAAAATGTAACAACTATTTATGGGACAGTGGTTGTATTTTTTTTTTTTTTATTAGAAATGAAACCAATGTTTTCCTTCTCTGTGATTTCTAGTTACCAAGCCTCACTAACCAGGCATCTTAATGCATTTTTTTTTTTAAATCTATCTCATATACATCCTACATTATAAGCCTTGTTTAGACAACTATTCTAGGAGAAGAAAAACTCTGAATTCAAGCCAGCTTTAATCTGTGACACATCCTATGGGTGGCAGTGGGGTTGGATAAATACACATCTCCAATTATATATGTCTATTTGTGTGTAAAATACATATATATATTATATATATATATATATATATATAAACACCATATATACATATATATATATTTATTTATATATACATATACACAAACATATCTATATATTCATATATATATATATATATATATACATATATATAAACATGTATTTATATATATATATACACAAACACACACATATATATACATGCACACACACATACATGTTATGTGCACACACACACACACACACACAAACACACATATATATATATATCCTCTATCAACAATGTTGATTACTATTTACTTATAAATATAGCACACTATATTATCAATATCAATAATATATATACATATATTATATATATATATATATATATATATTATATATATGTATGTATATGTATTATATATGAATATATATATATGTATGTATATTATATATATGAATTATATATATATATATATGTACATGTATATATATATATATATATATGTATATGTATATATATATATATATGAATATATATATATATATATATGTATGTACATATATATATATATATTATATATATATATATATACAAAAAATATATATGTAAAACAAAAAGAATTAAAAAATTTTTTCTGAGGACAAAATACATTTTGCGGACCTTCCTTTTTTTTATAAAATATATATATACATATATATATGTATATTTTATATATATATATATGTTTATCTACAACCATAGGTTTCATACACATCTTCACACAGCAGCTCTATCACAGATATTGAGCACTCTCCTAATATTACTGCATTAACTCAACAAGTGACATAGTGATAACCATATGATGTAATATATATATATGTGTGTGTGTGTGTGTGTGTGTGTGTGAGACAGTGATGACAAGTTATTGGTCCAGCCAAGAAAGCAATGCCATTTTTTTAATTAATTTTTTTTTTTTTTTGGGGGGGGGTTATGTTTAAAGAAAATGATGTTCACAGTGTCGGGAAATGTACA
>CM042144.1:101697724-101855224 GCA_023376005.1 Doryteuthis pealeii | reverse complement strand
AGCCATGTCTTGTAAATCCTGGCAGCATCCTCGTCTTCACTGGATTCAGACATTCCAGCTTTTTCCGTAAATATGCTAGGATAGGAAAATCATGTCTGCTAGCTCCATGCAGAATGGTATATGTGTATCGCTAATGAACGTGACTTCACATGAGACATCGGAAGACTAGAAATTTTTTAGAAAAAAAAGAAAAAAGAAAACAAAGAAGAGGGAGGAAAGGGGGGGAAAAGGATGAGGAAAGAGAGGAGAAGAAAAAGAATGGAGGCTGAGGAAGAAAAGACGATTGCGGGCGCAGTGAGTGAGAGAACGAATGAAAAAAAGAAGCGGAGAAGGCAAGGTGAGGTAGAGAAAGAAGAAGAGGGTATGTCTGGTAATGATGAGTAGCAGGTAGAGATAATACAATTAGGCAGGACGAAGCGAAGAGAGAGAGAGAGAGAGAGAGAGAGAGAGAGAGGAGGGGGACGAAGAAGGTAAGTGTAGTGGCAGGAGGAAAGGAAGGGATAAATTATGGGGTTTGTGTGAGGAACGACTGATAATGTAGAAAGATGAGGATAGAATGCAAAAATTCGGAGGAGAAATACCGTAAAGGTGAAGAAAGGGGAAAGTAAAAAAGAAGATGAAAGGAAGAGGGGGGGGGGTAAATGATAATCGAATGATGATCGAATAATGTAGAGACTGTGTTTGAAGAAGAAGAAAGAGGAGGAGGAGGAGGAGTAAGAAAGGAGGAGAAGGAGGCTGATGGTTCCCTCGAGTTTAAGCTGTTATTCCAACACAACTGTGTTCAGTGCCGCTGCTGATTTTGATAGAATTGGATTGTTTCCTTAACTTTCTGGATACCGGCTGTGACTGAGCCAGTAAGGACTGGCAAGGTCGATCATGGATGATGATGGGGATTTAGAACAAGGGCAGTGTTGGTGGTTGTCACAATAACCAAGATGACAGTGGTAGCCATATGGATCACAGGTATAAAAAAAATAAAAAAGATTTTAAAAAAAATGTTTTTAAAAAGAAAGGATGCTATGGATACTTCCAATATTCCCAAAGAAGAAGAAGAAGAAGAAGAAGAAGAAGAAGAAGGTGATGATGATGATACGGTGGTAGTGAGGTTGATGATGACGATGGTGATTGCAGAAAGGTATATGTCAATCACAATGAAAAACGACTTCAGAGAAAAAACAAGAAGAACAACTAAAAACGAAGATACTATTGCTTATTTCAAGAAACGTGTTCTCACTGTTGCTGGTGGTGATGGTGGTGGTGGGGGTGGGGGTAGTAGTGATGGTGACAGTGACGGTGGCGGTGTTGGTAACGTGCGTATGGTGGGTGTTAAATATCGAATGCAATGGATCTCTTGACGCTCACAAAAGGTAAAAAGGAATTGATGGGACAGATTGCCTTCAACGTTGTCAGTGAGTGTGGGCTGCTTGCTATGGTGTATATAGGACTCTAACAGACTGTAGTTTTTATCTTATTCTTTTTTTTTATTTTATTTTGTCAAATACAGGTGGTAGAAAAGGACGCCATACGGACGGGAGAACGTGCGGCAGGGTTTGGGGCACGTCACTCCGCAACGACACTCCCTTTCAGGAAAAAACGAGACCCCATCTTCCTCTTTATGTAGTCGGGAGGCTCATTGAAAATGCCAAAGTGAGCGTGTTGCTTTGAAAGGATGACAATAAAAATAGATCTTTGGCCATAATAAAGTTGGCTTTGAACATGCCATTATAACGGGGTTCTTTTTTAAATTTTTTCTTCTTTTTTTATAATTCAAGGGGATTTTATTTTTCTATCTTTTCTTCTTTCTTTTAATATTTGTCGTTTTGTATTTTTTTCTTCTTCTCGTCTTCAACATTTCTCTAACTTGATTAATCGGACCCCCCCCCCTCTCTCTCTCTCTCTCTCTCTCTCTCTCTCTCTCTCTCTCTCTCACTTAATCGTGTTTATCTTTCGTTTACAAACCCCGGCATTTAATCGGTATTAATCTCTTCAATTGTCCCCTACACCTCCCCCTTTCTCCCCGATTTTCTAAACTTTATATTTAATAAATTTCCTTTTTATTTCTGTTCCTTTTTCCTTCTTAAAAAAAAAAAAAAAAAAATCTTTTTGCCTTTTTTTAATTTTTTTTTTTTTTACCTTTTTTATATTGCAAGCTGTCTCTCAGGTAAGATTTCAGTTTTTATATTATCTTCTTTCTTTTCTTGCCACTTTCACTTTCTTTCTATCTATCTTTTATTTTGTCTATCTTTCTTTCTTTCTTTCTTCTTTCTTTCTCCTTTAAACATCTAAATGCTCATTTTTTTTTTTTAAATTCTCCCCCGGACCCGCGATAGCTATTTGATTTCTTTGCAAATTTAATTTTCTTTAAACCTCATTTTTTACGATTCACCGTTTTTTTTTTTCTCTGTCTTTCCACTCTCTTTTTTCTTTATTGCAAGCTGTCTCTCCTTTTTATACTGTTTCCTCTCTTTTCTTTCTTTCTTTCTTTTTTTAAAGATATTTTTCCTTTAGTAAATTTAATTTTACAAACCCGTGGGTCCTCAATTTGTTAAAATTTTTCCCGCACCCCACATCTTGATTTCTTTCCAATTTCAATTTTTAAACCTCATTTTTTTCCCTCCCCTTTCCTCTCCTTTTTATATTGCTCTCCCTCCTTTTTTATATTGCTCTCCTTACTCTCCTTTTTATTGCTCTCCTTACTCTCCTTTTATATTGCTCTCCTTACTCTCCTTTTTATATTTGCTCTCCTTTTTTATCACCCCCCCTCTCTCTCCTCAATCACTTTCTTTTTCAGTAGACATTTTTCTTTAACTAATCTTTATTTTACAACCCAGAGGATCTTTAATTTTTTAAATGCCTCCCCACTGGCATCCTGGTTTCTTTCCAAATTTAATTTTCTTTTAATCATGTTTAACGATTCTCCCCCTTTAAAAAAAAAGATTGCATGGTGTCTCTCCTTTTTATACTGTCCTTTTCTCTCCTTTTTATACTCTCCTTTCTCTCCTTTCTCTATTTCGTTCGTTTGTCCTTTCTCTTCTTTCAGCAATGTTTTTCTTTCTTTCCATCTATCATCCACTGTGCTGACATGTTTTCATCTTTGATTCTGCTCTCTTCCTTCCTTCCCCAACAGTTATCAGTTATTATTCACTGCTTGTTCAGAAAACCCTGCAAAGGCATTGTGGGCCCCTTTCTATATCAATTAATTAACATTTACCTTTTTTCTCGCTCCTCAACAAACCCTCTCGCTTTCTCACTCTTTCTCAACTAATTAACTATCACAAATTCTAGACATTTATTTACACGTGGGGAAACAAGCCCCCCTCGCCCATACCAACTCTCGACACTGACCCACCACTAGCAACGACCCCCCTCCCCGATACCAACTCTCGACACTGACCCACCACTAGCAACGACAAGACGGAACAGTTTATTCTTTCTTGCTTTCGAAGGCAATAATCTACATAATAAATAAGCCCATTATGCATCCTTTCATGTGTGTCCGAGTCCGTGCGTCCGAACGGGTGGGTCTGTGTATCAGTGTGTCTGTTTGTATTTATGTGTGTATGTTTTTGTGTACGTGTGTCTGTGCACCCATCTTCGTGTGTACGTGTGTCTGTGCATCCATCTTCGTGTGTGCGTGTGTCTGTGCATCCATCTTCGTGTGTGCGTGTGTTCTGTGTACACGTATGTCTGTCTCTATGGCTGTGTATCCGCAAGTGTGCTTGTTACGCTGTGTACATATGTATGCCTATGCGCGAGTGTGAGCATGTTCCCGTCTACGTGCACATATACGAGTATGTATGTATGTATGTATGTATGTATACGTTTACGAGTATGTATGTATAAATAAGCACGAGGCACTCTTTCATGTGTGTCCGAGTCCGTGCGTCCGAACGGGTGGGTCTGTGTATCAGTATGTCTGTTTGTATTTATGTATGCATGTGTCTGTGCATCCATCTTCGTGTGTACGTGTGTCTGTGCATCCATCTTCGTGTGTGCGTGTGTTCTGTATACACGTGTATCTGTCTCTGTGTCTGTGTATCCGCAAGTGTGCTTGTTACGCTGTGTATATATGTATGCCTATGCGCGCGTATGAGTGTGTTCCCGTCTACGTGCACATATACGAGTATGTATGTATATGTATACGTCTACGAGTATGTATGTATAAATAAGCACATGAGGCTCTCTTTCATGTGTGTCCGAGTTCGTGCGTCCGAACAGTGGACTTGTGTATCAGTGTGTCTGTCTGTGTCTGTGTGTGCGTGAGTCTGTGTACGTGTGTCTGCACATGCGTCTGCTTGTGTATGTATACTGTATACGCGTATGTTTGTGTCTGTATCTGCGGGTCTTCTTGTTATGGTATATACCCATGCACGGGCTCTGAACATGTATGCCCGCATGTGTGTGCATGTATACGAGTACCTGTATGTCTATACACGTCAGCAAGTATGTGCGAGTACGTTGTCACGTATATGTGTATTCACGTCTACAAGTACACGTGTATGTGTACGTCTACTAGAATATGTGTGTGAGTGCCCGTTTACGAGTATGTGCGTGTATGCACATCTACGGGTATATATGTATCTGTGTGTGCACGTCTATGAGTATATGTACGCTTACACCTTTACGAGTATATATGTGGGTGCAGATCTATGAATATGAGTGTGAGTGCTATATGTACGTCTCATGTTTTTATGTGTGTGTGAGTGTGTGTGTGTCTGTATGTATGTGTGTGTGCACGTCAATGATTATATATATGTGTGTGCACGTCTACGAGTATGCACGTATGTATACAACTATGAGTATATATGTGTATGTAGGAAGCGCGTGGTGTGATGGTTCAAGTCATAGGAAATGGACTCATCAACACGAGTTCAAATCCTGGACGTGGTAACTGCATTTCACTTAGCGCTAATACCCTTGGGAAAGGTATGAATTCTACTCTCCCTCCAGCTATGGGTAAATAGTAGGGCAGACTGGGCTCTTTAACCATGGTTAGGCAATCGGTCTAGGAGAAGGAAAACTCTGAATTCAAACCTGTTGGACTCCGATTAAGAAATTGACCTTGTGTCACATCCTGCTCGTGCGGAGGGGTTGGTAAATATAATATATATATATATATATATATATATGTGTGTGTGTGTGTGTGTGTGTGTGTGTGTATGTATGTATACGTAGACATCTATTGGTTATATGTGTGTTCACGTCTACGAGTATGTATGTATGTATGCACGTCTACGAGTATTTATATATGTGAGTGCACATCTCATTTATGAGTATATATATATATATATAAGTGTGTATGTGTCTGACCGTCTACAAGTACGTGCATATGTGCACATCTACGAGTATGTATGTATTTGTGAGTGCACGCCTATGAATATATGTGTACACGTCTATCAATATATGTCAGTGTGCACATATGTCAGTATTTGTGTGTATGTGTGCACTTCTACGAGTATGTATGTGCATGCACATCTATAAGTATGTATGTGTGTGTGCATGTATGAGTGCACGTCTCCTATTTTTTTATGTGTACACGTCTACGAGTATGTAAGTGTGTATGCATGTGTATACTCCTATGAATATATGTGTCAGTATGTGCTTCTATCGGTATATTTATGTGTAAATGTGTGCACGTCTACGAGTATGTATGTGCATGCACATCTATAAGTATGTATGTGTGTGCATGTATGTATGCACGTCTCTTATATTTTATGAGTGTGTACACGTCCACGAGTATGTATGTGTGTGTGTCTGCACGCCTATGAGTATATGCGTATGTGTGCACATCTATCAGTATGTTTGTGTGTATGTGTGTGCATGTCTACGAGTATGTATGTGCATACATATCTATAAGTATGTATGTGTGTGTGTGCACGTCTATAAATATGTCTCTGTGTGCTCAACTATCAGTATTTGTGTGCGTACATGGGCACGTCTACGAGTATGTATGTGCATGCTCATCTATAAGTATGTATGTGTGCGTGTGCATGTATGTGTACACGCTTCCTATGTTTTGTGTGTGTTGCATGTCTACGAGTATGTGTGTGTGTGTGTGCACGTCTATGTGTATATGTGTCAGTGTGCACAACTACGCGTATGTATGTACATGCACATCTATAAGTATCTATGTGTGTGTGCATGTGTGTGTTCACGTCTCCTATTTTTTATATGTGTGTACACGTCTACGAGTATGTAAGTGTGTGTGTATGTGTGTACGCCTATGAATATATGTGTCAGTGTGCGCTTCTGTCAGTATATTTGTGTGTATATGTGTGCACGTCTACGAGTACGTATGTGTATGCACATCTATAAGTATGTATGTGTATGCATGTATGTATGCACGTCTCTTATATTTTATGAGTGTGTACACGTCCACGAGTATGTATGTGTGTGTGTCTGCACGCCTATGAGTATATGCGTATGTGTGCACATATATCAGTATGTTTTTGTGTATGTGTGTGCATGTCTACGAGTATGTATGTGCATACAGATCTATAAGTATGTATGTGTGTGTACACGTCTATAAATATGTCACTGTGTGCTCAACTATCACTATTTGTGTATGTATGTGCATAAGTATGTATGTGTGCGTGTGCATGTATGTGTACACACTTCCTATGTTTTGTGAGTGTGTTGCACTTCTTCGAGTGTGTGGGTGTGTGTGTTCACGCCTATGAGTATATGCATCAGTGTGTACATCTACGCGTATGTATGTACATGCACATCTATAAGTATGTATGAGTGTGTATGTATGTGTGCACATCTCCTTTTGTGTGTGTGTGTTACACGTCTACGAGTATGTGTGTGTGTGTGTGCACGCCTATGAGTATATGTGTCAGTGTGCACATCTACGCGTATGTATGTACATGCACATCTATAAGTATTTATGTGTGTGTTCATGTATGTGTGCACATCTCCTTGTGTGTGTGTGTGTGTGTGTGTGTGTGTGTATACACGTCTATGCGTATGTGTGTGTACGTGTGAGAATAACATGCCATAGTCAAAATAGTATTTCTCATCCATTTATGGTTCTTATTTACATCCATAGATGATATCAAGTTGCGCTGTTCCATCATCCGGGTTCTCAGGAGTCAGGATTTCAAGCATATTTAAAATCAAAGCCAAATGTGAATAAAATAATAAAATAAAAATACAAGAAGATAAATTCGATTTCTTAACAAAAGTACATTTATACAACTTTGAACAAAAGCCAAAAAAAAAAAAAAACCAAAAACACAAACAATTTGATAGACGGTACTTCGGTGTATTAAAGTAATAAAAGTGGGGTATCAAAGAGAGATAATAAATAATTGTCTCCCATGAATTTGGGGGCGTGTTCATGGGACACCCTGCGGTCACATGAAACCCCCAGAATCAATTTCGGTATTAGTAATCGTCACTTTATGTAAGCATTTGAAGTTTTCGCATGTTGAATTCTTTCTGCTCTGACTGCTGATGGTATCGGCGGAAAAACGGGGTGGAGTATGAAGAGAAATCGATTGTCGGCATCTTTGTCGCTGCTGAAATCTCTGTGACTACTCAAGTTTTGACTCACTTTTTCTTCCGTACATTGCTAGAAGTCAGCTTGCCAAGGTTCTAAAACGAAGAAAAATGTAGTAAATTGAGATTGGCTCTTAAATCGATTTAGTTATCACATGACCTTTTCTCGACTACGTCCACGCATATTAATAGCAACCAGGTCTTAGTGACTCATTTTTGTTTTCTGTGCTCGTATTTAACAGTCGAGCACCAGATTCAAAATTTATTACCAGCTTTGTGATTTGTTGGTTCGTTTAGGTATAGTTCCCATATGAACAATTATTGTGCATGCCTCAGAACTGGAGCCTCACCACTAGATGATGTTTAGTGTTATATCCAGATCCTCCCATTTTTAAGTGCTAGGGGAAGGATTCTTACTCTTCTGCTGAGAATACAGTCTTAATATTTTCGGGCTTTATTTACCATCTGATGAGACTGAATTTTGGGGAGCTGTATTAAATCAACTTAGATTTATAAAGGCCCCAATTTTGGTCGAAATAAATTTATTATGGAATAACGGTGTTGAGATTTTCCTTCCTTTCTAAGATAAATATTGCTCTGTATATAATCTAAAAAGTTTATTATACATTGAGCTCTTTTTAGTGATTTAAAGATTCACTGTATTTATACATACTGGATCATACAATAATAATACAGTGTATCTTAGAAATCACATATAGAATCATCCCTTACTACCAAGTTTTGGATACCTCTCATATATATATAATATATATATATATATATATATATATATATATATATATATATATGAGTATAGATAAAAGATATTAAAACAATACAATATGCTGTTAAAGTGAAAACATTTTATGTCATATTTCACTTTAACAGCATGTTGTGTTGTTTTCATATCCTTTTATCTATACTCATACCGTCGGATTCATTTCCTTTCTCTTAACTTATATATATATATATATATATATATATATATATATATATACAAATTTACTAATAAACAAATATCGTAATTTGCCTTCTTTTCTTTCTTTTTTAAAAATCATTCAGAGACTTGTTAATTCTTTTAACTCTTTTTTGTAAATAAAGTATGACAATATTCATAGATCGCTAATGCATTATAAGGACTGTTATAACAGAAATAGATATCAACGGATGTTAACCCCGTGACATCGAAAATGAAATGAACAAAAGCAAATGTTCTACCCATAGGCTCCAGCAAAACTTCCGGTCGTAAAACAAAATTTATAAACAATTAAAAATATTTTCTATTTAATGTTTTTCAACCAATAAAAAATCTTCCCCCATAACCCTTCAAAGGTCTTCTCGGGCCTCTCAACTGTTATATATACAGCTGGCTTAAAGTAAAAAAAATCAGCTAATCGTAGACAGCCAGAGCCGATGCACCAGGCCGAGATAAAGAAACCGCCATACTATACCCACACCACACCGCGTCACGCCATACTATACCCACATCACACCTCGCGTTTCGCAGAGCCAGAACTGACTTGCAACCCAACACCTTCCCTCATTTCACCAAGCAGCGAAAAGGAATTATCATCTCAACAATTCCAGCTTTTGTTTATTTTACGGTTATATAGTTTTACAGTTATATGGTTTCAACTGTTCCTATTTAATAAAAACTCGCCTGCAATTATACGTCTTCAATGAACTATTACTATCTAATACTAAGTACAAAATAATGTTATAATGACTAATTATATAAAAGACAAAATAGATAAGGACGAACAGGATAGCAAGTGTGGAGACAGAGATGAAACTGTTAATCACATAAAAAGCGAATTCAACAAACTAGCACAAAGGGAGCATAAGTCTAGGAAGGACTGGGTGTGAAATGTGGTGCATAGGGAACTGTGCAAATAATCTTACCACTGAATGTACTTTAGTTTCATACTCAGGACATTGTATGTATGTGTGTGTGTGTGCGTAAGAGAGAGAGAGAGAGAGAGAGAGAGAGAGAGAGAGAGAGAGAGAGAGAGAGAGAGAGAGAGATTAAATATCTAAAAATGCTCATCTCACATTTTTTCGCTCTTAGATGTGAAAGTACTAGATATTCTTTTTTAGATATCTAGTTCATAAATATTTAGTATTTAGATATTTAGTACTAAAATCAATTAGATTTGAATCTTCGTCTAGATCAGGGCTTCTAAAACATTTTACTTGATGCATCCCTTGTTACTGTACTATACTTCCCTTGCATACTCGTCCTTCGGGGAGGGGTCCAGTGTGTTACGGCCACTGGATCAGGGTAAAGTACAAATAATAGCGTCGATCCCAGAAGGCCACCCCACCCCCAGACAATTCCCTTGAGGGGGAATACCGAGGGCATCGACGCAATTTTTGTTCTTTCCCACCCATGAGCTTCGGCTTGTGGGTGGGCCCACATTAAAACGAGGCCTTGTGTCCAGTCCATACAAGTGGGGTATGAGAGAAATATATCCCTTGTTACTATAAGAATTAGCACCCATATTCTCATAATACATTAGGTTATCCAAAAGTGGGTAACCTAACACAGAATATCCGGGAGGGAAAAAGACAATATACCATTTAATTACACAACATATAAAAAGGGAACATAGTTCCCATCCCACAACAAAAATAGGCACCATGTTCATAGTTTCTAAGGAAGCTTAAAAACTAAATCTTTCGCTTCTAACGTTAATTGTAATAGAGAGAGACTTTAGGGTTCCTCCAGACATGTTATGTGGAAATGCTCCTCCTTAATGTAAAAATGGAGACAATTCTATTTTGTCTCCTAACATTACCAAATCCCCCAAATAAATTAATAGAATATTGAATTAAAAAACATAACCAATTTACCATTGTCTAATGCAATAAGAATTGAATGTGCTGTTCTTATAATACATTAGAAATATCAGAGTAACCTTCCAAAGTATGTGAATATATACATAAATAAATCCAAACAAAGAAGTACAACATAACAACAATACAGACTTTATTATCTGAGCACGTAGAACATGATATACATGACAAGATACAAAACAGATAGGACGAAAGTCCTTTCGAAGTAAGAAAGAGTTCATAAAGAATACGACATTAATTTACTGATAGTTGGGGGGGGGCTTTTCCCCCCACTTAATGGACAAAGACACCATGCGTCTAGTCCATCTTTTGTGGATGCTAGACCAAGAGAGAGAGAGAGAGAGAGAGAGAGAGAGAGAGAGGGGGAGGGGGCAGAGGGATTCCTGTGCTGAGTTAAATACCCAGTTCGTAGTGTCACCTATTGGCAAAAACCTTGTTGTAAGGGAAGGTAACCCTTTTGGATACAAGTCCATCCTAACAGGGGCAGACAATCGCTACAATACAATTTACATGAGAAAAGAATTAGTAGACTATAAATGAAAACTCACCTTTAATTCTTGAATTATTTTTTAATGAATAGAATAATACTCCACTTTGGCCCTATCTTGGGCTAGACGGGCGGTCAGAGAAGCCCCCTCCGATCAATCGGCTGGTCACGTCAAGCCCTAGCACCTATATGATTTTCCCAGGCCTATTGCCCTTATGGCAAGCCCCAACCACTTTTTATCACATGGGTGCTAGAAGGCGGTGGCTGAGGGTCTACATGTCCTGGGAATGACGTTAAACTCTATCTGATGGTGAGGTTCTAGTTTTGGAGGTTTGGGGAATGCGGAGCACCCCTTCATCACCATTGCTCCCTGGTCCACTCTGACCCGGAGTGGTAGTACCTGTTAGGGTCCTATCTATATGTTAAATAGAAAAATGTATTTATAAAAAAATTGTATTATCCATTAAGAATTGATTTATTTCAAAACTTTATCGGCATTAAATGACCCACTGAGGTTGATATGCCGTAAAACAAAACAAAACAAACAAAAAGAATAACAAAAACATACAATATTTGGCATTAAATAACCCTCAATGTTTGATATGCCATTAAAAACCAACCTACCAATTTATCAACTAGCGATTTCTGAAAAATATGCTGTGATAAGCAATTAACACTGCTGTGATCTTTGATGAAAATTAATGACTTTTATCAATTTAACATATAGATAAGTAGTGTGTATGCATACGATTATTAACCTTAAATTTGAGTGTAATTTTCAAAACCGAATTTACCTGAATTGGAAAGATTTGTAGAATTGCAATCATTTTTTCAAGTAGTTCAATTCTATGAATCTTTCTGATTCATTTAAATTATTTATATGTTAAATTGATAAAAGTCATTAATTTTCATCTAAGATCATAACAGTTTTATTTGCTTACGCCAGCATACTTTTCAGAAATTGCCAGCTGGTTGGTTAATTGGTAGTTTGCATATATATATATATATATATATATATATATATATATATATATATATATATATATGAGGTTAAGTAAACAAACAAATGTGTTTATTTTTATATGGCTTTAAGCCGACAATTTTTGGAGGATATGTGCTTAATTGAAGTCATACCTAATTTTGAAAATTAATTAGTTAATAATTAATAAATTTTAGGCGGGCATATATGTTCAAATTTAAGGCTAAACAAATCGAGAAAATGTTAATCCCTGAATGTACATTTCGACCTATTAGGTCTCCTCAGCGAAGGTCGAAATGTACATTCAGGGATTTGACATTTTCTCGATTTGTTTAGCCTTAAATTTGAACATATATGCCCGCCTAAAATTCATTAATTATTAACTAATTAATTTTCAAAATTAGGTATGACTTCAATTAAACACATATCCCCCAAAAACATATATATATATATATATATATATATATGATAAAGAAAATTACTTACCAGAGAATAAAATATCGATTTAATTGCAATATCGATGTTCGATGCAAGTATTAATCGAATAAGTCAGTGTTATAATGAATGTAAAGTGCTCGATATTCACGTTCGCAATTGCCAGTAATTAACCAATATCTTGATTAATTCATTGCAATTAACCCTGACGATGCTTTATGGTGAAACTTGAGTAGACTATTTTTATATATACCTTAATACTATATAAATATATATATATATATATTTAAAAAAAATGTTTTTTTAAAAATTGGGCGTTATTATGAAGCATTAAAAATGTATAAATGAATGAACTCGATATTATGGAGTATTGGATTCACTTATTTTTTAATTATTTTTTGTCATAAATTTTCAGGTTCGTTAGATACCCTTTGTCAAATGTTATTACTGTTCAACGGTTTCTTTGTCTCTGTTGTTATCGACAGTGGCAGCGTCTGTGAAATATTTGTAATAACGGAGAATTCCTATATCTGCGTTTAATCCCTTCACGTGTGTTTGTAATTTTAGAATCCATTTAGTTTCTGATTGTTTTCTAGATTGCGTTGTTGGAAATGCGTGTTCTAATATGATGCATTTGAGGTGTGTAAGGTTGTGTGATAAGGTGTTAAAATGAAGTGCTATTGTACTATGCGGGGATTTGAGATTTATAGTGGATTTGTGGTTATTTAGTCTTAGTCTAAAGGGTGTTGATGTTTCTCCCACATATCCACTATTTCTACATTGTGTGCAGTATATATAGTATATATAATGTTAGCGCTATCGCATGTTAGGTGTGGCGGATGGATTGTTATGTTTGTGTAGGGTATTTTTATTTCGGTTTCCGTATGTATGAGGCTGCAAACTTGGCATCTAGGCTTGTTGCATCGTTTATTACCTTTCCGTACGGTGTTATGTAAAATTTTTCTGGATGCAGTGGGATGTTACGTAGGTTGGGTGGTTGTTTTTTTGCGTTGATGGGCGGGGTTTTGAAGATGGACTTTGTTGTGGGGTCGGTTTGTAGGGTTTTATATTGTTCAGTGAGAAGCTTAGTCAGTTTGTGTATATGTCGACCGTGGTGAAATACCATAGGGATTCGGTCATTAGTTTGTGGTTTGTATACGAGTAGTTCTTGTCTATTAAGAGATGATGCTTTGTCGAATGCTTATATATATATATATATATATATATATATATATATATATATATTATACCATCATTATCATCATCGTCAGTCACATTACTCTCTTGTCACCTGTCTGTATTGGTTATCGTTCATAGTAGGTCTTCCAAGCAGCATCCAGAATCCACACAGAGCTGATTGATGTAGATTTTTGCTGATTGGGCTACACTGGTGTGTCCATGTGTAAGTGTCCACAGGAGAATGAGACTTATGAGTTTTTTCTTTGCTTCTCCAGCATATATATATATATTGTTACTAAGAAGCAGTAGTATCATGGATTGCAATATATTAGTACCTAATAATATCCATTGTGTTACAAGCAGAACAAACTAAACTAGTAAGACAAGGTATTACTATATATATACATACATGCATATATATATATATGTATGTATGTATGTATATAGTAGTACCTTGTCTTACTAGTTTAGTTATATATATATATATATATATCCACTATACCCCTCCTCTTCTCACAACTTGTGCCCTCCCTCCCACAAAAAATCACTACTGCATTGCTCGCTCGAACCACTACCATTCCTACAATCTCCCACTACCAATTGTCATTACCTCCCACTTCTAATTCCTTGCTACTACTCGTTCTTGATAAAAACGAGACACGAAACCATACCATCGTTTCCTACCTGATTATGGCAAACTGTATTGCCGAAAGCGCTCGTGTTGAAACCTTTGGTGGACTGTTACACTAGTTACACCCTGACACCCAAAAGATGGCCCGAAAATTAGAAAGGATCAACCAAAAACTTGTCCGACAAGAATTGTCTGTACAGTTCAACAAAACTTGTATCAAAGAAAAAATGCTGCCAAAATACACACACACACACACACACACACATATATATTATATATATATATATATATATAAATTTATTCAATTAATGCATATATATTTAGTTAAAATTTAATGGTAAAATGAATGAATCGACGAAATAAAAATGAATGAAATGAAGTGGATAAATGAAAAATTCTTTCCAAGGGACCCTCTCAAAAGTATTAAAACACTTTTTGAGAGTGGGGTCCACGATAGAAAGTTTTTCTCATCTATTACACTGGTTTACAAAAAAATATTTTTTGTCTGAGGCAAGAATGTGAATAGGTGTTTTTTTTATTAATTTGGGTGTGCTGAATTCAAATTTATAAACAGTTTTGCTCTATCACCTCTAATTTCTGTCTTTTAAATAGTCTCATTTTAGTATATACAGAGTATATACGTGCTTATTTCAACAATTGCAGCAGCTTATTACAGATAAAACAAGATAGATAAAGAACATTGACGGAATGAATATACTTGGATGACACAATGTATACAATTCATAGTGACGCAGACAGAAGTGTGTTTTCTTAGATGATCTGCTGTATTTTGTTTCCGTTATGTCACGCAAGAGCATCCAGCATAAGTCTCCCATCATTCCGGGTTCCACTTGCCATGGTACTTGCTCTCCATCTTCGTAATGTCTTGATGGAATCTTTCTCCGTGCTCATCACTCACTGCTCCAAGGTTTGGAGGGAAGAAGTTGAGGTGGGAATGGAGAAAATGAATTTTGAATGACATTCGGCATCCCATATCCTCATAAGTCTTTAGCAACTTCTCAATACAGACTTGGTAATTTGGTACGCGTGTGTTACCAAGGAAGCCACTACAGACTGACTTAAATGCTTCACATGCTCTCAGTTCCTTTAAGGTAAAAAGCTCCCCAAAATCAGTATCCTTCAGCACTTCTCGGATCTGAAGTCCGACAAAGATGCCCTCTTTGAGCTTAGCAGCGCTGAGACCTGAGAACACAGTACACAAGTGTTGGAAGGCAGCACCATTTTTGTCCATGGCCTTCACGAAATTCTTCATCAAACCAAGCTTGATGTGAAGAGGAGGAAGAAGCACCTTATTCATGTCAACCAGAGGATTTTCCTTGACGCTGTGTTTGCCAGGAACGAAAGTGCTTCTAGACCCCCAGTCTTTCTACTTGTAATGATGAGATACAGCTCGACTATCCCAGACCACGACCTTGAGGTCCCCACACAGGCTCCACTGGTACTGGTTGTACTTAACAGCTTCTAAAAGAAGCTCCATATTGTCATAGGACTCCTTTAGATGGACAGAGTGTGCAATGGGAATGCTGGGATATTTATTCTCATTGTGCAAAAGCACAGCCTTGAGATTTCGCTTGGAAGAGTCTATGAAAAGACGCCAGTCTGAAGGATTATGTGGCAAACCAAGGGAAGTGAACAAGTCAGGTACATTTGTGCAGTAGCACAATTTGTTTTCCATGTCGAAAAAGGAAGCAAGGTCTTATCTTTGTTCCGATTCCTGAAACTGACGAACCTTACATCTTCCTGGACGGTTCCACTGTTTAAGCCGAGAAGCCAAGAGCTTTGACTGCTGTTTTGACAGATACAAATCACGAGCAAGGTCATTCAAGTCTTCTTGCGTGATCCAGTGTGGCTCGTTGCCAGTGCACTACTGGCTGTTGTTTGAGACGTGTTGGCTACGCTTAACTGCCAAAATCCGTCTTGATATATAGCTATATATATATAATGTAATGCTATCACTTACATTTATTGCATATAAGCTTTTTATAACTAAAAAAGAAGACATAAGTCACACAATAATAGAAATTAACCCTGAATGCATATACGCCTTTATATACAGTATGTGCACAAAATGTACAGTATGCATATCTCAAAAACTAGAGGTGATGAATAAAATCGGATTTCAAATCTGAATTCACCACCCCCAAATTTGGTTAAAACAGCTATTTTTGTGCTTGCCTCAATTTCTTTGTAAACCAGTGTTATTAGACTCCTTTGAAGCATCAAGTTAATATAATTATTCTATAAGTTATTAGAGAAGATAAAATCCGTCTCTTATCTTTGTCATATCTGTTGAGAATGGGTTTGAATTTTTTTATATATATATCTAATCTTGTCTGGTTAACTTCCGCTGAATATTGCTACATTGTAACTATCTTGAATTCAAAATAAAATCGGTCAAATAGAAGCTTAGCTTTTTTTACAGTTGTAAAATAAAATAAAATATATTAAATTAATTAGATAGATCAGTAAACAAATAAAAAGATTATCTTAATTATATATTAGAAAGATTGATGAATGATTTTAGAAAACTATATTTTATGTGTATTTTTAAATTTCAGATAGATTAAATATAATAAATCAAATATTTAAATTATAAATGACAAAGTGTTATTTTTTCTTATATTAACAGCTCTAGACTGACCGTAATTTTAATAATACATATATATAATATATGTATATAACACACACACACACACACACACACACACACACACACACACACAAATATATATATATATATATATATATATATATATATATATATATATATATATATATATAAGTAAGAAATAACAAAAGACTTAGAGAGTTAGCATTATAGTCTATTTCAGGGAGCTTAGATAAATTGTCTAACTCTCTGGACTGATCATTCGCATCTGATGAGTCGGGAGAGTTAGACAATTTGTCTAAGCTCCCTGAAATAGACTATAATGCTAAATCTCTAAGTCTTTTGTTATTTCTTTACTTATATATTTGCTCTGTGACTCTAACATTAAGAGCACAAATTGAGCTCTCAAACTGCGACAGGTTTTTAAATAAAACTCTTGTGTCGTAAGGAAGATTTCTTCTCTGGACTTTTGGATTATATATATATATATATTGTTAAAAACTTTCACTGCTTCTACAGCAGTGAAACGTTGCTGATAAATAATACCTAATAATATCCATTTTGATAGTATAATGTTCCACAAGAAATGATAAAACGAACATTTTACAAATAAACGTTGGTAGTAGTGCACTTATTTGTGGATAATATTATCTACAATTGAGACAATCATAGTTATATTTAATTGAAAGCTCATATATCAGATGTTGGATACCATTTCCCTTTGAATTCAAAGTAGAAGGGAGACAAAAACATCTACAAAAGATCTAGAATTCTTCAGTTTCCTAATAAAATTAAGTTGCCTTCATATTGAGATTTCGCAATATTCAGATAAGTGAATTATCCGATTAACAAGATTTGGTGCAACGTGATTCTTATATTGCAGTGATTGTCAGATCTAAGGCTTGTCAGTTTGAGTAGATTCCTATTTAATAAGTAAGAATGGGAAAAAGCCACACTTGACAGACATTAGAGAGATTTTCACATCACTTGAAAAACCCAGTTGGTCTGGCATTTTCTGGAAGTGTGCCAGACAGAATATCCATAATTTTCAAAACAAAAATAAAAACCTAAATAGCAGATCCATTGATATATTCATGAATAAACATTCCCTCTTTTGTTCCTTGTCATCATCATCATTATCATTCACGCAATTAGCATGGATATCTATGACAATCTCTCACCAATCTTCTTTATCATTCATTGTCCCGGGGAATTCTTCTGTGCAATGTTCATCCTTGCTTCTTCAGCAGTGTCCAGCATGTCTTGTCCGTCTCATTCGAATGGTTTGTGAGATACGGGGCAGGTGGTTGTACAGTTGCTTCCTTGTGGGGTGCTGTTTCCACAACTTGTTCAAGATCGCATGCAACCTTCTTGTGCAGCTCTCATCTAGTTTATTCTCCAGGTGCCCCATTAGTGTCCAAATGGTGCAGCCATACAGCAGCACTGGTGCAACCAGAGCTTGGAAAAATTGCTATTTTGACTTGTCAGTGAGATTGGGTTTCCATATGACTGATAATCTGTTTATAGCCGACCATGCCTTCCCTATTTGTGTATCAAACAATGGGTCAGAGTTCAAACCTGTGAATGTGCACCTGAATCTTTAAACTTTTAAAAAAGTATTTATATTGAAGCAAGCTGTTATTGTTTTCTTCTTTCTTCAGGTGAATATATTTTTTCTTTTATCAAAATTCCTCTTTTTATTTATAAATTGCATATAATTTGCTTGCTTTTTATAAATTGGATTGTGTGGAGCTCCACCTTTTCTTTTTCTTCTCTTTTCTTTTTTTCTTTTTTTCTTTTTTTAATGAAAATGATGCAACTGCTGATTTTCTTATTTCAAATTCTTATAATTTATTTATTTGGGTTAATTGTTGGATTCATGCCATACCTTATGTGATATGCAATCAGCCTTGTCCAAGATTTGAACTCATGTTGCTGTGGCCATTTCCTTTGATAATAACCATGACACAACAAGCGCCTCCATTTATTTTATATTATTTACAAGGAACAAAAGGTATCGATGACATTGAGCCAACCAAAAATTGTAATCAGAATATACATATATATATATATATATATATATATATATATATATATATATATATATATATATTATTTATTTATTTATCCAAATGTTTTAAATGGTGACTAAGTTTTCAAATATGAATAAATCATCTTCATAACTCTTATTTTTCACATTTATTTATTATTTTTTCCACACAATATATTTCATAAAAAGTTGAAAAATCCTGTTCAGCTCTGTCAGTAGAACCAAAAGGTTCCAGGTTCAATACCAGCCCTCACCAACTCAGTACATAAGTAGTATAGCTTTGATATGTGCAGTAAAGTCAGGAGCTGATAGTAGGTATGATGCAAAATAATCTTCTGGGTCTAAAACTAGTTAAAAGGGGATAGACTTCCTCACTGTCTGGTTGATACTGACAATTGTCCACTCCGCCTATTTTAATTTTGTTATACACCCACATACACATACTACTCATCAGGCAGTAGTAATTATTATTTATCTTAACTGATAATATACTATTTATCTTTTTTTTTTGTTTGTTTGTTTTGTTTTATGGCATATCAATGGGTCATTTAATGCTGACAAAGTTTTTTTCATCAGATTCCCAGTACATGAAGACCTTCACCCACCGTCTTCTAGCACATACATGATAAAAAAGGTTGGGGGCTTGACATAAGGGCAATAGGGTCGGGCAATCATATAGGTGCTAAGGCTTGTCATGACAAGCCAATTCATTGGAGAGGGTCTCTCTGACCGCCCGTCTAGCCTAAGTATGGGTCTAAGTGGAGTGTTGCATGCCATGGACTGCTCATCTACTAGGATTCTGTCCTTAAGCATCTTGGGTCCCCACTCACGGTCAACGGGTCTTGGGGGGGTCTTAACCTTCTGCAGAGGTGCAGTCAGTGTATTCTGAAGCCCAAGCCGATGGGGCTTTATCTTTGTTAATCAAATAATATGAAGCAAGATATGTATGGCTTACTCTATATAGATTATTCGGTTAAATCAAACTTAATGGACCTAAATTCCACCATTGTATGTCACCCTGCCAAAAGATTTAAAAAATACCAAAAATCAGGGAATTAACCGAATTTAATGAAATTTTCAATGTCGATATATTAGTGAATAAGAAATATAATGCACCAGTTATTTTGTTTAAAAACCTTTACATTTTTAAGATAAGTTAACTTCGAACAACATATCTTTGAGGCATAACACAGATTCTCAAAGATACGTGGGACAAAGTTAACTGACCTGAAAAAACTTTTTGAATAAACTAACTGGTGAATTATATCTTTTATTCATTAACATATTAACACTGAAAATTTTATTAAATTTAGTTAATTCCCTGATTTTTGGTATTTTTTTTCTTTTGGTGGGGTGACATACGATGGTGGAATTTAGGTCCATTAAGTTCGATTTAACCGATTATTCCATACAAAATTTAAATTATCGTTGTTTATTAAGTTTAGTGTATTATCTTTTTTAATTTTATCATACATCACTCAGTAAATTGATTTTTATTGTCATGAAGAAATGAAATTTTGTTGCTTTGCCAAATTCAATTTGAAGTAATCTCTTTTCCACAATAAAATAACCTGACACAGACAAAAATATACACTCGTGAACAGAAAAAATGGGCCAAGATTGAAAGAAGGAAGAAAATAGATATTTCGATATTTTTCAGGAATTTACTGAAATTTAACTGCAAATTCCTATTTTTCAGATCATTAATATCATAGTATATAATAATTTAGTGGTAAAAATGAGTCCTAAAAAGGTAAGACCACATCTGGGCGAGGATATGAAAAACCGAATTGCAGGATTAAGGCAGTCTAATATGACTTACAAGCAGATTTTCAATATTTTGAAAAAAGAAAATGTGACATCTCTCTCTGCTGTGAAGCGAATTGGTCAAAGGTTTGAAATCAATGGTTCAGTAAAAAGGAAATCTGGATCTGGTCGCCCTAGAGCATCCACTGTGAAGGACGACCACAGGCTTAAAATGACTGTTTTGAAGGACCGAAAGAAAACTTATGTTGACCATAGCAAACAATTCAAAACAGCGGATGGAAATTCCATTTCTAGAATGACAATATCTAGACGATTGAAGGAAATGGGATTTTCTTCAAAAAGGTGCGCTAAGAAGCCATTATTATCTAAGAAGAACATCAATGATAGAAAACACATTTGTCTCGTGTTATGGCAAGAAAGATACAGAATGGTTTAGGAATGTTTTCTGGTCTGATGAATCAAGATTTTGTCTTTTTAGTGATGCTCCCGAACGCTGCATTCGAAGATCCGGAGAAAGATTATTGCCAAGTTGCATAAAAACGACAGTGAAACACGGGAATGGAGGGATAATGGTATGGGGAACTTTTAATGCCGCAGGAGTTGGGGAACTTATTAGATGTGAGGCGTCAATCAATGCAAAGGAATACATTCGAATATTAGAAACAGGACTGTTTCCAAGTATCCAGAAGCTGGGAGTATCCCATAACATTATTTTTCAACAAGATAATGCACCTGCACACACCGCTAAAGTCACTAAGAAATGGCTTGCCAATAATTCAATTGATGTGATGTTTTGGCCTGGCCAAAGCCCCGATTTAAACCCAATCGAGAATATTTGGGCCATAATATCTTGTGCATTGGCTGGAAGAACTTTTTCAAACAAAGAAAAACTGTGGGAAGCTCTTCAAAATGAATGGAATAGCACCCCTCTTCACAGTGTTCCAAGTTGGTTGAGAGCATGGTTAAAAGGATTAATCTTTTAAAGAAATCAAAGGGGAAAGCGATTCCATACTAAGCATTTATTAAAGTAAATGTCTTGTTCTGCGTATATAAGACTCGTTTTTGTTTTTTGTTCAATTGTATTTTGTTTAATTTAGCTTTTTGTACAATAAAATGTATAATACTTGCTTGGCTCATTTATTTTGTTCACGAGTGTATGTTGCATTCTCATCCTTAATTCTTTCTGCTATGTCTTCTATTCTTCTGTAGCAAAATTGGGTTCAAACTCACTTATTATGATATCAAAATCCAGCACATTAACCACTATGCCACAAGAACTCTCCCCTACATATTTGTATGTCCTTTTACTCAAAGAATATCTGCAATTTATACTATGTGGATTTTTCTGACTGTTGTCCTCATCTTTATTGTTTGTATACACAACATTTATATAACAATAAAGATGAGGAAGAGAGTCTGAAAAATCCAAATAATACAAATTATCAAGCCTCATCTAAAAAATTCAGACACATAGTATCTGAAATTTAATTTATTTAAGCACCTTTAGACAATTGTTAGTTATTGATATTAAACCACTTTAAGGATATTAATATTCATTGTTCATTTTGGGGTTATTTATTTTTTCAATTCTTGTATTAAAACACAATCAAAGGGAATTTCTCTTGCCACTCTTTAGTGAAAAGAAAAAGAAAAAACTTAGCCAGATAGAGTAGTTTAAATTTAATGGTAAAACAATGGAAAATTACTGAAAGTTTGATTGAAAGGTCTTCACCTCAGGTTCATCTGAAACAGGGCTCTCATTGGCCTAGAGAGTTATATGATCAAGGAATGCTGGGAAAGTAGGATTAGAATTAGTGGAGTTGAAACCAGGTGCTCCTTCAGGGCAGACATGTATCTGCTTCCCACACATGTACAGCAAAGAATGTATCTGGAAATCGAGGTAATAAAATTGTACACAAAAATATGTCTCTGTGTTTATCCCTGATAATCAGGAAAATAACAAGAATAAATGGATATAAGAGAGACAACCCCTAGCAGAAGATGTTACATAATTATTAGATTCTTAATATTTGTGTACAGTAGTGTAGAAATCAAAATGGCTGTTATAAGTTGCAGCCCACGGCCTTGAAGGATAAGTGACAAGGTTTGACCTCATCCTGATCCTTTCTGGTGGATACCGTGAGAATCAGTGGAGGAGACCCTCTTCCGGTTTAGATTAGAAAGAGATGTTTTAGTGATATTCGTATAAAGACCATGACTGTGGTAAGTCGTGTTATGCACGTGGCCGACTCAATCTGTGCAGGTAGTCTGGTGGGGATTTTGAAATAAAAATGATCTAAGTAAATCGAAGTCTTGTGTTATTATCTAAAAACTTCCAATGACACAGGGCTTCTGATAAGAAAATCCCCAATGGAAGACCAGACACGAAGTCCCCAAGAGAAGTCCAGACACTAGAAGAGATGTTAGAAGAAGACGTAAGATATCAAAGACGTCAGAAGAAGAATAGAAGAATAGAAGTAAGTAATGAGAAGGGTATACAACAAAGAAAGGAGATGGTCATTGGAATATGAACAAGATACTCGACCCAAAAGAGAAGAAGAAGAAGAGTAGGCACCTGATGGAAGATAGAAGATGAAGATGATAAAAGCAGACATTAGAAGAACATAAGAAGCAGGATGCAACGTATATTTACCAATCCCTCTGAATGAGCAGGATATGACACAAGGTCAATTTTTAAGAGTTTAACAGGTTTTAATTCAGAGTTTACCAAAATTAAAGACCCAAGGCTATCCTCCTATTTACCCGTGGCTGGAGGGTGAATAGTTGAATGTATACTTTTTCTAAGGGTATTAGTGCTATGTGAAATACAGTCATCCTCATCCAGGATTTGAACTCACATTGCCATGTCCATTTCCTACAAAGATAACCATTATAGGCACCTGAGTATAGCACTAAACTGCATCTGGTGGTGAGGATCTAGTTCTAGTGTGTGGAGTACCATTTCATTGCCATTACTCCCAGGTCCACTCTAACTGGAAGTGGTAGTACAAACTATGGGTCAAATATATCTGTTTTCAAAATATTTCTATTAGATAGGAATTCTTGATGAAATATCACAAGCAAGCATATGGTTGCAAAAGAAAAACAGCCAAGAAAAATTGGATTGATTTCATTTATCTAAAAAATAAACAAAAGCTGGAAATATTGACAAGATAAATCTTTCTTCGCTTGGCAAATTGAGAGCAGGTGTGGGATGGAAAGTCTGTTTCTTCATTGGCTTATTCGGGTGTTGGTTTGAAATTCTTTTCTTGGCTAATGACTTGGTTCTGTGTGACGTGGGGATGTGATGTGGGTCGGAGGTTTGGTAGTCCCTTGATCTTGTCCCGGTAGGAGCGACGTTCTGTGCCAATGCCAATAGTCAACTCCTTTATCAACTTTAAGTCAGCTATTTTTATATTTTTCTGTAGGTTTGAAAGGTTTTGGGGGGAAAATTTATTATTGGTTGAAAAACATTAAATAGGTATTCAATTTTTTAAAACACATTTTTTAAACTCTTTTTATTAAATACATAGATAGAACCCTAACAAGTACTACCACTCCGGGTCAGAGTGGAACTGGGAGCAATCATGATGAAGGGATACTTCACATTCCTTAGAGATCCAGAATTGGAACTTCACCATCAGAGAGAGTTTAACGTCATACTCAAGACATTAAGACCCTCAACCATCGCCTTCTAGCAAATATATGATAAAATGGTTGGAGCTTGCCTTAAGGGCAATAGGGTTGGGATAATCATATAGGTGCTAGGGCTTGACATAACCTGCCGATTGATTGGAGGAAGCCCGTCTAGCCTAAGTAAGGGCCAAAGTGGTGTGCTGCATGGCATGGGCAGCACAGCCACCAGGATTCTGTCCTTAAGTATCACAGGTCGCTACCATTTCTATTTGTCTATTTTGCTCACATTAATTGTCAACACATTTCAGAGGCTGGAGGCTAACAAGTCGAAAAAGTGGATGCGGAAGAAAAAAGAAAGAAAAAATTGTTTATTAATTTTGTTTTTTTGCATAGAGCCTATGTGCAGAACACTTGTTTTGTTCATTTTGTTTAGAGCTACTGTCAGGTCAACATCCGTTTAATGTTACATTTCTCAGTAACTTAGGTTCTGTTCTGAAGTGTTTTCTTTTTTAATTTGTTTTGTTGGTGAGTGTGTGTATTGAGTTAGTAAAATTTGTGAATCAAGAGAGATATCTATTTCTCTTATAACATTGATATCATATAACCATGTCAAAAAGTCTTAAGAAACAACTACTCAAAAAATGTAATTATAAATGTACAATATAAATAATTCCTTAACCTCTCGGCATAAAATAAGCCCTGACCAGTTGACATGCTATTAAAATCAAGTAAGATTATAACTGTTATTCTTTTTCCCCTGCACCCAACATATTTTTGGGACATGCCCCTGTAACTGTCAAAAGTTAAAAGACGCAAATGAATTAGTAGATTTTCAAAGTATATAATTCCAGAAAAGAAAGTTCCATTAGTGAACATTTTTAAAAGACTAGAAGCAAAATGTCAAAACAATAAGTTCCATTATCTAATAAGAATAGCAAACTTTATAAAACACTAGGGTGAGTTAACAAGTTTTGCAGTATTTTGGTATTTATCAGCTCCAGATGTTTCAGCCAAGGGCATGAAGATGACAAACCACACTTATTATCCTACTGTGTTATATAAGTTCTTCTAGTATATATATATATATATATGAGAAGTAAACAAACAAACAATGTGTTTGATATGGCTTTTTTTAGCCGACAATTTTTGGGAGAATATGTGCTTAATTGAAGTCGTACCTAATTTTGAAATTAATTAATTGATAATTAATGAATTAGGTGGGCATACCTATTCAAATGTAAGGCTAAACAAATAGAGAAAAATCAATCTGTATGTACATTTCAGCCTATTAGGCCTCATTAGTAGATCTGTAGACAGGAAGACTGCTTTGTGTGGGATTCGAATCCTGTCTGTCAAGCTGACAGGCGGGGACTCTAACCATTACACCACCTGGTTTTTACCAGATTTTTCGTTTGTTTTGAAGTAGGTTATATTCCACTTATGGTGACCTCAATTACAGGTACATATTCTCCCAAAAATATATATATATATTTCATATTTCCCATGCACACAATTCTTAAGGATGTTAGATCCTTGTTATGAAAGTACGGATATAAATAAATTATTGAACCACACCTACCATCAGCTCCTCACTTTACCACACAGATCCCTGTGCTACTCATACACTGAGTTAGTGAGGGCCAGTATCAAACCAGGAACCTTGCAATTCCTAAGCAAGTGCTCTACTGACCAAGCTATAATTAAATTATCATATTGTGTTATATCCACAGGTCCTGCTAGTATATTTTATATATAATATATATATATATATATATATATATATATTTCCCATGCACACAATTCTTAAGGGAGTTAGATCCTTGTTATAAAAGTACCTGTGCTATTCATACACTGAGTTGGCGAGGGCCGGTATCAAACCAGGAACCTTGCGATTCTTAAGGACGTGCTCTACCATCTGATCTATAATAAAATTATCATACTGTGTTATATCCACAGGTCCTGCTAGTATATATATATATATATATATATATATATATATATATATATATAGTTAAAAATTAATGGTAAAATGAATGAATAGATGAAATAAAAATGAATGAAATGAGGGGGATAAATGAAAAATCCTTTCCAAGTGACCCTTCTCAAAAGTATTAAAACACTTTTTGAGAGTTGGGTCCCTGATAGAAAGTTTTTCTCATCTATTATTAGACTCCTTTGAAGCATCAAGTTAATATAATTGTTCTATAAGTTAAATCCATCTCTTACCTTTGTAATATCTGTTGAGAATGGGTTTGAATTTTTATATATATATATATATCTAATCTTGTCTGGTTAACTTCCGGTGAATATTGCTACATTTTAACTGTCTTGAATTCAAAATGAAAATATATGATATATATATATATATATATATGTGAAGAAAGGAAGTGAATTCGACGGTATGTAGTATATTAAGAAAAATGAAAAAACACAGGTTTAAATGGGTTAAGTGGTGAGTTTATTGGCCGACGCTGCAGTGTTTCGATCTATTAATTAGATCATCTTCAGGGCATTTGTTGGTATATGGAAGGTGATAAGAAATTATTTATCACAGAATAACGAGAAAAGCGAGTGGTAGTCATTGTTATTCATCTGTTTAAAACTTTTTTTGAGGTTTGAAATATATATATATATATATATATATATATACATTTCCAATGCACACATTTCTTAAGGATATTAGATCCTTGTTATGAAAGCACCTGTTTGCTGAGCTCGCTTGATACTCCCTGAATGCTACTCACCATATTTGCTTCTGTTGGGATTATTTCCTTACTTTCTATGTTAGCACCTAACAATACAGAACTCGTAAAAGGCCTGAAGGCAAGTGAGATAACAGGAAAATTCAACCACATAACCCTACGTGCAGACTAATAAACCAAACCAAAAGCAAGATAAGTAAAATTATATTAGAAAAAATTAATACCAAACTAAGGAAAACACTAGAAAGAAACTAAAAAAAATACTAAATCACCTATAGACTGATTTTTTCATAATATTGAATACAAACAGAATTGCGCATTTATACAACTAGATATAAAAAAATGTCTATCCTTCACTCACAGAAACTATACGAGATAAGGAATAAAGTTAGCTAGAAAAAGACACCTTCGATGTAACAATGGACAGCTACGATGGCTCTTAACACTTTGCCTACTTGAAGCTGCTCACAGCAGCTCTCTTACTACTGTGATCCTACCGCGATTAGTTCATTATTATTGAGCAGAAGGATTCAGATTACATTAATAATAGGACTTTATTTGAATAGAATAAGTTGTGAGATGAACTGATAGTGAACTTTAAAATAACCCATTATACAGGTGAAAAATATCAATAAAATTTGGTACAGCCATGAACGAAATTTGGCAAAGTTAAACTCGTGGATTTATTAGAACCTACATATTAGCAATATTAAATAAAAATAACAAGAAGATATGTGTTATTGTGACTGGTAATATAAAAGGCAGTAACGGGAAACTAAAATTCTCTTTTCTCATAGACTCTTCAGCTGTCAGAGCTAATGCACCACTTGTGTCTCCTGTCCATTAGGACAGGGGAGCTTCTCTCCCACAAGCATTCTGTGTACCTGTTACATGAGGGCCTTTAAGTTAAGACTTTTATTCTCTATTCAGTAGCCTCAACACTACTTACAAAGACTTTTATCCTATTGGGCATATATTTTTTATATTCTTCTATCCTGCTTTGTGTTATTTCTGTTTGAATTTGCTCAGACAATAAAGTGTATTTGTCATCACTTTTTGGGGGATTTGTTCTAGATATATCTATTAATAATGGAGATTCGCTTCCGGTTTTTGTCTGTAACAAAAACTACGTCACTGCTTATGTCACACTACATAAAATCGTCATAAAATAGAATACATTTGAGCATGCAATGTTAGACAGTCCTCATTGTTTTTTTAAACATGTTTTAATAAATACATACCTGGTATTATCTATCTATATATAGTTTGTTTTATTTTAATATATATTTAAAGTTATCAGAACTAAGTTTCGATTTCAATTTTTTTATTTTTTACACCTTTAATAAATTTGATGATTTTACTTTACTTATGATACAAACTGATATTAAATTTTCAACTCCCATCCCCTCATGCAATATTCATTTTACGTCGCTCAGAGGGCATTTTTTTTCAACTAGTTTATACTAATCGAGGAAATGATAATAACACATTTATTGTTATAATTAAATTTTATTTCATCAGCCAGAAAGGATTTTCATATGATTGACAAACTGTCAAGAGCAGCCCATGCCTTTCCTATGTGTATATTGACATCACATTTTGTAGATAAGATATTGCTACCTAGGTATATAAACTGGTCTACAGAGAGGTAGTACCTACTAGTTTACATTAACATCACTTTCTGTAGATAAGATATTGCTACCTAGGTATATAAACTGGTCTACAGAGAGGTAGTAACTACTAGTTTACATTAACATCACTTTCTGTAGATAAGATATTGCTACCTAGGTATATAAACTGCTCTACAGAGAGGTAGTACCTACTAGTTTACATTAACATCACTTTCTGTAGATCAGATATTACTACCTAGGTATATAAACTGCTCTACAGAGAGGTAGTACCTACTAGTTTACATTAACATCACTTTCTGTAGATAAGATATTACTAACTAGGTATATAAACTGGTCTACAGAGAGGTAGTACCTACTAGTTTACATTAACATTACTTTCTGTAGATAAGATATTACTACCTAGGTATATAAACTGGTCTACAGAGAGGTAGTACCTACTAGTTTACATTAACATCACTTTCTGTAGATAAGATATTACTACCTAGGTATATAAACTGGTCTACAGAGAGGTAGTACCTACTAGTTTACATTAACATTACTTTCTGTAGATAAGATATTACTACTAGGTATATAAACTGGTCTACAGAGAGGTAGTACCTACTAGTTTACATTAACATCCTTTCTGTAGATAAGATATTACTACCTAGGTATAAACTGGTCTACAGAGAGGTAGTAACTACTAGTTTACATTAACACCACTTTCTGTAGATAAGATATTACTACCTAGGTATATAAAACTGGTCTACAGAGAGGTAGTACCTACTAGTTTACATTAAACACTTTCTGTAGATAAGATATTACTACCTAGGTATATAAACTGGTCTACAGAGAGGTAGTACTACTAGTTTACATTAACATTACTTTCTGTAGATAAGATATTACTACCTAGGTATATAAACTGGTCTACAGAGAGGTAGTACCTACTAGTTTACATTAACATTACTTTCTGTAGATAAGATATTACTACCTAGGTATATAAACTGGTCTATAGAGAGGTAGTACCTACTAGTTTACATTAACATCACTTTCTGTAGATAAGATATTGCTACCTAGATATATAAACTGGTCTACAGAGAGGTAGTACTCACTAGTTTCCTATTTATGGATCAAATAGATCTATTTGAAAATTATTAATATCAGATAGGAGCACATGAAACCATATAATTGTGTACAAACAATTAATTATTATTAAATAGGATTTGTTTACTTTAAACCATATAATTGTATACAGATTATTAGTATTGTTGTATACCCTGTCTTTTCTAACTTCTATTATTCTTCTGCTCATCTTTGGTATCTTACGTTCTTCTTCTAGCATCTGGACTTCTATTTCTCTGTTCTTGCTGGTTGGTTGTCCTTGATTCATTTCTTCTTCTAGGTCAGTCTTGTTGCCAAGACATTCATCAACCACAAAACCATATTATTTATTTAAACCTTTATTTACTTAACTAACATCTTCCTCAAACTAACACAGCGCGCATGTGCAGTGAGCCTCAGCTAAAGCAGATATATCTTATCTGCCTGACGTCCAAGCTGAAACTGAGAGCCAGCCAGGTCCCACGTGACTTCACATATTTCGCAGGCTTTCTGTAATATTCCCTGGAAAGTCCCGCCCGTGGTATGAAAAGGGGCCATCCCTTCAGAAATACTGGGGGTTGACAATAATCTATGCATAGATTATGTAACAGTATTAGGTAGGAAAACTTATAACTCTGTAAATTATTTGTATTGGATATCAGCCAGACAGGTAGGGAGTCTATCCCCTTTTCACCAGTGGTAGACCAAGGAGTTGTTTTTTAGCTCAGATGTGGAGCGTTAAACCTACCATCAGCTCTTCACTTTACCGCTCGTATCCCTTTGCTACTCATATGCTGTGTTTGCAAGGGCAGGTATTGAACCAGGAACCTTATGGTTCCTAGTAGAATACTCTTACAACTGAGCTAAAACGGCCTTTGATAGAATATAAGTCAAGATATTTATATTCAACATTACTGTATTATAGAGTTAGGCTGAGTAAACTGGTAGTAACATTATTTGTATGTATTTGATAAAAATGATGATTAGAGTGAATTTTTAAAAACAGTGCAATTTTTTAAAAATGTAGATATCTATACTTGGAGGATATGTGCTTAATTGAAGTCATACCTAATTTTTGAAAATTAATTAGTTAATAATTAATGAATTTAGGCGGGCATATATGTTCAAATGTAAGGTTAAACAGATCAAGAAAATGTCAAACCTGAATGTACATAGCCTTACATTTGAACATATATGCCCGCCTAAATTCATTAATTATTAACTAATTAATTTTCAAAAATTAGGTATGACTTCAATTAAGCACATATCCTCCAAAAATTGTCAGCTAAAAGCCATATCAAATAAATACAATGTTTATTTACGTACTTTCATATCTATACATATATAAAGGGCAGTTGTGTGTATGTGTATGTCCGGAGGAAACTCCGAAAATAAAACAAATAACAGCAAAGTAAACATATATACACATTAGATATCACCAGGGCTTGGTTTTTCAGCAAAAATAATAGAGATTTGATTTAATTTGTGAAGATAATTAAAAATAAAATTTAAATGATAACAGCATGGATTTTTTTTCATTTAATATTTTAGATAGTAGACATTAACATTTCTTTTCAGAGCAGCTGGATCAATGGAAGGTCTATTTTTTACATAGGGATTTAACTCTTAACATCCTATACCACCTCATTCCACCCTGCCAGAAGTCACATTAGTTTCCTAATCTACCCCAAACGATAGCCTTTGTTTAAATGTAATATTAAACATTTAGAAGTCTTTAAGGAAAATAACAGGTAACTTTAAATGAAAAGGCCATTTTTTGATAAATCCTTATAGGAATGGGGCTCTGGACTTGGAAAATTCTCAACAGGATGTTAAGAATTAAATAGAGCATCCCATGAGGATTCAACTCACAATTAAGTAATAATGGATCTGCGGGATTAACTTAAAAAAAATCCCCCTCTACCCAGGCGTATTTTTCAGCATTAAATAACCCATAAGGAGTTGATTTACAGTTAAACATATAAGAGAAACAAAACCAAAAATGGTTTCTAAATTTTGGCCACCTTTGTCAAGTCCACTTAGGAACAACTCTTTCAGATTGAGTTTATGTTTGTGATTCCTCTCAGTAGTGCTTCCCGCTCATTAGTGTGTTTTCACCATCGATTCTGGCCTCTTTAAATTTTGACACTTGCCTTCACACATTACTTTCATCAATTGACACCCCTTTGTACACATTCCGGGGTCTTCTGTTGATGTTGGCAACCATAGTTCCTTGTTTGGCCAAGAATCTAATGGACGTTCTTCATTTCTGTTTCACCTACATCGTAAAGTAACACCTGAAAAGGCAGGCAGTAAGAATTTACTTGACGTGTAAATGAATCTTATTTCAGGTAATAGATTCCGAGTAAATAGTCATCAGGCATTACTTCCAGTACATCCCTTGTTTTATTATTTGTCTGAATATTATTTCTCTCTCTCTCTCTCTCTCTCACACACACACACACACACTCTTCTCTCTCTCTCTCTCTCTCTCTCTCTCTCTCTCTCTCTCTATATATATATTATTATATTTTATATTTTTGCTTGAAGGCAATTACAATTCGTATATTGTATAAAATTCGATAATTATAGAAAATAACCATGACAAGTGAATTTTGCAAACGATCATGCAATGCTAGAGCATCGTACAGTCTGTTTTACGATATTCTAGCATCGCATGATCATTTGCGAGATTCACTTGTCATGGTTATTTTCTATAATTATCGAATTTTATACGATATATGCATTGTAATTGCCTTCAAGCAAAAATATAAATAATAATATATACTTTAATCAACAATGCTTCTAAAAAACAAACATCCAAAAATCTATATATATATATATATATATATATATATATATATCAGTCCGTCCAGACCTATCTATCCAAGTCTAATCTCTCTCCATCTATCTATCTATTGATCTATCTCAGTCTATCCAAATCTATCTATCGATATATATATATATATATATCTCAGTCTGTTACTATCTGCATGTGTGTATGTATTCATATATGTAGGTTAGAGAAAGGTGAGAAAACGAGATAAAGAGAGAGAGGGGGAGAGAGAGGGGGAGATGGAGTGCGGAATAAAAAATAGAGAAAGTGAATGAGTCTAAGAGTGAGAAATATAAACATATGCATGTAATAAGTGCATCTTCTGCATCTAATCACTATACAATGCAAGTGGATATTTAAAAACGGTCGCATTTATTATTTAGATTTTTCATAGTGTTGTCCTCATCTTCATTGCTATCCACACAATATTTTGGACGATGTACCCTATGGCCTTCTTGTTTACTTTATCCACAGAAAATAGGTTATACACGTCTTAGTGGAGGCACGTGGTATAATGGTTAGAGTCGTACAAAAGGGACTCCTTGACACAAATTCAAATCCTGGACGAGGCTGTTTGCCTTTCACATAGTGCTAATACCCTAGGGAAAGGTATATATCCAACAACTCTCCCTCCAGTTATGGGTAAATTGTAAGGCAGACCGGGCTATTTAATCTTGGCTTGGTAACCAGTCTAGGAGAAGAAAACACTAAATTAAAACCTATTAAACTCTGCTTAAAAAATTGACCTTGTGTTGCATCCTGCTCGTGCAAAGGGGTTATTAATACACACACACACACACACACACACACACACATATAATATATATATATTGTAGGGCAGACTGGGCTCTTTAACCTTGGCTTGGTAACCAGTCTAGGAGAATTCAAACCTGTTAAACAATGCTAAAGAAATTGACCTGCTTGTTTGAAGGGGTTGGTAAATATATATAACAATGACGATGAGGACAACATCCTCTGTGCTGGGCCATGTTGAGTTCTCTTCTTTATCTGGTCATATCAGGTGTTGTTTCTCTCCATATCCATCTTAGTTCTTAATTATGAACACAGAGATTTGATTGTGTGTCCACATAGTTTCTTTCCTGATCACAATTTAACACATATCGGATAGAAAAACAGTAGATTTGTGGGAATTAAGATAAAACTAAACTAAAATAAAAATAAAAAATCTACAACAAACTCACATGAGCCTAACCTTCACCTGAAAACCCCTCCGCATATGTGCAAGAAAGAGGACTGACTCCTGACCTCCAAGAGAATATCCCAGTCATTCGAATTTAGGCCGTAACTGGGTCTAGTCACTCCTACTGGTCAGGGAGATATTCCCTTGCCACAAGCAACTATGTCCAGCCAATAAAGCCTAAATCATAAAACCACCTTCTGCCTTTGTCTCTTTCTTTTTTGTTCTTTGAATTCCTTCCTTTTCAGCGTGACCACCAAATAAGATGGGTTAAAATGTAAAACCCAAAGAACATGCACCGAGAATATCCAGCCACCCTTAAACCTTTAAAACACAAAACCTCTTGTAACTCCATAGATTTAGCATGGCTGCTTAGTCAATTCTCTAAGATTCCCATGGATCCAATTAACCAATTGACAATCCCATCCAAGGTGAAAGCCTGGTTGTCAAACTTCTGGGTAATTTTCCATGAATTACAGCTAACTATTGAATTCAAATCCTACACTTCATTACAAAAATTATAGGCTATGCCTATTCATTAAGTAACAATAGGTTTAGGATCATTAGCTGAAAAGAAGAATGCTGATGAAGCTAAGCATTTATTGCCGCTGTATTGTATTTCATAATATGTCTCACCCATGTATTCATGTGTAGGAGGATCTTCACTTAAAAAATAAAAAACAACTAAGTTGAATCCTGCCATGGTTTTACATAATTTGCCTTTTATAAGTCCACCATCAATATGAAGGAATCATTATTTTAATATTCATAACTAGCTGAAATCTAATAAAAGGAAGACATTGTTAGATTGCATATGAAAAAGAAAGAAAGAAAAAAAATCACCACTTGCCAGTGATGAGGCTTATGTTGATTCTGTGATGAAAGTAGAACTGCAAAACGGAGACTGATCATAAAATTGACAAATACAGGGTGACCAAAACAAACAACAGAACCCACGCACAAATTTTGTAATAAAATTGTTTATTGTTTCTTTTTCTTTCTTTTTTTTCTTTCAAAATATACAGTCAACTTGGTGCTTAGAATATTATAAAAATAATTTTCCCCAATATGTCATGGTCAACCAAGGAAAAAACATTTTGCGTGGAGGCCTATTTCACCAAAAAATCATACACACTGGCTGCAAGCCAATTTTTGGAGAAAGTTTTGATATCGCTGTGCTCCATCAAAAAGCAAGATTTTTTACTGGGTCCAGAAATTCAGAGAGTTTGGAACTGTGTAAAATCTTAATTCTAAAGGTCTAAGAGACACTTATTCTGGTCAGAGAGTGAGTGCTAAAACAGAAACAGAAAGAAACATTGCAAGTTTTTCTCCAATGCCGCAGTGCCCATTTGGAGAATATTTTAGACAGAAAATGCCTTTTAAAGCAAAACAACCAAGATAATTGAAACTTTGAGGAATGATTGTACAAAGACTGAGGTTTAGGTCCTACAAGTTTCTTGAAATTTTATAGACATTGATAAGATAAAATAAAATTTATATGGGTTCTGTTTGTCTTATGAAATCACAAAACTAAAAAGCAAGAAACCCAAAAATGTAAAGATAGATTTGTTTGCAATTAGGACCTTAGAAAAGAACTAACAAAACCCTAAAAGTAACAGGCGAGAATTAGAGAACATTATGGCAAATGTAGTCAGCGTACAACAAAGGAGTGAATGTAGAGCTTTGGAGAACCTACAAGTGAATGTATATATTACCAAACCCCTCCGCATGAGCAAGATGGGACAAAAGGTAATTTTTTAAGCGAAGTTTAACAGGTTTGAATTGAGAGTTTTTCTTCTACTAGACAGTTTAACTAGCCAAGGTTAAAGAGCAAAGTCTGCCCTATTATTTATCCATAGCTTGGGGGAGAATTGGATTCATACCTTTCCCAATGTTAAATGCAAACAGCCTTGTCCAAGACTTGAACTCGCGTCGATAGTCCATTTCCTAGGACTCTAACCATTACACCACGCACACCCATTAGTACAAGTAAATGTAACAATTTGGTCCAGAATGAGTATAAAATTAGATCTGACTGGGTAGGAAAGTTATCAAGTGAGAATTGTTCAAATAACTGGGGTTTGATTATATAAAGCTCTATCTTTAGTTGGAGGTGAAGGGTTTAATATCCCCTATGTCAGCATTATATGCCTGATCATGGGTTTCCTTGATGCCACATTTAATCTGTAGTTAGTCTAGTATTATCAGCAGCATCTCCAAAAATGTGACTAAGAGCTATCTGGCATGTCTTGAAAAAAAAAAATTCAATTAACATAAATGAAAAACTTCAGCTGTAAACATTATCTAACTTGCGTGATTTAGAGTGTGTACTGCAGCCATTTTTCATAATGGCCTCCACAGCTGCCAGGGAGAAGTAGTGCAATGGCTTCATAGCCAAATTTGTTCATGATATATTGGTCTAGCTCTGTGCAAACATTTGGTGCTTTTATCAAAAAATACACAATTGGTTAACTATTACAATAATAAAAAGCATAAAATTTTCTAGAAATTTGAATTTCAAAACAGATCTAGTCTATAAAATGTCCTGAGCAAAAATGCAACAAAAATGAAGAAAAATATATATTACAAAAATATCAATTATATTACATCAAAACAGTCTGGATGAGAAAGTATTATTGAAGTCAGTCAGTCAGTCAGTCAGTCTACTGTTGGTTTGAACAACAGCAACTGGCTAAGCACAACTGAAGCAGTGTCCAAGACAGTTGGTATTTATGGAAATCAAGAATGGTCCATTTATGTATTTGGGTGATTCCATTCCTTGAGTTCTGATTGGCTGCTTGGTTTCTATGATGTTGTGGAGTTTCATAAATACCCTGTCATTCTGCAGTAGGGATGCAGCAAGACAGGGTCGTATTCAGTTACGACTGCTTGTTGCCATGTCTTACCAATTCGATGGTAATTGGAACTTTGGTTGATTATTCTACAAGTATAAGCTCAGGCCACCTTGTTGGTTGAGCTCTCTCTTTGGGATAAAATTTGACTGTCTGCTGTGAATTTAGATTAAATTCCAAGGCTCTCCTACAAAATGGATGTGAACTCTCTAAAAGCTGTAACATATATATACACATGTATGTATTTATCATTCAAATTCTACACCTTGCCTACAGATGGCTGATGATATAGTGGTTAAGTAGTCTGACTGATGAAAATTTGGTTGGGTTTCAATTCTAGCTAGAGGTAGCCTGTTAAGCCTAGTCACACTTAGGAAATGTGATATGTGTTGTGATGTTAGTCCCAACAGTAAAAAGAAGTCAAGTCGAGATGGGGTAAAATAAGACAAGTGTATTTACAATTAATGGTACATGTACGACTAGCTTGTCGTTAACGGGAACAGTCATCCCTTTCCACTCGGTGTCTCACTATTTATAGTGAGAACCGGTGCATGTTCTCCACTGTAGGAACGACCGGTACAACAATATGTCAAAACACGGTGTCTATGGATGGAAATATATATATATATATATATATATATGTTATTATTATTTATATTTTTTGCTTGAAGGCAATTACAGAGCGTATATTGTATAAAATTCGATACCCTTGAAAAGCTAATTTCACATACATCGTTCACTGCGTATCAGTGGCCCAGTGGTAAAGTCTCTGATTCTGCGTAAGTATACATCGCTGATGAGACTTAATAAAGTTGAAACAGCTGCTGTAAGATGTTTGCTGAGTTCGCTTGTCATGATTATTTTCCTCAATTATCGAATTTTATATGATATACGCATTGTAACTGCCTTCAAGCAAAAGATATAAATAATAATATACTTTACTCAACAATGCTTCTAAAGCAAATTACCTTAATCATATATATATATATATATATATAAGTTATGGTAGCAAAGACATAATATTAAAGGGATTGGTAACAGTCAATTTCTCGCCTATGCAATTTTTAAATCAAGTCTTGGTTTGAAAGTCACAGTTTCTCGCCTATGCAGTTTTGAAAACATTTTTAAAAACAGATATTATACAATTTTGAATTTCGCTACTTGTGATATTTAGCACTAAAATAAACTAGGTCCTTTCTTGCATGACAGGTTAACAGGTCAAGTACTACAAAGTTAACTTAACGACATCATCATCTGTGATAGACTGCTAAAAGGAAAAAGGGAAAACTACTAAGTAGCGACTGATTCAAACTAAGTGCCCTATACCAGCAGCCTTAGGCCAAACATTAGCTATGTCTATTTTTTTAATAATACCTCATCATGGCTTAATGGTTAGCTACACTTGAAGATAATTACAAATGAGTAGTGAGTTTGATCACGACTGGGTGCTACATACATGCAGCCATGTGCCGAACCTCAGCTATGCTTAGTTTTTATAAAAACACTCTTCAGGGCTCATGGTTAACAGCTACAATTGAAAATAATTACTACTGAGTAGTGAGTTTGATCCTCACTGGTGTCCCATACATGCAGCCATGTGCCAAACCTCAGCTATGCTTAGTTTTTATAAAACACTTCTTCAGGGCTCAATGGTTAACAAGCTACAATTGAAAATAATTACTACTGAGTAGTGAGTTTGATCCTCACTGGGTGTCCCATACATACAGCCACATGTCGAACCTCAGCTATGCCTAGTTTTTATAAAAACACCTCTTCAGGTCTCAATGGTTAACAAGCTACAATTGAAAATAATTACTACTGAGTAGTGAGTTTGATCCTCACCAAGTGACCCATAGTTGCAGCCTTGTGTCAAACCTCAGCTATGCTTAGTTAAAAAAAATCTCTTCATGGCTTAATAGTTAGCAAGCTAATCTTGAAGATAATCACTATCGAGTAGTGACATTGGTCCTCACTGAGTGCAATATGTTTCTGGTCTTTTGTCAAATATAAGCAACACTTAATTTCAAGAGGGCCTTGAGTAATGTGATGGTTAGCAAACAAGGCTAGCATTGTCAAGTTCTCTCTGGGCGCCTCCATACTTCTGGCCTTGTGCCAAACTTGGTAAGATGTAATAAATGACTACTTTAAAATAAGATGGGCAAGTTAAGCTACAAATAAGAAGAAAATCAATGATTGGTTATTTATGCTTTTATAATCTAATGTAATTACCTTTTAAAGATATGTAAAGATAGATGAAATAAATAAATGAAATATTACTATATTGTTATTAAGTAGACAAAGTGATATTATTACTAAATCCGTTAAAACCATCTACAGAACTCAATGTAGTAAAATGCATTATACTGAAAAGCATATGAATCAGTTAAAAAAAAATATATTTGGCTATTTTGTAGCAGTTGTCATAAACAGAGGAATATTGAGGTTATTTGTTATAGTTGTTATTGGCATTGAATGTTTTCATAGAATGGCATTATTTAACAATGAAGGCTTGGTAATCTCTTCTTGCGTTGATATCTTTGAAGGCTTTTCTTTGACATCATCAAGAGATTGTTTTGTTTTTTTAGCGTCTGAGGTGAGTGCCACACCTATCATCAGCTCCTTACTTTACCGCACAGATCCCTGTGCTACTCATACGCTGAGTTGGCGAGGGCCGGCATCGAACTAGGAACCTTGTGGTTTCTAGCCGAACGCTCTCCCGACTGAGCTAACCCGGCCCTTAAAATAATAATAATAATAATAATAATAATAATAATAATAATAAGAAGAAGAAGAAGAAGAAGAAGGAGAAGAACAAGAACAAGATCAAGAACAAGAACAAGGATTTTATTATAATGGAGATTGTGTGTGTCAGTCTCTAACTGAAACTACATCACAACCAACGTCACAATTACCTTAGTTATTTATGCTATATTCTCAATGGTTATTAAATAATTATTTAAACTTAATTATAATCTAATGTAAGTACCTTTTAAAGATATGTAAACATATGTAAAGATAGATAAAATAAATAAATAAATGAAATATTATTTTTGGATGTTTGTTTTTTTAGAAGCATTGTTGAATAAAGTATATATTATATTATCATTTATATTTTTGCTTGAAGGCAATTACAATGCATGTATCGCATAAAATGTGATACTATATAGAAAATAAACTTAACAAGTGTAATACCGGCAAAGGATCGCTCGGTGTGTAGAACATCGCATTGTAATTGCCTTCAAGCAAAAATATAAATAATAATATAATATATAAATGAAATATTACTATATTGTTATTAAGTAGACAAAGTGATATTATTAACAAATATGTTAAAGCCATCTACAGAACTCAATGTAGTAAAGTGCATTATACTGAAAAGCATATGAATCAGTTAAAAAAATATGTTTGGCTATTTTGTAGCAGTTGTGATAAACGGAGGAATATTGAGGTTATTTGTAATGGTTGTTATTGGCATTGAATGTTTTCATAGAATGGCATTATCTAACAATGAAGGCTTGGTATATCTCTTCTTGCGTTGATATCTTTGAAGGCTTCTTCTTTGACATCATCAAAGTTTCTGAGTATAAATGGAAATGGAGATGTGTAGAAATGTCAGGTAGAAATCTTCAGTGTCCTTTTTCGAATGCTGCCATAAAGAAAGACTTTTATTTGAACTAGCAAATATATGTATCCTCTGGGTACAAGTATTTAACTTTTAATGTAATAAAATAGGCTAATGAAACTAAATAAGAAGGCAGATAAAAAGATTTGAAACAGAGGTGGTATAATCAAAAATAGAACAACTGAAACTTACTCTTCCATTACTCCTGTCTTTCATTGCTAAATTTTTCTAATTTCACTACTAAGTTAAAATAGGAAGTAAAGAATAAAATTAGTCATTTCTTCTTTTAAGATTTATCCCCAAGATTTTTACTCATATTCATTAAAATAAAACCAAACAATTAGAAATCAATAATACCAAGCACATATTTATTAAAATCATTTTTTAATATCAGTATGCAAATTTGCCTTCCCATTCACACTGTAAACCGCTATTTTGGTGTATATATAAATACAATTGCACGTTATTAGTATGTAGATATGGTCAACAGTATTAATAATGTAAAACAATTTTATCAATAATTGAGATTTAAATAAAGATAAAATCATGGAGAATGTGACATAAATAACTAAGTGAATTGTGACATGAGTAGTAATATAGTTTTGGTTACACAGACAAACACACAATCTCCATTATAATAAGAAATAAGATTATTTAGGAGTTTATTTAACCATTAGGGATTCTTTTAAAAGGAACTTGGATGAATTTTAAATGTGATATAACAAAAATATTCTTGGTTAGATATTTACTATAGAAAAAATTAAAAATGATTTACTATATATATTTACCAACCCCTCCTTAATTACCAAAGTCATAAATAGTCACAGATAGTATCAGATGATACTTGAGAATACAATGTGTGTCAAAACAATATTGAGATTTTTTGTACTTTTTGACACACCTTGAATTCTGAAAAAAAAACACAACATTCCATTCATTAATTTTTCTCATAATACAAGGTGTGTCAAAAAAGTACCAAGTTTTACACTTTATGAGGGTCATAAATTGTTGGCAGACCTTGTAGTTTAAAATAAGTTCATTAGAATTAAAAGCGTAGGTGGGTACATTTTTGGGTTATGATTGGCATTTGGATGACCTCAACTGACCCTGGTACAGAAATGTGGGAATAGTTAGTTTTTAGAGATTAATAATCGACCTGACTCTCACTCTCATTTATATATCCAATGTGGGTATACAACACCAAGTTTAAAGCTGTATTTACCAAAATAGAAATGTAGAATGAATGGAACATTATTTTTTTTCAGAACACAAGGTGTGTCAAAAAGTACAAAAAATATTAACACTTTTCACACTTGACACTTGACACACCTTGTACATTTACCAATCCCTCCTCAATTACCAAAGTCAACAAATAGTCACGGATAGTATTGGATGATACTTGAGTATATCTAATACATAGATGCTCATGGAGGCAAACATAAATAAATTTATTTTCATAGATAAGCTACACATATTGTTTGCTTACATGTCTGCAATCATATTGAAATACATACACATTTACCAACCCTGCCTTACGAGTAGGATATGAGACACGGTCAATTTCATAAGCAGAGTTTAACATGTTTGAATTCAGAGTTTTCCTTATTCTAGACTGGTTGCCTAACCAAGATTAAAGAGCCCAGTCTGCACTACTATTTACCCATAGATAAGGGAGAATACTTGGATGCATGCTGTTCTCAAGGGTATTAGCACTATGTGAAGTGCAAACAGCCTTGTCCAGGATTTGAACTTGTCTCGCTGTGTCCATTTCTTACAACAATAACCATTAAGGCATCAAATACCAGTAAAATAATTTACTATAGATGCCTATTGTAAACCAGAATGGTAATACCCATGTTGAAATTTTTTTGGTATATAAGGTGTGTGCTAGACGCCCACTCTTATTTATAGACTGGGTGATAGTCATGTGACCATATTCTTGGCCAATCACTGGCAGTGCTCTGCTGTTGATATTGCTACTTATACTGGCTGTTCTGGTCATACCTACACACATTACTTGGATCTTCGTGGACAATAGATCATAGGATTATATCACTGGATCTTTGACACTACATAGGATTCCAAAACTTAGGACTTATTCACTTACCAAAGGATTCTATAGTTCAGGACTTATACACTTACCAAAGGATTCTATAGTAAAGGACTTATTCACTTATCAAAGGATTCTATAACTCAGGACTTACTTATTTACTTTAAGTTTTTACAACTGGCCAAGGATGGTGGCCAGATACTTAACAACCTGTTAGGGTCCCATCTAATGGTTAAATAGAACAAAATAAGTTCTAAAAATAAGTGTTAAAAATAAATTGTGTACCCATGAAGAATGAATAAAACAATCATCTTTGGCATAAAATGACCAACAAGGGTTGACATGCCATAAAACCAAACCAACCAACCAACCAACCAATCAGCCTATAGTAACCAATTTACTGTAAACTTATACAGTAAACAGGGAATATTCATGCTAAGAAAGTCAAGATATTGGTGATATCCCATAAAACTATTATAGGTGCAGACTATGCAGATAATCTAACACATCTCACAAATATACACTTTTTGGGGAGTTGGGTGTATGTAGGCTATGACATTGCTCCCCTTAAACTGATTACATTTTATAGAGTGATTTTTTAATAGAGATGTTTATTTCACTCTTGGTGAGTTTTTCACTGGCGTATGAATGACAGCAAGTCCCTTCAGGTTTTCAGGACCCTTCTGAGTATTCTAGCTGATCTTAACCATGTTCTGGTCTGGATGGTCTTGATTCTTCCTCTGATATCTTATTCACCTGGTCTCTTTTCCAGGCCGTTGGGGAATATTCCAAGAGTACCAACTGCAATTCGTGGCCCCATCACCTTCATATTCTACAGCCTTTTCGTATCTCTGGCAAGATCCAAGTATTTGTCTATTTTTTCGCTTTCATTTACTACTGTTATATACACAAATATAAATATCTCCCAATTCAGTTATTCACCAAATTCAATCCGCCCACACACCGCAACAAAGAGAATCCCAACCGGATGTAAACAGGCCGAGGCGTTAAACCAAATGACGAAATTTCGTCTTTTCCGCGCATGGGGCAATCTTAGAATTAAAAAATAAAATTATAAATAAAACTCGCATTTCTGTCCAATAAAAATCATTCCCAGCAGAAATTAAAAGGGGTTGAGTTGATCCGATTTCAGATCACGACAACCTATATAAGTCGGCTTTGAAGAGCTGACAGCAGAGATATCCTGACAACAGCACCGAGAACATCAACAAAGGCCGACCTCGCAAACGAAACGCTACACCGCAAGTCAGCCGACCTATATTTCTCACCTCCCTAACCTCATGATCTTGACCAACTGGCACTCTTAAGGGGGCGAACGACTACGTAACTCTATATCATCAATTTACCAAACTGACGCGGACTATCATCAGAAACCCGACTAGAACCCGCTATCGGTTGCAACTACTAAAGCATCGGATCTTCTGCCCACTTTAACCAACTCCTGACCACTATCACTGGGACTTCTGCATACATCACCACCTCCGTTACAACTGACTCGACCACCGAACACCAAGCCCTGCAGACATTGCTACTCACACCACAACAGACTATCACCAAATATCAGACATTCTTCTTAACCCCTTTCAAACCGTATAACCTTTTGTATTTTGCTAATACATTGTTAAACTTAAAATCTGTGTTTGTTTTTTCCTTGCCACCAGACACTTCATACTAACCCTGTTTATTACACTACACTTTATTTATGCTTTTTAGATGTAATGTAATTACCTTTTAAAGATATATAAAGACAAGTAAAATAAATCAATAAATTCCTCATTCCTTAGAGAGCTTTTTACACTGGAATAATCTACTATTGAGCCAAATGTTTCTAATTTGGGCCTCATTCCTTAGGGAGCTTTTTACACTGGGGCATTAGAATGCACTGACTGCACCTCTGCAGAGGGGTAAGACTCCCCCAAATGGGGCCACCTGTTGGCTGTGGGTGGCAACCCATGATGCTTAAGGATGGAGTCTTGGTGGATGAGCAGCCCATGACATGCAGCACTTCACTTAGACCCTTACTTACACTAGATGGACGGTCGGAGAGGCCCCCTGCAATCAATCGGCTGGTCACATCAAACCGTAGCACCTATATGATTGTCCCAACTATATTGCCTTTAAGGCAAGCCCCAACGCTTTTTATCATATGGGTGCTAGAAGGCGGTGACTGAGGGTCTACATGTCCTGGGAATGACGTTAAACTCTATCTAATGGTGAGGTTCCAGTTTTGGAGGTTTGGGAATGTGGAGCACCCCTTCATCACCATTGCTCCCTGGTCCACTCTGACCCGGAGTGGTAGTACCTTTTAGGGTCCCATCTATGGGTTAAATAGAAAAATGTATTCATAAAAAAAATTGAGTATCCATTAAGAATAACTTTATTTCGAAACTATGGGTTAAATAGAAAAATTTATTTATAAAAAAAATTGAGTATCCATTAAGAATAACTTTATTTCAAAACTTTATTGGCATTAAATGACCCACAGAGGTTGATATGCCATAAAATAAAACAAACCAAACCAAACACTGCAATAACCTACTATCGGTCCAATTGTTTCAAATTTGAGCTTCATTCCTTTATACTAGAATAATCTACTGTCGTGCACACAACAATTTTTTTTCTAAATCATTAAAATAAAATGAAAAATAGTTTTGTAACTGAAAAAGAAAGATAATGGGACGGAATAGAAGGAGAAAAACGGAGAAAAGAACTCTCATATTTGAAAGGTCATTTTTGTGCATTCATATGTGAGTGTATTTTTATATATGACATTTTTTTATTGTAAATGTGTATTTTTTTAAGTGATTCTTTCATGAGTTTTTGTATTTTAGAAAGCGACCTTTTTAAATGAATTTGTGTATTTTGGAAAGAGACTTTTAAACGAATTTGTTTATTAAAAAAAAGAAGACTTTTTTTTTTAAACAAACTCTACAAAATGGCTTTTAAAATGGATTTTTTTATTTTTGAAGATGACCTTTTTAAACAAACATATTGTGCAAATAAATTTGTGTTTTTTTTTGAGAAATGATTTTTTTAAATGTTGACAGAATGTGTGCTTTTTAAAAAAAACTGTATTGTATACTATATATGTTCGTGTATCATACAACTTTCTGAGACGTTAATTTTAGTCTGATATTAGAGGGTCACACTTTACACAATAGACAAACTTTGTGCTTGTAAATAGTTGGCAAATGCCATGCCTAGGCCAACTGGTATTCCTAAAATTTCCTACTACAAAAGTCAGCAAATAGTCCCAGATTGTATCAGATGATACTCAAGTATAGATGATCATTGAGGTATAGATAAATAAATTTATTTTCATAGGTAATCTACACATATTGCATGTTTACATATCAGCTCATATATATGCAATCTTATATTGAAATATATAAATCCATTTTGTCTGTTAATTCGTATACACTTTTTAAGCACTATTTTTAATTACCCGAGACGATGACGTGGTGTCCATTTTTTAAAAAACAGCATCTGCGCAAGTGGCTGAACAGATCAATTTTTGAATGGCAATCTCTGATGCAGTGACTGCAAACAAAAAATTATGCTTGCTGAAGTTGCTGTTGTCTCTCCTTCCTTCTGGCTCTCTTTTCTGTGGTGGCTTCTTTCCTCTCTTTTTCACTCCTTTTCGTGCCTTATTTGACAAGGAGGCGCCAAGGCACTCTGTTTTCTGCACCAACCTCCCATGTGTTGGCGTTGATATGGCATGTCTTCATATCCTTATTGCAGATGTTTTTAAAGTGTAGGCGGGGTCTCCCTACCGGTCAGGAGCCCTCTACCATACAGTAGGTATTTGGGGATGCAGCCTTTGTCCATCCGCCTGACATAGCCAAGTCAGCGCAGACGCCTCTCGCAGTTAATGGCAAACATGCTGTTCATATTTGTTCAGTCTGTGTTGGGCACTTTGCCAGCAAATGTGTAGAATGCAGCATAGGCATCTGAGGTGGAAATTGTCGTCACATTACGGCAAAGAGGCCAAGTGCTACACCTACAATTACAAACAATTACTAAAGTCAACAAATAGTCTGAAATAGTATTGGAGTATAATATGGTACACAGATGCTCTTCAAGGCAAAAATAAATAAATTCATTTGTATAGGTAATCTACCTTGACACATATTGTTTGTTTGCATATAGGCTTACATGACTGCAATCTTATATTAAAATATATACATATCTAATAATTCCTCTGCACGAGTAGGATGTAATGCAAGGCCAATTTCTTAAGGGGAGTTTAACAGGTTTGAATTCAGAGTTTTCCTTCTCCTTGAGTGGTTACCTAACCAAAATTAAAGAGCACTGTCTGCCCTACTATTTACCCATAGCTAGAAAGAGAACAGTTAGCTGCATACCTTTCCCAAAGGATATTAGCGCTATGTAAAATGGGAACAACTTGTCCAGGATTTGAACTTGTCTCGCCGTGTCCATTTTCTATGAGGATAACCATTACACCAGATACCCCCAGGCAATACCTGCCCTCTTGATTTAAAGGCGCAGGGCTGGGTTTATTGCCCAGCGCCTGAGGCACCCCCCTTGAGGAGGGAATGCCGACAGGATTGACGCAATTTTTCACCCGCCACCCATGAGCTTCGGTTTGTGGGTGGTCCCACATTAATAGGGCCTTGTGCCTAACCTGTACAAGTGGGGTACAAGGTAAATACAATATAGATCCATTTAGAGTTTACCAGATTTGAATTCAGAGTGTTCCTTCTTCTAGACTAGTTACCTAACCAAGGTTAAATAGCCCAGTCTGCACTACTATTTACCCATAGATGGAGGGAGAATACTTGGATGCATGCTGTTCTCGAGGGTATTAGCGCTATGTGAAATGCAAACAGCCTCGTCCAAGATTTGAACTCGTTTCGCTGTGTCCATTTTCTATGACGATAACCATTACACCATGCTGCTTGAACAGATATAGATCCATTTGGGCTGTTAATTCACATGCACTTTTAAAAGTACACATTTTGATTACTTTCTATTTTAACATTGAGAAAGAAAGTCTAATGCTTATATCTCTACGATTCTACAGACATTGGCTGTGAACCTGGGGTGGGGGGGCAGCTACAAGAAAATACTTGCAATTAAGCCTTGCGGCTCGGAGGGGCCAGCCTTGGCTGGTTCAGCGCATACATCCTGTCTTAATTTGTCTCTCATCTGACCTTGAGCTGAACTAATCAAAGCTTAGTAAACATCAACAGCAGCAGTAGCAGCAGCATTATTGAAAAGGAAATGAATGAATAAAAGGAAGAAGAAAAAAAAATTATTATCTTTCCTTCAGCAATTTAATGATACATAATAAGAATAATTGTTTTTTTTTTACTTTTGTTTTTGTTTTTTTTTTTTTCAGTGCTTAAGAAAATATTGCATCAACCCTCGGATCTGGATCCATGTTCAGGAAATAGAGATAGGTAGGAGAGTTCGAACTGCTTTGAGTAACATTGGGTTTTAGCTGCAAAATGAATGAGTAATGAGAAAATTACTGAAATTAATATATATATATATATATATATATATATTTTATATATATATATATATATATATATATATATATACACACATATGCTGATAGGTACACGGCGTCCTGCATCCCTGATGCACAAAAATCTAAAAGGACGCAGTAAAATCGTATCCATGCATCCCAGTGTTTTTCTTTTTTTTACCTCACCATTTCGAGCTAACTGTAAATACATTTCAATAGTTTCTTAGAAAGAAATTACACAGGATAGATTACAAGATAGGAATTAGACAGCTTTTGTTGTTTCCTAAGATCATACATAAAACCCCTACAATTTATTAAGAAACTTTAGCAAATATGTGTATTCCAGGATGAACTAAATCAAAAAGCTATCAGCATCACTGTATATATATATATATATATATATATATATATATATATATATATGCACTATATTTCTGTATGTGTGTTACACAATATCAATAAGATTTTTATATATTCTCTGAAGCAACACCCAACCTTCAATAATTAATGTCACAAGCCATCACTGTCTGCAATTAGTTTGGTAAACAAAGATTACATTTGCTGTAAATTCTTTTTGTTTAGAATTTTGTAATGATTAAAATTATTCAAATATATTCAATATTATATATTTCTAATGGTTCTAATAGATTAATGAATGCTTTCAATACAGAAAGTTTTCCTTTGTGTTTCAATAGGATTTAATGGCAGAATATTGATTTTGAAATAAAAATCTGAATTTTTGCTTATTAACATACCTAATAGCCATTTCAAATCAAGTAATATTTTTCATCTTATTATAATGAAAATTCGATGTCTGTCTGTAACTGAAATTACATCAGTGCTTATGTCACAATACTCTCAGGAATTGCATAAGTTTATCAATGAGTATTTAATATATAGTCAAAATCACAAAAATAGCCAAAAATACATAGAATAGAATAAATCTTATTTATTAACAAATGAAAATCTGAGATAGATTTGCCTCAAAACAGCCCATGTTATTAAGGTATTTGCCATGCATCCCACTTATGCAGGCGTGAAACATTTTTATGTGGACCCACCCATGAGTTAAAACTAATGGGTGGTAGGAGCAAAAAATGCATTGATCCCATCGGCATTCCTCCTCAAGGGGGGCACCTCCGACACTGGGCAATAAAGCCAGCCCTGCCACTTTAAATCAAGTGGGTAGGTGTTGCCTGGGAGGGTGGCCCCCTGGGATCAATGCTGTTAGTTATCACTAATAGTCCAGTGGCTGAAGCCACCAGACCCTCGCCCCAGAGGCCGGGTTATTAGTGCATTTATAATCCTGCAATGTGTCTTATATATAACTAAGAAATAAAAGTTTACATAAAATATGGTGTGGTTAATTTGCATACTGTTTTTGACAAAACCAGGCTTAATAAGTAATTACTTGGTGTTATTGATTTCTAATATTGTTATTTCATTAAATAATAATATATACTTTATTCAACAATTCTTCTAAAAAACAAACATCCAAAATCTTATACATATATACACAAGATGTGTCAAAAAAGTATCAGGATTTTTTGTACTTTTTGACACACCTTGTATTCTGAAAAAAATAAAGTTCCATTCATTAATTTTTTTCAGAATACAAGGTGTGTCAAAAATACCAAATTTAAAGCTGAAAAATACCAAGATAGAAATGAAGAATGAATGGAATGTTCTTTGTTTTTGACACATCTTGTGCATGATTAATTGACTTATTTGGACATACCCTCTATTTTGCAAATTTCCCGAAAATAATTCACCAACTCTACAAGGATTAAGAAAAATATCTGATTGCAAAATGCTTAATAAATTTGATTAATTGTAGTTGCCAACTTCTCCGACATTGTGGAACAACGATCTTTGAAAACAAGAATAAATAATAAGCAAAGTACCAAGGTGAAATATTTCCATCCCAGGCAGAGTGAACAGATACTATACTCTGATCCAGGGCTCAACATTAATGCTGTCCTGTCGTCCCGGGGATGATGAAAAATACATCTGGGATGGTCAATACATCATCCGGGACAGTTTGCTGGGGACTGTAAATTTTTTCCTAAAAGTTAGTACTACATTCCAATATTGGCCGTCCAGTGATTGCCAGAATGCTGACCTCAAAAAACAGTCTAGTTCTAGACTTATAATTACTAATGGCAACAACATTGAAGAAATAGACACAGTCACACAGTATATATTTTTATGATTGGAAAATGTCCAAATAAAGATGGAAATAGAATAAATTTTAGTTTATAAAATAAATATAAATAGAATAAATTTTAGTTTATAAAATTTTTATTTTATTATTCTTGATTATAAATAAATGCTGCTTCAGCTTTTCTTAATTTTTTATTACGTTATTATGCTACTGATGACTGACAAGTATAGATGATGCTAATGAATTAAACAAAAATATTTTGATTTCGGGACGGTCCAAACTCCATTCGGGACGGTTGATAATTTTTGTTCGGGACAGTCATTAAAAAAGTTAGTGTCGGGGCTGCTCTGATCCCAGATAGAAGGGCCCAGAATCAATACTTTGATCTTTGGCAGAATGCACAAATATTATCCTGATCCTAAACTGAGTATCTAGGCAGAGTGTGCAGATACTATACTCTGATCCTAGGTAGAAGTGCCTTGAACCGATAGGGCATCCCATCATGATGTAATGGTTAGCAAGCTAGACTTGCAGATCCATTACTGCTGAATAACAAATTTGATCCTCACTTAGGGCCCTATACTTGCAAGCTCATCAAACCCATGGCTAAGGGGTTAGGTAAACATCTACTGTTCTTCTACAAGGATGGCTTTGGCATTGAATAACCCAGAAAGGTTGATATGCCATTAAACAAAGAAACCAAATCAAACCAAACCAGAATTGATACTTAGACCTTTGGTAGAATGCACAGATACTACATGCTGATCCTAAGCAGAATCTCAATTCATATTAGGATAGTGATTGAATTATACAAAAGAAGGCAACATTAAGTGCATTTCCAACTGAGATAAGAAAACTGAATAGAGAGCCAGAATAAAATTGAAAGAAAGGTCTACTTTTAGATTTGACAGCTAAGATCTATATTCTTATATTTTCTTATTATATCTTCTTATGTTTTCTGACAGAAAAAAATTATTTTCTCGGTCAAAGTAAATGTAATTACAAAATCACTTTCCTTCACTCACTCTATTGCAGATTCCGAGGTGGTCCATACGATGTCACAAAGCAGTTCCTAAAGATTTTGAAAGAGGACAGACAACAAACTCAACCAATTCCACTGGCTGGGATTAGAGTATAGTATCTGTGTCTGTACCTCAACTGTATTTTCATCATGATGCAGGAAACAGCAAACATTTTTGTAAGGAAGTATAGTTGGATTTTAAATTCAACAGTAACAATGGAAAAAAAAAAAGACATACAGGAATTAAGTTCACCTAGGAATCACAAGGTTCTGAGTTCAATGCCAGCCATTGCCAACTCATGAGCAAAAGTAGTACAGGTTGAGTAATCTGAAGTGTGTGGTAAAAGCATCTGGGAGATGATGGTTGGTATAGCACTCCACCTTAGCAAAACAATCTCTCTAGTCTAGTACAAGTGAAAAGGGGATAGATATTTTTTTGTGTACATGAAAAATATAGACATAATGTAGTTGTACCCAAAATGGGCCTAAAATGCGTTTTTGACAAAATGACATTATCCCCCAGAGAAAATAATTTACCAAAAATCAGGGAATTATAGGATTTTAATGAAATTTTCAGTTTTTATGTATCAATAAATGATCTTTATAATGCATTATTTATTTTATTTCAAAACCTTCTCATTTTTTTCAGGTCATTTAATTTTGACCCCCTTATGCTGGGGGTGTAACATTGTTTCGAGTTGGTCATATGTTATAGTAAGTTCATAGATTTTTGTTAGTTGGGTTTTATGGCATGTCAACCAATTGGGTTATTTTTTGCCAAAGACATTTTTGTTTAATTCATTCTTGATGGGTACTCAATCTTTTTTTAATCTCCAACTTTTTAAAAACATTTTTTAAACTCCTTTTTTCTATCTAACCCATAGATAGGATCCTTACAGGTACTACCGCACCAGGTCAGAGTGGACCTAGGAGTAATGGTGATGAAGGGGTACTCAACATTCCCCAAAGCTCCAGAATTGAAACTTCACCATCATTAAGACTCTCAGCCACCTGCTTCTAGCACATTTATGACAAAAATGGTTGGGGCTTGCCCTAAACACAATAGGGTTGGGGCAATCATATAGGTGCTAGGGTTTGACATGACAAGTTGATTGATTAGAGTGGGCCTCTCTGACTGCTTGTCTAGCCTAAGTAGGGACCTAAGTGAAGTGTTGCATATCATGGACTGCTCAGCCACCAGGGTTCTATCTTAAGCATCACTGGTTGCCACCCATAGCTAATAGGTGGCCCATTGGGAGGGGGGTTGTGCCCCTCTGCAGAGGTGCAGTCAGTGTATTCTAAAGTTTTGTTAAGTGTTTTATTGACTTCAACCCTGGTTTATCAGGAACGGGACTCTAAGTGGCTTAGAGAGTCACATGATCTGATGGGCCTGGGAAAGTAAAATTTAAAGTTAACTCAGACTCCAGCCAGTTCCCATAGTGGTCAAATAGTGATTCCATCTGTGGGCTGGTTCTTCTTATGGCCAAGTTAAGTTTTGGTATCAAGGAAATGAATAAAACTATGTGTACACAAAATATATCTCCACGTTCCTAATAGAATAAGAACAAAGATGGAACCAAGAACCAGAGAGAAACTCAGACCGATTCAAAGGAGAGAGAGGGGGGGGGGGTCTTGGGTGAAGAAGAACCTGACAAAAAGATACAACCCCAATACAAAGAAAATAGAAGTACACCAAACTCAATAACAGCAAATCTATGTAAACTATTGAAAAGAATTAAAGCTTCTCTTGAAAAATAATAATCAAGAACTGTGCATATTATATTCCATGTAGTTAAAACACAGAATATAAATCAGTAAACCATCTTCAGAAAAATAAAGTCTGAGGAATATCAAACTCCTTTAAAACCATGAAGAGCTTTTGTAGTCAGATATATCAGATCACATATATATATATCTACCCCCACCCCCGCTGCATGAATAGGATATGACACAAGGTCAATTTCTGAAGTGGAGTTTAACAGGTTTAAATTCAGAGTTTGCTTTCTCTTAAACTGGTTACATAGCCAACGCTAGAGTCCAGTCTGCCCTACTATTTACCCCTAGCTAGAGAGAGAATATTTGGATGCATACCTTTCCCAAGGGTATTAGTGCTATATGAAATACAAACATTTCCTACAACTCTAATTATTACACCATGTGCCTCCATCAGATTACATATAGATCCGATGTCAACAATGTTGTGATCTGGATGGGATTAAATTTTCCTCTGATCTCCAATTAATGCACTCTTTTCCAGATTCTTTGGGACTATTCTACGAAATCCAACTATGATTGGCATCACCGTAAACTTCATATTCCATAACTGCTCTCTGGCAGGGTGCTGGTAATTGTTGAGTGATCTTTTCTGTGATCTGCTGGAATTTCAAAACCCATCTGTTGACAAGTTATTTTCTTTTTGCTAATTAAAACTAAGTCTCGTCTTCTTTGCTGGCACTCTATGGAATTCATTTTTTTTAAATATAAAAATAACAATAATATTGGGTATGTTTCTAGTATTGAAATGGTTTGAAAGTTAGGTACGTTATCATCGTCAGGTCATTCTGACAGCATAGATTCTCATAACTCTTTTGTCACTCATCCTCATCATTCATCACTCCTGACATGTCTTCCACAAGGCATCAGTATCCGCAGCTAATTGATGTATGTCTTTGCTGGTCAGCCCACACTGGAGTATCCATGTGTAGGAAGTCACTTAAGGGTTCATCCTTGCTTCTCCAACAGTATCAATCATACCTTATTTGGATGGTTTGTGTAATAGGGGGTAAGTGGCTGTACAGATTTTTTTTTTATTATGGGGTACTGCTTCTAGGGTTTATTCAAGACAGCATCCTTGTGTAGTTCTCATCAAGATTTTTCTTCAAGCATTTTGGTAGAGTCCAATTGGTGCAGCCATACAGTAGTACTGACATGGCTACAGGCTAATAGGCTATTGTTAGTGAGTTTGATCCTCAATGGGTGTCCCATACTTCTGATCATATACTATTATTGAATAGCAAGGAATGGGAAGAGATTTAAGATACTGGTTCTATAGCAAACAAACAGCAGATTTTATAGCAAACAATCAGCAGAAAAAAGAAAATTTCTTTGAATTTTTACCATTTTTAAAATGTCTGAAAGAATAGAATAAATTTTCTTATCAATTTTTTTCCCTTAAGACTTGGTATACTGACATTAGATCTCTAATATATAAAGCAACTAATAATGTTTATAAACTGGTCCATACTAAATCACCTTAATAAAGCAACAATAAGTCTACTCTAGTTCATAAATGCTTAATCACTAAGTACTTATTTATAAGCTAGGTGTCTCATCATGGTGTAATGGTTAGCAAGTTAGTCTCACAGATCCATTACAACTGTAAAGTGAGTTTGGTTCTCTCTGGATAAATCATATGTCACATCCTACCTGTGGCAAACAGGTTGGCTATTAGGAATGGGGGTCCCATTGTAGTGTAATGTTTAGCAAGCTAGTCTCGTGGATCTGCTACTACTGATTAGCAAGTTTGATTCTTAATAGATGCCCCATACTTGCAACCTTGTGCCACATTCTAACTGTGGCAGATGGGTTGTATATATATTTACCAACCCCTCCGCATGGGCAGGATGTGACACAAGGTCAATTTTTAAACGGAGTTCAACAGGTTTGAATTCAGAGTTTTCCTTCTCCTAGACTGGTTGTCTAAAAGGTTAAAGAGCCCAGTCTGCCCAACTATTTATCCATAGCTGGAGGGAGAGTAGGATTCATACCTACTTTATTTAGCGCTTAAGAAAAAGTGCTTGGTAATTTAATGGATTGTAAAGAATTTATTTAGCGCTAAGTGAAAATGCAAATACCACATCCAGGATTTGAACTTGGGGCGACGAGTCCATTTCCCATGACTTTAACCATTACACCACACGCTTCCATGAGGCAGACGGGTCGTTTAAATACCTACATTATACAAAGTTGGGTGTCCTACCATGTAATAATGGTTAGCAAGCTAGTCTCGCAGATACTTTACTACTGAATATCGAGTTCAATCCTCCCTGAATGCCCCATACATGTAACCTTGTGTCACATCCTGACCGTGGCGAATGTTTTGGGTAAATACCTCTTTTGGCTATATGCCAAACTAAACTTAGCTTAGTAAATGAAAATAATATTGGAGGATAAGATATCTGAAAAAAACAAAAAAACAGTTAACATGCAATGCACCAATTATGCAATCAAGTGTGCCAAGAATAGATATCAACAAAACACGAGAGCCGCTAATCGGGAAAGAAGTGGCGCTAAATCAAAGCCAAAAGAAAATACAACTTGAATGCCTTTATGTGAAAAGCCCTTTTAAAATTCATTTGCTCATTCTTAATTATCCAATGTCTTTAATTATGTAACATATCATATCCAAGAAAAACAGACCTATTTATTTGTTTGTTTGTTTGATTGGGTTTTATGACATGTCAACCCCTTGGGTTATTTTATGCCGAATACTTCTATTGGTAATTTGGTATTCAAAAATGCTTAATGCCCACAAAGTTTTGAAATAATTTCATTTTTAATGGATCATACAATTTCGTTTATAAACTCATGTTTTCTATTTAACCCATAGATGGAACCCTAACAGGTATTACCACTCCGGGTCAGAGTGGACCAGGGAGTAATGGTGATGAAGGGGTGCTCCACATTCCCCAAACCTCCAAAACTGGAACCTCACCATCAGATAGAGTTTAACGTCATTCCCAGGACATGTAGACCCGCAGCCACCGCCTTCTAGCACCCATATGATAAAAAGGGATTGGGGCTTGCCATAAGGGCAATAGGTTGGGAAAATTATATAGGTGTTAGGGCTTGACGTGACCAGCCGATTGATCGGAGGGGGCCTCTCCGACCACCCGTCTAGTCTAAGTAAGGTTCTAAGTGGAGTGTTGCATGTCATGGACTGCTCGTCCATCAAGACTCCATCTTAAGCATCACGGGTCGCCACCACGGCAAACAGGTGGCCCCATTGGGGAGTCTTACCCTTCTGCAGAGGTGCAGTCAATGCATTCTAATGCCCCAGCCGACAGGGCAGCAGACCTATTTAGAATTCCAGAAGAAATATAGGCTTACTTAGAATTCCAGTTTTGCTCTGTGTCCCACTGGATAATCCAGAATAAATATTTGGAACTTATAAACCTAATATTCTTTTTTACCAAGAATATTTACATTTACATTTATTTTTAGGATAATATGTGCTTAATTGAAGTCATACCTAATTTTGAAAATTAATTAATTGATAATTAATGAATTAGGTGGCATACCTATTCAAATGTGAGGCTAAACAAATTGAGAAAAATCAATCTCTGTATATACATTTCAGCCTATTAGGCCTCATCAGTAGAGCTAGACTGCTTTGTGTGTGATTCGAACCCTGACTGTCAACACAAAGCAGTCTTCCTGTCTATAGCTTCCTGTCTATAGCTCTGCTGATGAGGCCTAATAGGCTGAAATGTACATACAGAGATTGATTTTTCTCGATTTGTTTAGCCTTACATTTGAATAGGTATGCCCACCTAATTCATTAATTATCAATTAATTAATTTTCAAAATTAGGTACAACTTCAATTAAGCACATATTCTCCCAAAAATTGACGGCTAAAAAAGCCATATCAAACACATTGTTTGTTTGTTTACTTCTCATTTACATTCATGTATGATTTTTTTTTACCTTTACTCATATTGCAATTTTCTTTTTAGCTTAATCTTGCCTTTTTTAATTTATAATCCAAATAATACAAATTACCAAGCCTCATCTAAAAAATTAAAAACAAATGTCACTGGTTAGTTTGGGAATAAATGTTTGAATATTTTTTGCTGCAGTGTCTGTTTCCATGGAAATTTGACCTCGCATGTTTTGTCCTCTCAGTGTTGTCCAAACAAAATATGTCTGTAGCAAACATACGAACAATTAGAAAATGCTTTCAAGAGGATCGATATAGTTAACGAGACATTTAATCTACCATTTTGCCACTTGAGGTCAAAGAATGTCTGTTAAATGTTTTGGATCATTCATTGGCCAATCAATTCAGAAAACGATCCATGTTATGGTTGGTTGATCATGTGATTTAGGGAGTAGTACCATGCTTGTAAAATAACACAAGCATAATCCTGGTTGATTGTTGTATGCATGAGGAACACTTGGGAAGTAAAGCCTCCAATTTATTTCCACAGAAACTATGACAGATACAAGGGACACAATAATATAATTGGATTGAGCATGTGTTCAGCTCTGAAATTCGATTTTTCTGCATAGAGACCATAATTGTTTATACATTTTCCCAAGTAGTACGCAAAAGCAATCAATACTGTTGCATAGGACCAAGTTCAAGTTGTAGTAGTAGTCGCTAGTTCAGAAACAATATACCCAAGTTGTATAGTCACAAGGGGTTGTTTATTTCTTTCTAGGCTCGTGGGTTCTTTTCAGAGAGAGAGAGAGAGAGAGAGAGAGAGAGAGAGAGAGAGAGAGAGAGAGAGAGAGAGAGAGAGAGAGAGAGAGAGACAGACACAGAGACAGAGACAGAGACAGAGAGAGAGAGAGAGAGAGACAGAGAGAGAGAGAGAGAGAGAGAGAGAGAGAGAGCGGTCAAATTACTCTATCATAAATCATGTTCAGTACTACTATGCGAAACCCATACAGAGAACCAGGAGGCCATGTCTGGCTCCCACCAAAGCCCAGACGAAAAACACTGATTCTCCTCATCTTCCGTTTCTCGTTCTGGGGTAGGAGGGTCACCCAATTTCCACTTCCGGTCAAAACCCAGAACTTCCGTTTTTATTTTTAAATCTAATTTCGGGGTCATTCATTGGTCAATTGAGTTCCAAACTTTAACCTCTCTTTGTTCTTATTTCTTTTTCATTTCTTTCTCCAGAAATCTGAATACCATTTTATTTTTAATCCTGAATTACCTGTAGACCATAATAATTATGCTACAATACTCACAAGGTAGTTACTTCAAATTGCTTCTCATCTTATTATGTTTACAGATGTTGGTAGTGGCAGAAACAGAAGTCAGTGGCATGATAGTAGTGGTAAACCTTCCTGTGTATTTTTTTTTGCTGTCTTGTTGGTTGGTTGGTTGGTTGGATTTTATGGCATGTCAACCCTTGTTGGGTTATTTTATGCCAAAGAAGTTTTGTTTTATTCATTCTTGATGGGTATTCAACATTTTGTTAAAACTCATTTTTTTCTATTTAGTCCATAGATTGGACCCTAACAGGTACTACCACTCAGGGTCAGAGTGGACCTGAGAGCAATGGGGATAAAGGAGTACTCCATGCCCCCCAGAGCTCCAAAACTGAAACTGTCTTTTTACTGATAGCAATAATCTTATTTTGATAATAACATGAGACAGATATTGGTGCTATGATAGTAGAGGTAAACCTGTTTGTGTATTTTTTGAAGTCTTTTTACTGATAGCAACTAAGCAGTAGTTTTTATTATATTGTCCATAACATCAGAGGCAGATGTTGGTGGCATTATAATATCGAGGTAAACTTTCCATTGCATTTTTGCTGTCTTGTTACTGATAGCAACACATCAGTAGTCTGGTTCCTCTTTTTGCTTTGATCACTGCTTATAGCAGAGATCACCAAACTTTTTTCACATTGGTCCGGATAATTGAAGAAATAACAGGCGTAGGCCACATTATTATTGTGTTCAATACTTGCTAGCCAGAACGAAAGCTCTGAGAAAAAGATGTAAAAAAAAAATTCATCTTTCCATGTTATATTCATGGATGAGTCGTTGCAAAGTTGCAATTATTCTATTGCAATTATTTCTATTTATTAACTTGCAGTGATTCAGTCCTAATGAATTTAAATAAATATGCTTATGCCTAAATGATTTCAACATTTTTTCTAAAGTCTTCTATACTTTTTGTAACTGTTGAGTAGATCATTATTGATTTCTTTTATTAATGAGTTGACTGTTATGTTTTTTACCCAGACTCATTTACAATTATAGTGCTAGGAAACCCAACCCTTATTTCTATGTTTGCATTATGCGTTACAAGTGTTCTAGATCAAATATTTGTAAGTAAAGTCTTGGCACAAAGGAGAATATTTGATAGGTTTTATGTTAGAATAGGTTGTGTAACTTGCCAGATTATGTGACCTATCTGTGGATCGACTGCAAATAGCAACTTTGATAAACCACAAATTAGGGGTGTCACCTATTCACTGCTGGGATATATCAATAAGTATATACAGTATCTATTGTAATGAACAATGGAAACTTATTGGCAGATATTTGTATCTAAAAATCTGTACCATTGACATGTAATATTTATTTTGAATTAACCTCTTTCTCAATGAAATGATTTGACAACTTTCTGAGATATGGTTTAAATTTGAGTAAAGTTGTTTTTTTTAGTAATGTGTGTTCAGTTGCTGCTGAATCGGTGGGAAAGAAAGTGGGCCAGTATGCATAGTGTTTTTTTTTTCAATATATTTTGCCTGCAGTATATATTTAAATTTTTTTTTTTTTTTTCATTCAGGAGAATTCATTGCCTAGTTCTTGAATAGTGATTTTAACCTAAATAATTTAATAATTCAAAAATAAATAATTATGAGGGTAATCACAAAGGTAAGGTCTCCAAAATATTTAAAAATCACAGAAACGTTTATTGTCAATGATGTTTACATCCTTTTAAATTTTCAAGATCTATTCATTTTTCAGCATAATTCCCCTCAATGCATTTTTGTAGTTGCTGTGGCACTTTTTGTACACCCATGTCATACCAGCTCACTGCCATATCATTGAAGAAGCATTAACCTCGTCATCATTGAACTCCCTACACCACTTTCAGATGTTTTTGACATCCATGCACGACTTGCCATACACTTTTATTAATTGGTGATGAATTTCAATCAGTTTAATGCTTTTTTGTATTCAAAAACTGAATAACTGCACAAACTTCACACTTGGTGGTAGCATCAATCACAAACTTCTTTAAAAACGTTTGCCAAACCAAGACTGAGTGCGGCAGTGAAGCTTACACAGGGACAGGTGCAGATCCAGGCACATGAAAAACAAAAACAACAGTCAATAACTGCACAAACAGTTTCCCTGTATCCCCAGTGCTTTGGAGAATTTACTTTTGGCATTACCCTCATATAATCCTTTGATACTAGGGTGGATATTTGATGTGAGTACATCCCTGCACTCACCTCAAATAATTTTTATTTACTCAAGAATGGGATACCGAGGTGTACACGCTTCTCGGCATAAAATATACGTTCCCACACTGGGAATCGAACCCAGGCCACCTGGGTGAAAGCCACGTGTTAGTTTGTGAAATTTATGTCGCGTGACAAAAGTAATTCAATCCATGGGAGATCCCTGCTGTGGTTGGTAGTATTGTGGTAGTTATTGGACTGACATATTGTGTATTACTTCATTCCATGTGTGATTTGAAAGCTGCCCAGATGAATGTACAATGTATTCTAATTTATGAACTTATGTGCTATAAGTTGAAACTGGGGCATAATGCCACAAAAACAACCAAAAACATTTATTGTGCAAAAGATGAACGACACAGTTGATCACAGTACAATAACCAGATAGTTCAAGAAATTTATGTATTCCTTCACACTTTATGTGATTTGAAAGCTTCCCTGATGAGCATGCAATGTAGTCTAATTTGGGAATTTTTACATTATTAGTTCAAACTGGATCATAATGCTGTAAATGCAACCAAAACAACTGTACACCAGCTCTGGTTAGTGGAATGAGAACAGGATACCACTGTGGATTGAATAAAGGGTTGGCTTCAAAGTTCTGTGAGTTCAAAAATAATGTTCAAGAAGCCTCTCAAGTCCAAAAAGAAGGTTACTGAGTTTGAGAGGCTCCAGAGTCCGACAAGAAATACCTGAAGAAGGCCGGAGGGCAAATTGGCTGATAACATTGTACAGATAGCAATAAAGATGAGGACAATAGTCCAAATAATCCAAATAATACTAATCATCAAGCCTCATCTAAAAAATTCAGGAAATTAAAAATTGACCTTGAGTCACATTCTGCCTGAGGTAGAGGCATTGGATAAATACATTATTTTCCAATCGATCTATTCGGCCACAGATAGGATTTCTAACTGGTACTACCACTCTGGGTCAGCATAGACATAGACATAGATGATGAAAAAAAGGTGATGACTCCTCAAAACTCCAGAACTGCAGCCTCACCAGCAGATGCAGTTTAGATTCCTACCCAGGATGCTATAGATGAATGTGAAAAAAAGAATTTTCATACTCTATTTTTACAATCTCCAGAATTATCCCCAAAGGTCAATCACAATTGTCATAATGCGTTTTATTCCCAGACACAAACCTCCATTTTTCATCGAAACTTTTTCTCAGATGATTAACTGAGTTTCTGTCTCCATAGTAACCAGAACTGCATGACAAGGAATATTGTATCAATATATATATGAACCAAGCTTGCAATTTCTATTTACACACACACACACACACACCACACATATATATATATATATATTATATATATATATATATATATATATACTAAGTCTTGCGTGGACTAACAAGAAGCTTACTAACCAATATTTCATTGCAATATGTCCTAAATTATTTAGTAACCATAACTTAGTTTGGAACAAAGCCAGAGCAAGAATTAAACTCATTAGTTAAGTGGATTGATCACTGACATGGAAATTGGTGTATATATCTATCTATCTATCTATCCATCTATCTATCTATCTATCGCACCAGATTCATATCTATCTATCCATCTACCTATCTGTTCCACCGGATTCATATCTATCTATCTATCTATTTACCTATCTGTTGCACCGGATTAATATCTATCTATCTATCTATTTCACCTGATTCATATCTATCTATCTATCTATCTATCTATCTATCTATTGCACTAGATTCATATCTATCTATCTATCCATTTACCTATCTATTCCACCGGATTCATATCTATCTATCTATCTATCTATCTATCTATCTATTGCACCCTATTCATATCTATGTACGACTGTAATCCCAAAGGTAAAGTCTCTAAAATGCTGGGGACACAGGAAAACTGTTTGTATAGCTACTGGCAACACTATTGTGTTTATTGAGCCAACACCTGTGCTTGTCACTGTGTGCACTTCATTACCATGCTTAGTATTGGTTTGGCAGTCTTTTCTGACAGAGAACCCTAATTATGCTACTACCAAGTGTGAAATTTGTACAGTCATTCTGATTTTGCATACAAAATGCATTAAACATATTGGAATTAATTTCCAATTAACAGAAGTGTATGGCGAGTCATGCATGCATGTAAATGACGTCCATAACTGATATAGGGAATTAAGAGTATTTACGGTTTTCGAAGGAGCTCTTATTTCTCCGTAGTTGTAGGCAAATTGTCGGAGAAAGAAGGAACAAACACGAAAGTAAATGCAGACACTTGTATTGACAAAAATTACATAAAATTGTTGCAAATCTTAATGGTATTTGATACCAGACTTATCTGAGTTAGAAATTTTCTTGGAGTAATGGTGATAACAAGGTATTCTTTTCATCGGTAGGAAATGTTGATAAGACGCTTCGTTTCGGTAGTTTCTTGTCCTTCAGTAAGTGTGCTGTTATACCTGCCTTTATGCAGTATGCAGATACAATGCCTTAGAAGGGAGCTGGTTGTAGAGTTCTGTGATAAGTGGGCCCTGTTTTGGGGCTTAGGAATGAGAGCTTGGTGTTTTTACGTCTCTCCTCCAGTACTGCTTTTCGATAAGTAAGCCCTGTTTTGGGGATAAGTGATGAGAGCGTTTATTTTTACGTCTCTCGTTGGTAACGGCTCCCTGATAAGTGAAGTTTTTGGTATTGGCGCCAACATACGATGTTGGCGACCCGCCCACTAGCGGCAGGGGGAGATAATTGGTTATGGAATTTCCAATAGAATTTGCATCGATGACAAGGTTCAAAGCTTCCTCAACGAAATAGTATTGAGCTAGTATGACATAGGCATACAAAAGCTGCCTCTGCGCCTGTGTCTATAATGCATCAACTGATGTATCAACTCAAATGTCGATTTATGTAGAAAAATAGATACATGTTGAAACTTTAAAATTATGTAAACATCTTTGACAATAAGCAATAAATGTTTCTGTGATTTCTAAATATTTTGGAGACTTTACCTTTGGGTTTACCATCATATCTATCTATCTATCTATCTCACTTTGTTTTTACCTACCTATTTATTTATTTAAGTCTCTTCCTAACTGTGTTCATATATATTTATTTTTAGATATCTATCGATGTATATGTATTCATATCTATCTATAGATATCTATTTAAGTTTTTTTTCTATATCTATGAATCTGTCTCACTCTGTTTCTATCTATCTATCTATTTATATTAGTCTATTCATATCTATATATCTATCCATCTGTATCACTTTATCTCAATCTGCTCATGTAAATATATTCTCATCTATCTATCTATTCTCTCTTTCTTTCTCCCCCTCTCTCTCTCTCTCTCTCTCTCTATATATATATATATATATATATATATATATATATATAATATTCTGTATCATTTTATTCAGATCAGTCTATCTCTTGTCTCCTCATGTAAATATATTAACATTTATCTATCTGTCTATCTGAGAGTTATGCAGCCATTGACAATAAAGGTTAATATCTATCTATCTCACTCTGTTTATATCTATCACACTCTCTTCATATCTATCTATCTATCTATCTATCTATGGAGGGGCGTGGTTTAATGGTTAGAGTCATAGGAAATGAACTCGTCAAAATCCTAGACAAGGCTGTTTGCATTTCACATAGTGGTAATACTCTTGGGAAAGGTATGAATCCATATATTCTCCCTCTAGCTATGGGTAAAATAGTAGGGCAGACTGGGCTATTTAACCTATGGTAGGTAACCAGAAGGTAAGAAGGAAAGCTCTGAATTTGAAAAACGTGAGGTCAGTCGTTGATTGGGTTTATGGCATTCCTTGTGCACCAATTCTTTCCTATTTACTGTGCCAACCCAAGCTTTCATGACTATTAACAAAACCACTATGGGCGTTGTTTGTTAGAGGAACCCTCATGCATCAAAATCGACGAGAGATTCCATTTTATCTATCTATCTATAGAAAGTACAAAATCAATTTTTTTATTTCAGTTATTATTATCAGTTTTATTCAGTGATGGATCATTTTTTACTTAGTTTATTAAAAAATAATTCAATTTGAATCAGATTCAGTGATGAATAGTTTTTTACTTAGTTCATTAAAAAATAATTCAATTTGAATCAGATTCAGTGATGAATAGTTTTTTACTTAGTTCATTAAAAATAATTCAATTTGAATCAGATTCAGTGATGAATAGTTTTTTACTTAGTTCATTAAAAAATAATTCAATTTGAATCAGATTCAGTGATGAATAGTTTTTTACTTAGTTCATTAAAAAATAATTCAATTTGAATCAGATTCAGTGATGAATAGTTTTTTACTTAGTTCATTAAAAATAATTCAATTTGAATCAGATTCAGTGATGAATAATTTTTTACTTAGTTCATTAAAAATAATTCAATTTGAATCAGATTCAGTGATGAATATTTTTTACTTCATTCATTAAAAAATAATTCAATTTGAATCAGATTCAGTGATGAATAGATTTTTACTTATTCATTAAAAAATAATTCAATTTGATCACATTCAGTGATGAATTATTTTTTACTTAGTTCATTAAAAAATAATTCAATATGAATCAGATTCAGTGATGAATAATTTTTTACTTCATTCATTAAAAAAATAATTCCATTTGAATCAGATTCAGTGATGAATAATTTTTTACTTAGTCCATTAAAAAATAATTCAATATGAATCAGAAACTTTTGGTCCACCAGAAACTTTGACTGATTGATTGAATGATTGATTAATCGATTGGTTGGTTTATTGATCAGTTAATCAAGTAATTGGACGGATGATTGATTATTTAATTGATTTATTAATAATTATTTGATTGATTAATTTGTCAATCGATTGATTGATCTATTGATTGAATTGATTGTTATTGATTGGTTGATTGATTGTTTGACTGAATCAATGACTGATTGATTGATTAATTGATGGATTGATTAATTAATTGATGGATTAATTGATATTGATTAATTGATTTTCTCTGATAAAAAGGGAAATTCCATCTTTGAGGAAACACACTCTAATGCCCCCCCTCTCTCGTCCCTAATTGTTTTTTGTGGAAGGGGGTACAAAAGGATAAAAAGTCTTACTTGATAAGTGGGGATAAGTTCATCCTATGATTTTGCAGTTCCCGGGCAGGGTCAAAGTCAATGTCTCTCTTGTTAAAAAAAAAAAGAAAAAAGAGGCTGAGAATGGGTTTCTGCAATTGTCATATGACATCCTACATCAGACATGGGCAATAGGGTAGGTCGATTTTTGAACTCTAATATTTCCTATGTGGTGAAAGTTGCAAATGAACATAACAAATTACCACACAAAATATTTCTCTTCAAAACTTTGCCTTCGTTTGAGGAAATAGATTTCAATCTTCTAAAATGTTATCATTGTAACAGCCTAATTTTTAGGTAAAAGGGATGTGTTGCTGGAAATGGTGGGGTATATTTTCAATTTGAATTCTAGTTATAATATTTTATTTGTTTCATTTAAAATGTCTTGTCTAATCAGTGGGGGGGGTGTGTCACAGTCAAGTCTGATGCAAGATTCCAATCGACAGTCTAAACACTCCCAACTGTATCACGCTCCAAAATCCAATATCCAAGATTATTTCTTTGTCCCACTTGTCTCAACAACAAAATACTGTGAGGGTAAGTCCTTTAAATATACCTCAATCTCACCACATCCGGGCTCCTCACTCAGAATTGTCAGTGCAGCATGTGCGACACTCGTCAGCACTGCAAGTACGTGTAAATCCTTACGGCGCGACCACCTATATCCGGGCCACTCTGCTATTTCCTATTTCACTGCTCGTCCACAGTGCCCACATTCTGAAGGACACTGCTTCCTTCGAGAATACGGCAAGTCTGCATGCCCGCCACTCTCTCTATCACACCGTGTGGCACGAGGTAGGTCTCCTCTCTCACTACACTCCACCCTGATCTCGTGATCACAAAAATGGCAGGGAGATGGAATAAACATCTCATCTTACATTTTCCTAAATACAAGTGTTTGTGTTCTTTGACGGGTCCAGTGTGTAACCATTTTAATAAGCATTATTTCATATATTTACTAAGCTAAACTTTGTAAATATTTATAATTTGGCTAATACTTTGGGTTGGTTTCTTTGTTTAATGGCATATAAACCTTTGTGGGTTATTTACTGACATGGTCATCATTGTATAAGAATAGTAGTGGTACTATTTAAACCATAGCTGGGTATATTAAATAGGAATACTTGAAAACATATAAAAGTGTGAAAACAAATAATTGTTATTATAAAACAGGAATAGTCACTTTAAACCATATAGTTTAAAGGAGTGTGTGAATTTCTTTGGTTCCCATTACTTCCAGCACCACTCTGACCCAGAGTACCTATTAGGGTTCTACCTATGTGCCAAATAGATGATTGAAAATCATTAGTACTAACTCTTAACATCCTGTTGAGAATTTTCTATGTCCAGCGCATTCCTATAAGGATAAATGAAAAAAATGGCTAAAAATGACCTTTGCATCTAAAATTACCTGTTATTTCCCTTAAATCAAAGACTTCTAAATATGTTTAATGGTATTACGTTTAAACAAAATCTATCGTTTGGGGTGGATTAGGAATTAATGAGACTTCCAGCTGGGTAGAATGAGGTGGTTTAGGACTAAGAGTTAAATATTGAATTTGTTTTGGTTTCTTTGATTAATGGCATATCAACATTTGTGAGTTATTTAATGCCAAAGTCATCCTTGAGGAAGCACAGAAGTGGTACTGTTTAACCCATAGCTGGAAGAATGTGGGGGCTCATACCTTTGTTGCGGGGTTGATGTTGATGTTCACCCCACAACCATTTGAAAGAAATGACAACAACTAAGGCAAGGAGAACAAAGACAAGATGATTAAGTTAAAAATAGCCAATTCTATTTGGCAATAACCAATGAACCAAATAGTTGGATTTTTGTCCCAAGGAGGACAGCTCACATGTAGTCATATTTATGTCCTAAAAAACAGTTGTATTACTAGGAAAGTCGCTGGCCGCGCCATTAATCGAGCTGGGGTGTTGCTAGCTGGCTGGCATCTGGGTGATTCCATTTATTTTTGAGAAATGTTGTCTTCCAATTGCCTCGAAAGAAGTGGGCTAGGCTTTGCTTGGCATGCAGGACTGACCTAGAGTCGAACCCATGTCCTTCAGAATATGAGCGTTGTGGACGAGCAGTAAAATAGGAAATAGCAGAGTGGCCCGGATGTAGGTGTTCGCGCCATAAGGATTGACGCGTACTTGCAGTGCTGACGAGTGTCGCACGTGCTGCATGGATAATTCTGAGTGAGGAGCCTGGATGTGGTGAGATTGAGGTACATTTAAAAGACTTACCCTTGCAGACGAGGGAGAGAACAACTGCAGTAGTATTTTGTTGTCGAGACGAGCGGGACAAAGAAATAATTTTGGATATTGGATTTTGGAGCGTGATACAGTTGGGAGTGTTTAGACTGTCGACTTTTTCCTGAAAAGGACTTTGGATTTTGTCCTGAAAAGGACAGTTTGCATATGTAGTTTGAAATTTTGTCCTGAAAAAGCAGAGTTGATTTGCCTGTTCTTGAGATTGCTTGAATGGATTCTCTGCTGTTGGCAGGAATAAAGTCCTCACTTTAATCTTCTTCACCCAGGCTGGGCAGCTGTTGTTATCTGAATTTAGACACTGGATATGTGCTTGTTTTTAGTGGCCACAGCTACATGAGTATTTGGAGCACTCCTGTTAGTGAATAGTAGCTACCAGTTACAACACCTTTCCCAGTAGTATTAGTCAGAAAAAGAAAGTAATAGTGTGACTGGAGTTTGAAATGTCTTTGTACAATGTTGCAGTCCAGCACGTTACCCACTACACAATGGGGTCTCCCATATCTATAATTCATTTTTTGGAAATGTTGAATTGTTGTCATGTCTTTTAACTCACCTATAGATTTTCAATTTTAAGTCAGAATTTGGTGGACTGTTTATTTTTGTAGTGTAACATTTTGCACATCTTCTAGTTTCATCAGATAATGAATAGAAAATTAGAATAATTTTTGTTTTCAAATCCTGGAAAACCAAAACTGTCTACAAGGTTGTCATGGTAACGCAAATTGTCACAGATCTTGAAAAATGTGTGAACAGAAAAAAATTCAAAATTTTGCTTATGATAATTAGTCAAGCTGAGAATTTAGAAGACTTTTTTTTTGTAAATTCATTTGTGATCTCGTTGCTTTCTATTATTATTATTATCATTATTTATTATCTATTGATTTTAATGGCATATCAACCTGTCGGGGGTTATGTCATGCCTAACGGTTAGGAAGTAATACATATCGTGTAGTTATATTTATACTTTTTAGTAATTGGTTTTAAAAATGTGTTAACATTATTAGGGATTATGTTGTATGGTACTGATTTGTTTCATGTCTATATTCTATGGTATAATTTTATTTCCATAAAAAAAGAGAGAATATCCTCCATGTTGACATTTTCAAACAGATCTTTCATATTGTTTGCTTTAAAATAACGGTTTCTGATGTGAGCAAAAAACCTGCATTCCATGTATAAGTGTTTATTTGTCAGAGGTGTTTGACTTGTTCCACATTGTGGTTGTTGTTCTTGTTTGAGTATATAGGAGTGCGTTAGTCTTGTATGACCAATGCGTAATCGGGACACAATTACTTATTCCTTTCTAGACTTCCTTAAAGTTGGTCTCCAGCCTCCCAAAGTAGGTTTGATTAGGAAGAGTTTATTGTGGATGTTGTTATTCCAGTGTTGTTGCCATTTTCTATGAAGTAATCTATTAATTTTAGGTTTCAAATCAGTATATGGTATGTTGAAATTGTTGGGGATCAAATCTAGAGCCGATTTAGCTGCGGTGTCTACTCTTTCATTCCCCCTTACTCCTGTATGATCAGCATATCATAATCTCCTTAGAGTTAAACATCAAATATAATCTATTCAAGAGCTTAATGATGAGAGGGTTTTCCAGTTTTTTTATTTCTTAATTATAGTAGGACAGAGAGCGAGTCTGAGAAGATGATATATTTTTTTGTGGTTACTTTCATAGATTATGTCAAGTGCTAGATATATTGCACGGGTTTCAGCTGAAAAAATGGAACTTTCATTTGGGAGAGCTTTTCTTACAATTTTTATTATTTAAAATAGCTGCACATGCTGTTTTGTCATTGTCCTTAGAGATATCTGTAAAGATGTAGAGGTGGTTGGGGTAGCGTTCTAGAATATTGTGGAATTTATCTTGGTAAGTGCTAGGATGGGTTTTTGTTTTGGGGAGTTCACTTAGCTCAAGGATCACTTTAGGTGGTGTTTTTGGTATAATGGTTTTGTGAATATTTGTGAGAGGAATTTTGGATTCTTTGAAGATGGGTTCCATTTGAAGCCCAAAAGGTTTTATTGATTTTTCTTTTTTTTTCAAAACATTCTTTGTATTCTTGATTGAAGGTGCAGTCATAAGCGGGGTTGGATGGGCAGGATTTGAGTTTTGTGTAGTATTGCAAGGCTAGTTTTTTGCATCTTAGCTGTAGGGATGCTTCATAAGCCTCTACATATACGCTGTCAGCTGGAGAAGTTCTGAAGGCTCTTATGATTTGAGCTCTTTGAGGTAAGACCTCCTAGCAGATCTATATACAAAGCAGGCATAATCAAGTTGGGAACGGACCAGTGATCTGTATAGTTTAAGTAATGTTTTTTGATCCGCTCCCCATTCAGTATGGGCAACTACTCATAATAGTTGTTGGGTTCTAGTACATTTATTTTTTAAGTATTTTATGTGTTGGATGAAAGTTAGTTTTTTATCAAATACAACTCACCGGAGACACCTGAGAGATTCTTCTGGTAATTTAAAAAAAAATTTGTTGTAAATCTCATCAGGACTGGCAGTTGTATTGTGTGATTTTGTTATGGAGTCAGTAAGTTCTGCCATTGTAAAAGGGTTGTTGTAATCTTCAGAATTTTTTGAAGTGAAGTTTATGTTTCTCTTTTCTGTAACTTGTTTGGTTTTTAGTATTATTTGGATTATTCGAATTATTGTCCTCATCTTCATTGTTATCTCTACAACGTTTCAGCCAATGTGCCCTCTGGCCTTCTTCAGGTATATCTTGTTGGACTCATCAGACTCGGGAACCTTCTTAGATTCGGTAACAATCTTGGACTCGGGAACCTTCTTTTCGAACTCGGGAACCTTCTTGTCATAACACATTATTCAGTACATGGGTGTATCCTGTTCCCATTCTGCTAACCATAGCTAGGGTACAGGTGTTAAGCTGTGTTAATCATTATTCTATGTTACTGCTGCCCCTGACCAGGATTGAACCTGTAGTCTAGATAACTAGTCTTAACCTAACTCCTTTATATACTAGACTATGTGTCCAATTGGACAAGAAATACCTGAAGACGGCTGGAGGGTATGTCATCTGAAACGTTGTACAGATAACAATGAAGATGAGGACAATAGTCCGAATAATCCAAATAATACTAATTATCATGCCTCATTTCAAAACTTCCGAGAAATCGTTGCTTTCTGTTTCATTTTAATTTGGATATACTTTTCATTTGACTTTTAGATGATGAAACATTCCCCTTCTAACATTTGGTGGTTTTCTGTTTTATATTTGAATTTAAACAAAATCTCATTATTGAACTTGCAACCCAGAGATAACTATTCACTTAGAACTGTATTATGGAGGCATGTGACATAATGCTGAGAGTCGTGGGAAATGGACTTGTTAACCCGACTTCAAATCCTAGACAAGGATGTTTGCATTTCACATAGCATTAATACCTTTGGGAAAGATATGAATCCACATATTCTCCCTCCAGCTATGGGTAATATAGTAGGGCAGACTTGGCTCTTTAACCTTAGACAGGTAACCAGTCTAGAAGGTAAACTCTGAATTTAAAAATCCTGGAGTTAGTCGTTGATTGGGTTTGTGGCATTCCTTGTGCACCAATTCTTTCCTATCGATTGTACCAAAAAGTGCAGATGGTCCAACACTAGCCTTCACCACCATAAACAAACCACTGTGAAGGTTGTTCATTGGATGAACCCTCACGCATCGAAATCGATGAGAGAGTCTATTATTAACTCACCGCCTATACCCATTGAGCCATGTCCAGTTGGACAATTCAGAGTGAATGTTTGGAACATATAAACCTAATGTCCTATTTTACCAAGAATATTTACCGTTATACTTACGTAAGATTTTTTACCTAGACTCATATTGTTTTTTTTCAATATGAGTCTAGGTAAAAAATCCTGACGAGGTAAATCATCATAACAGAATAAATACACTCAAAATTTGAACATGCAACATTAGAAAGTCCTCATTGTTTTTTAAAACAAGTTTTAATAAATACATGACTGGTATTATATATCTATATATAGTTTGTTTTATTTCAATACATATTTAAAGTTTACATTTCAAATTGTTTTATTTTTTAATCCTTTAATTAATTTGATGATTTTACTTACTTAGGAACTTTGAGGTGCAAACTTGCTGACATTGAATTTTTTACTCCCACCCCTCAGGCAATATGTTTAAAAAATCTAAGATGTTTTTTATTTTGTACTAGTAAGTATGAAGGTAAATATTCTAGTTTTATAAGTCCTAAAAATTCACTCTGAATTGTCCAAATGGACACATAGTACAATGGATATAGGTGTTGAGTTAATACAGTTCTATTGGTATCAGCCCGACAGCAAGGGAGTCTATCCTCTTTTCACTAGTGCTAAAACTGGGAGATTGAGTTAATAGATAACAATAAAGATGAGAACAATAGTCCAAATAATACAAATTATCATGCCTCATCTAAACAATTCAGAGAAATAAAATCTCAAGAAATTGATAGTGAAATCAGTAATATTTCAAGGAACAAAATTGATACTTACACTGTAACAAAAAATCAAAAGAAAAACATAGAGAATCCAGGTATGCAGCAGCCCAGATCCAAGATGCAGAGATCGCAGAATGACAGAGAAGAGACGTGAGATGTAACAGGACAACTTGTGGGTGCTTTACTATAACAACACACCTGCCCACACTGCCCTGAGTATCCGACAGTTCCTGGCCCAGATGAACATTATTGTGCTGGAGCATCCTCCCTACTCACTCGACCTGGCTCAATGGGATTTTTTCCTCTTCCCCAAAGCTCAAGGGGGTCATTAAGGAAACCTGTTTTGAGGATGTGAACGACATCAAAAAGGCTGTGATGACAGAGCTACAAAGAATCCCGGAAGAATCCTTTTAGGAGTGCATGCAAGCATGGCAGAGAAGGAAGGGAAAGTGCATTAGACTTGTAGTTTGTAGTTTGGATTTGAAATAATTTTTTATAACACCAGTCCTGGAACTTTTCTGACACACCTTGTATATGACTAACTAACATTACAAACACTTTGAATTTATGCCTAAGTAACACTACTGTTGGTGTTTATTTGGTAAACCTACTAATGTAACATACAAAATGAGGAGTGGGGGTTGGGTGAAGTTGGTCGTAATTTGATCAGCTTCCATTTTTCAAATTCTTCTAAAGGAATGGTAAACTCTTTTAAATTCAAACTTTTATTTTATTTTTGCATAATATTCCAAGATGAAAGAAAGAATTAAAAAAAAATCAATATTGAATTATTCCAAGCCGACTGAATGAACAGGCAACAGAAAGATTCCAACAATTGGTGCAAGCAGCTGTAATTATTTTGATCTTTTTAGCTATTCTTAGATTCACAAAGTTGAGCTGAAGAGCCACCATTAAAACAAAAAAAAGAAAAAAGAAAACAGAAACAGAAAAAAAAAAACTTCTTTCACTTCTTTAAATAAGCACAATTTTCAATTGTATTTTCAAAATTCAAAATTGGGGCAAATAAAAAAAAAAATATTTTTAAAGAATTTTTAAAGAATTAATCTAATGATGGTGTTAGGATTTTATCAAAAAAGAAAAAAAAATTCAAGATACAAGGTGTGTTCTAAAAGTATCAAGACTGTCAATAGAAATAAACAATAAATGAAACGTATTATTTAGATTTACCAAATTGTTGTCTTCATTTTTATCATGATGTATAAAAACACAAGATGAGAACAACAGCTCTTGCTTTTTGTGCAAAAACTATGAAGATTTGATTTATATTCGAAGATAGTTCAAAATTAAAATATACATAGAAATAGCATTGAAATTCTACATAAAAATGTCCAGCATTTGTAAATCTCAAAAGTAAACAAATCAATGCACCAGAATGCTGGGTAGCCACTTCTAGTTATCAAATAAAAAAAGAATGTTCTTTTTATGACAGGCTATGTGTGATTTTTGGTGAGGTGCAATCAGGGTAGAAGAAGAACCTGTTGTTGGGTCGATAAGGATGTCGACCCCACAGACGTTTGAATAAGTGAAACGACTGGAGATAATGAAAGAGACAAAGACAGGAATTGGATGACAAAGGTAACCCGGTGGTCAGTTTATTTGCGAGAATTGACAGAAAAGTAAACGACTAGTTGAGGGTCTGATGTTTGAGGTTGGTCACTCAATGTTCAGTCAGTCTTTCATCGATCTGGGTGGATAGGTCGTCTGGTGTCGGATAGGCAGCTGGAATCCAGAATTGGGATAGCAGTGCATCTACAGGTGAGGTTGGCATCATGGTCAGTTGGTAACGGTCTCGGTTGATGTCATGGTTGGTCGGAAACGGTCTCGTCTGCGAGCCCCGGTCATAGTCCCAGAGGACTGTTCGAGTACAAGCATGAACGTAACAGCGACGGACCATTCGCTTTGCATGGGTTTGCTTGGGTCTGATTGACTGCGGTTATGCAGGGTTTCAGACCGGCTGGCATGTGTGTGCAAATGCCTCGAGTAGCTAGGTGTTTGCTTGGCGGAAGATCGAGTCAGATCTACCAAGCTAGTACTTAGCGTACTGTCGGCGAGGGACACCTATCCGGTCGCAAGACCCAGATCTTCTAGGGATTTTGCCCTAGGATCGCATTAGTGGTTAGGAAAGACTGAAGAGTTAAGGCCAACTAGTTGGCTCTGAAAAGAGCTGGGTTTTTAGCCTTCAAAAAGGCTGGGTTTGCTGGAACTGGAACAAGGCCTGGGTCATCACAGCAAAGGAGGGGACAAGTCGTCTTGCAGCAAAGAGGCAGGGAGTCTAGCGGCAGAGAGGCAGGCGGTCAGTGAACAGGAGCAGCTATCAGGAAAAGCGATTTGTCTAGATTGGAACAGGTTCAGGATCAGGATCGTTAGGTGCCCCGGGGCGAGGAAGCGTGGTTGTCATCACAAAGCGACTTTCTTATCAAAACAAAATGTTCATTCACATTTGAATTAGGAAGAGACATTCTGAATTAAATTGCGCTGAATGGTATTGCATTATTCTCGTCTGTAATTTGTTGCCATAGGTATTTTAACGAGGTTGAAGTCAAAACAATTGAATTATTGTTTCTGGTTATTGATAAAATATCAATAAGTGATATCTATGAATCGTACTGGAAGGCATCAATGACGTCAGGCAAAAGTTCTTTAGTGATTCCAACAGATGTGTATGTGTTTGTATATATTTACCAACTCCTTCACACAAAGAGGATGTGACACAAGGTTAATTCTTTAAGCATAGTTTAACAGCTTTGAATTTTCCTAGAATCAGTTGCTATATTAAGGTTAAAGAGCCCAGTCTGCCCTACTGTTTACCCACAGCGGGAGGGAGAATTGTTGGATGTATCTCTTTCCCAATGACACAGTCATGGTAGAAGAGCCAGTTCCCACCAATTTGTATGTGTATATATGTACTCCTCTTTACAATTAGGATGTGACACAAGGTCAATTTCTTGAGTGGAATTCAACAGGTTTGAATTTAGTTTTCCTTTTCCTAGACTGGTTGCCAGTCTGATCTACTATAACCTTCCTAAAAGTGCCTTCCTTAAAATGCCAACAATCTTGTCCAGGATTTGAACTTATGGTGATTAGTATAGGGTTGTTTGATATATTCGTTGTGAGGTCACAAGTTTAATGTTAAAATTCCATGAAATATTCAAACATAAAAAGACACCATAAGAACATTCAATTATTGTAAGCACATGGCATAAATAACAAGACTCAATTTTAAAACAAACAACTTGTATTGAGAAAAGGTTTACAAAAAGGTAAGGCAGAATACCGAGTAAAGTTCTTTCATCATTCTTTTGTACAAAATATAATTTTTGTAAAGTTCATTATAACATGTAAGAAAAAGATGTTATGAGTTTTGAAGTGAGAAAGAAAGGATAAGAATTCAAAGTCACAAAACAGTCAGTCGCAAGTAACATTGCTGATCTCGTAAATGGCTGATTCGAAAGAGATAGAAAGATATAAATACTCATACCTTCTTGTAAGTGAATGTGATTTTATCTTACGTCAGAGTGATGTGGATTTGGTTAGATAAATAATTTCTTTCTGGTTGGGATCCGAAAAGTTGGTTATTTATACTCTGGAGACCTTACGAGACTTGCTGTCACTCAGCCTCCAGTGAACCACCAGCTACAGCAGATGTGAAATCCTCATAATAATAATAGTGATAATAATAATAATAAGCCACAACTGAACACCACATGTAAAGTGTGTGGTAACCATGTATTAAGCGAATGCAGCACATCAAATGTAGCACGGCCATGTATTAAACGAATCTAGCACAAAGAGATTATGAAGCTAGTGTTGAAATTCACTTTAGTCAGTACAAATTAACACTAACAGACTCTAATAATAATAAGGGTCAGAAGTTATCTGCCCAAATCCATTTATTGTACGGGTGAGTTACTTGCCCTTTGATCTATTAATTTCAGTCATTGTTTTTAAATAAATAAAACACCTCGTGTTATGAAAAGCAGTCGTAATGTGTTGCCTTGTTAATACAATGGAAGGTATCTCAATTGGAATATGTCTCAATGAATAACTGCGCTTGCTAAAGACAAAAAAGGTATGTCTCTTTTTTCTGTGGGATTAAGTTTATAAATTTCCAACAAAAGGTTATGGGGACTGGGTTGGAAATATGATCCACTTGGAATAAATAAAAATAAATTTTGACCATACAACAAAATGGTATATGCATAAATCAGAATATATTCTTGAGAATGAAACATAGAATTGTCTGAAACTTGGAGATTAAGACAGATCACCTTATCCAAGTTAGAAGACCAGATGAAGTATTGATTAACAAAACGAAAAGAACTTGTCATCTGGTAGATTTTGATGTTCCAGCAGATCACTGGGTGAAGATGAAGTAAAATGTAAAGATAGCCAAATACCTCGACCTTGCTAAAGAATTGAAAAAGCTGAGGAATATGAGGGTCAAAGTGATACCAATAGTAGTTAGTGCACTAGGAACGGTTCCAAAAAGTTTGGGAAAAAGAATGGAGGAACTGGAAATCAGAGCAAGAATTGAGACCATCCAGAAAACAGCATTGCTAAAATCAGCTAGAATACTCAGAAGAGTCCTGGAGACTTGAGGAGACTTGTCCTTCAGACTCCAGCGTAAGACCATCAGCTAATGCTGGTGTGAAAAATTCATAATAATGATAAATATCCTAAGGATATGTTGTAAAATAACAAAAGCAGTAAAAAACAAACTCTGAAAACCAAAAATAGGACCACCCCGTCGGCTGCGGCATTAGAATACACCGACTGCACCTCTGTAGAGGGGTAAAACTTCCTCAATGGGGCCACCTTTTGGTTGTGGGTGGCGAACCAGGTGGCTGAGCAGTCCATGACATGTAACTCTCCACTTTAGCTCTTACTTCAAATCAATCGGCGGGTCACATTAAGCCCTAGCACCTATATGATTGCTCCAACCCTTTTTATCATATGGGTGCTAGAAGGCAGAGGCTGAGGGTCTTCATGTCCTGGGAATGATATTAAACTCTATCTGATTGTGAGGTTCCTGTTCTGGAGGTTTGGGAAATATGGAGCACCCCATCATCATCATTTCTTCCAGGTTCACTCTGACCCGGAGTGGTAGTACCTGTCAGGGTCCCATCTATGGGTTAAATATAAACATGTGTTAATAAAAAATAATTAAGTATCCATTAAGAATGAATTTATTTCAAAACATTGTCGGCATTAAATGACCCACCAAGGTTGATATGCAATAAAACAAACCAAACCAAAAAAAAAAAAAATGGGATGAAAAAGAACTGAATAATTGAAACAATAAACTAATGAAATTGTTCATGAGATGATCTGGACATGGCTGAGAAGGGGAAACCCTTCTATGTAACATGAGGTCTGGTTTTAATATTCCATCATGGCTTGGATAAGGTGGTCTGTTGTATCTCAAAATCACAGAGAGTTTTGTACAACTCATTCTTTAGGATGGATTGCCTGTGTATATACCATTTGTTAATATGGTTAAATTTTAATTTCTTGCACAATTCCCAGTGGATCACTTTCCCACCCAATCAAGCCAAGTCATGTACTTCTTTTATGCTAGTCGTCTGCATTTGTTTTATCATTTATTATTCTATTATTTGCTTGTCAGTTTTTTCCACTGGTGTTAGCTGTTGGTCTTTCACTGCTGTCTGAGTGACAGCAAGTCTCCTCACATCTACAATTATTATTATTATTATTATTATTATTATTATTATCTTACTGCTAGTCAGTTTTTCACATCAGCGTTAGCTGATGGACTTTCTTTGGAGACTGAGTGACAACAAGTCTCCTCAGGTGTCCAGGACTCTTCTGAGTATCATTATTAATGGAGGCATGAATAGCATAATGGCCACTGTCACTCAGTCTCCTCAGGTGTCCAGGACTCTTCTGAGTATCATTATTAATGGAGGCATGAATAGCATAATGGCCACTGTCAAAGTAAATTGTTGATATTTAGTTAATGTGTGCCTTCTGCTGACAGATTTTAATTTTGAATAAGAAACTAATTTTTGATTTTTCGTAAAATAAACATACATTAAGTTTGCTTCATTTTAAAGTAAAGCTTTCTTAATATTCCATCATGACTTAAACAAAATACTAAACTTAGTGTTGATTAACAAGAAAAAATAACTTAGTATTATTTGCGTTATTCGGACTATTGTCCCCATCTTCATTGTTATTTGTGCAACGTTTTGGCCGATATGCCCTCCGGCCTTCTTCAGGTATTTCTTGTCGGACTCGGGAACCTTCTCGGACTTGGGAACCTTCTCAGACTCAGGAACCTTCTTTTCTAAATCGGGAACTTTCTTGTTGTAATCGGGAGCCATCACGGAACTTTGAACCTAACCCTTTATTTATTCTATGGGGGTATCCTGTTCTCATTCCGCTAACCATAGCTGGGGTAGGAGTTGTGTTAATTATTTTTCTAACTGCCTCTACTCAGGATTGAACTCAGGATCCAGAGATAACTGTCACTTAGAACTGTCTTAACCTAACTATCTTATCCACTAGGCCATGTGTCCATGCATTACAAATAACAATGAAGATGGGGACAATAGTCCAAATAACGCAGATAATACTAATCTTCAAGCCTCATCTCAAACATTCAGAGAAATAAAAAATAACTTGTCATCAAGTGGATTTTGCCATTCTAACAGACACAGTTAAAATGAAAGAAAGCAAAAAAATAGACAATTACTTGACAGAGAACTAAACCCCCCCCCCAAAAAAAAAGTGGAACATGAGAATGACAGTGATACCAATGTTAGTTGGTGCACTGGAGTTTTTCCCTTCAGTCTTAGCTGATTGTATTTCACTGGAATCTGAGTGATAGTAAGTCTCCTCAGATCTCCAGGACTCTTCTTGTTGCATACCCTCTTCATTACTTACTTCTTACTTCTGTTCTTCTTCTGTTCTTCTGACATCTTAAGTTCTTCTAGGTCTCTTCTAGCGTCTGGACTTCTCTTGGGGACTTTGTGTCTGGTCTTCCATTGGGGATTTCTCTTTATCAGAAGCTCTGTGTCATTGTTAGTTTTGAGATAATAACACAAGACTTCGATTTACTTTGATCATATTTCATTCTCGAAATCCCCACCAGACTACCTGCGCAGATCGAGTTGGAGCATGTATAACACAACTCACCACCGTTTTGGTTTCTCGCCGACTGACTAAAATCTATTTCTAATCTAAACCAGAAGAGGTTCTTCTCCACCGATTCTCACGGTATCCACCGGAAGGTTAGGACTAAGGTCAAGCCTTGTCACTCATCCTTTAAGGCCGTGGGCTGCAACTATAACAGCCATTTTGATTTCTACACTATTGCACATAAATATTAGTTTTTTTGTTTTTTTTAATTTTGTTCTTGTTTTACGGCATATCAACCTCAATGGGTCATTTAATGCCGACTAAAAAGAAGTTTTCAAAAAAGAATGAATCTGGCAACTATGTTTGGATATTTAAAGGAAGATTTTCGATTAGAAGTTCAGAGAGATTGACATATGCTTGACTAATCCACGTCGCTTAACTTAGAACTATTTGCTGCCACTGAAGGTACAACTTATCTTACTCTATCTAAAATTCCACTGCTGATATAGATGTAATACGCTTTCTTACCCTTTCTTCCTCGACATTACTGAATTTTTAAAAGGGCATATTCTGATGAACTTTGAACACTATATTTTGACTTCTTGTTTTAAATACAAGGCTTATCTGTTCCTTCTTCAAATGATTTGTTTTTCCTTCTGTTTTTATTTATATAACCTTACAGTGTGTTTGTTGTAATTACTAATATTTATATATATAACTTCACGTAAGATAACTACCATAAATTGGTGACCACTATAAACTGGTTACCCGACAAACCACTTTACTCTATCCAATTATCAACTGTCATAGTTTCCCAAACACTGAGCTTAAATAGGTAGCTCTCTCTAACTACCTTTTTCAAGGTGGCTGTTGATTGGTCAATGCAAATTATCAACTAGCACCACAGTTATCCTCTCCAAATGTTTACCGGCACTAAATATCTATATATGTAGTAGTCACTTAATGAAATCTACAACACATGGGTATAGTAACAAATTTGGGTTTATTTGTTTCCTCGGTTGGTGGGTGGCGAGCGTGACAATAGGAATGCCCAAGGGTTGACGATGACTACTACTACTGCTGGGATGACTAGCGTTGGTGAGGTGGAAGGGGTGGACGAACCTCACTGCCCGCTGGCAGCGATGGACTGTGTCGACTGTCGCTCCTTGTGCTCTGTTTGCCGTCCCCTGTCTGACTCTTTTACTGACCTGGGATCCCTGACTTCCTTTTATATATATCAAATGCCTACGCGTTTTCTTTTGTTATCTTTATCAGCGGACAAATCTACTTCCGAACTTATTGTTACCCATCCTTCTTTGTTCGCTTTACCCAGAAAAAGTCCTTTGTTACTCTTTTTGTCTTCTCCCTGCCTCGATCCAACCAGAAGACCCTATTTCCGTTTTCACCTTCTTTTAAATATCTTCAATATACAACACAAACAGGCAATTTACCAAGGGCGGATAACTCAGTTATTCTATCAGTACTGCCCAGAGTTTCTTTTTTGGGTCAGTAAGCTCCTCTTTTCTGACCATTCCTGTAAGACGCCCTTGGGGAGATTGTTATTTTTTTGTGTTTTTTAAATTTTATTTGGTTTTATTTATTTATTATTCAATCCCCACACATTTAGTTATGGTGTGCTCTCTGTTGACAGAGACTTCCATTTGGAATTAGAATCAAATTTTTGATTTTTATTAAAGTAATCATATGAAACGTTTGTTTCATCTTAAACTAAAACTTTCTTAATATTCCATCGTGGCTTAAACTGAATTCAGAAAGGAATTACTAAACATTGTGTTCTCACCTTTAACTGTAACCACTTTATATTATTGAGTTCTTTGATCTGACGGTCTCCATTTTATTATCACTTTTATTTTCATGTAGTTTTTGAGAAATGATAAAATCAATGTTTTCAAGGTGTAAAAGAAAAAAAAAAAAAAGAGAATAATTTACTCTGAATTGAACAGATGTTATCACCTTTCATGCAATTCAAATAATTCATATAATTGCTTTTTCACTTAGTTTTTTTGTTCTATAATTAAGAAGAAATCAATTAGATTTTTTAATATTTCTTTATTTTTTAAGTACAGAATTTCTTTTAAAATGTAAGAAGTCTATGGCAAAGCTATAAAAAAACAAATCTGATATTCTTAGTCCAAGTACTATGTCTAATTGCATATAAAACCTACTAGCAGTGATGTAATGATTAGAGTAGTAGGAAATGGACGTTGACCTGAGATTAAATCCTGGACCATGCTGTGTGCATTTCACATAGTGCTAATACCCTTGGGAAACATATGTATCTAACTACTCTCGCTCCAACTATGGGTAAATAATAGGGCAGACTAAGCATCTATAATAATTTTTATGGGATATCACCAATATCTTGTCTTTATTAGCATGAAGATTTCCTGCTTACAGAGTACATTTATAGTAAATTGTTTACAATATATAGGAAAAAAATAGACGTGGGAAAATAAAAATTTAACTCAACAAGTTTTTGTTGAGGAGGTGGGGGGCAATAAAAAGCGAGTCCAACACCTTCTCTCAGGCTAAACTTTCTTTTTGTAAACACCAACTTCTTCTTCTTCTTCTCCTTCTTCTCCTTCTTCTTCTTCTTTTCTTTCTTCATCGTCAAAATCCTCTAGCAGCAATACTCGTTTCTCCACTCCCCGCTTCTGGATGTTTCCTTCTATTAATCCACAGGACTTCTTCTATCATCTGAGCGTCTGTGCTTCCCACACAGGATTCTCAACTCAATCCCAGTTGCCGGAATGCCCACAGCTGTCATCCGGGCATCTGGCATTTACATACGGGACAGTGGCATCTCAATTTCGGTGCCTGCGCCAAAGTTTCGCCTTTTCACATTCTGAAGGATGCGGGTTTGATCCTAGATCAGTCCTACACACCAGGCAAAGCCTAGCCCACTTCCTTCGAGAATACGGCAAGTTTTCATGCCGGCCACTCAACTCGTGTTCCTGTCACACAATAGGTATTTATTTAGGATCTTAAATGTTCTATTTTTCTATAGTAAATGATTTTATTGGTACTTAATGGTTTAATGGTTAGTATCATAAGAAAGGCTCATCACTGCTTAACTTTGGTATTCTAGTGAGAACTGATGCTTTCCGTGTAACTTAACAATAATGATGTAATGGATATGTAAATACCTAGGTACTCCCTCACTATAATCTGATTGGATAGTGTCCTCCATAAATATTCAACACTGTGGTGGTACAAGTTCAAATCCAGGATGACATGGTCTTGGGAAAGGTATGAATCCAACAATTCTTCCTCCAGCTATAAGTAAATAATAGGGCAGTCTGGGCTCTTTAAACTTTGCTTAGTAACCAGTATAGAAGAAGGAAAACTCTGAATTCAAACCTGTTAAACTCTGCTTAAGAAATTGACCTAGTGCCACATTCTGCTCATGCAGAGGGGTTGGTAAATATATATATATAAGTATATTCTGATTGTGTTACAGTATGGATCTTCCATTGGTGAGTATTTGATGTGACTATGTCCGAGAGTCGGACAATGCCTCCTATAAGTAATGGGAGTTCTTGCCAGAGTTCCGGGGAGGGACCTATGGATGTTTCAAGCTAAGTGGGGAGGGATGTGGTATACTAAGTGTAGAAGCATCGGTTATAACATTGTTGTATGAAACGGAAGTACTGTTTCAGCCATCTTGTATTATTGTAAATAAAAGGCAGAAGTGAGTTCTTCTCGCAATTAATGGCAACTGGGCTACACGTCTTATTATTCACTAAGCGTGTTATAACAGTATTAAAGTGGGATATGTGTTCCAGTTAACATGTATGATAGGTTAGTATTATCTGCGTTATTCGGACTATTGTCCCCATCTTCATTGTTATTTGTGCAACGTTTCGGCCGATATGCCCTTCGGCCTTCTTCAGGTATTTCTTGTCGGACTCGGGAACCTTCTTAGACTCGGGAACCTTCTCGGACTCGGGAACCTTCTCGGACTCGGGAACTTTCTTTTCGAACTCGGGAACTTTCTTGTCATAATCGGTTCCTGAGTCTGAGAAGGTTCCCGAGTCCGAGAAGGTTCCCAAGTCTGACAAGAAATACCTGAAGAAGACCGGAGGGCATATCGGCCGAAACATTGTACAAATAACAATGAAGATGGGGACAATAGTCCGAATAACGCAGATAATACTAATCTTCAAGCCACATCTCAAACATTCAGAGAAATGTATGATAGGGTTGGTATTTTCAATAGGCATGCAAAAAAAATGACGTCATTATTTGAATGAGATCTTCAAAAATTCTTTGTTGACTTGTTTGTTCAAAACAGTCAAAATATTCAAAATGATTTCCAAGGTTGGGTCATTGGTATGCTTGGATAGGCAGGGAGAATCTGAAGATACAACAGCCAAAATACCACATTAAAGATGAGGACAACAGTCCAAAAAATCAAAATTATACCTGTATGGTAGGCTTGGTTAGTTTAGGGCTGTGTTAGATTATTCTTTGAAATTTTGCATTAGTGAGTATTGTCTGTTTGAACTGTTTGGATGGACCTGATTCCAATAAGGTTATACTCTCTTGCTGCAGGTTCTCGCCTACAGGTGGCTAGAGTATTTAGGCAGTAGCCTGGGAATTCTGAACTCTCTTTCTTTGAGTCAGGCAACCAATACACATGGGTTAGGCACTTGGTGCCTATGCCCCTTAAGTGGTGAGCTTTGCCCCCAAGCAAACTTTCAAAAAGTGACTTATTTCTACATGTAACTCTATCACTTCTTTAGGACTTAGTCCTACCTTCTTTATATATGTTTATGTATCTGTTTTAAGTTTTTAAATACCATCCTTGGCCAATTGAAAAGGGCTTAAAGTAAGTAAGTCCTGAGTTATGGAATCCTTTGGTAAGTATATAAGTCCTATGCTGCAAATAAGTCCTATCCAGCGTATTGTTAAAGGTCCAGTGATACAATCCTATGTCTGTCGTCCACGAAGGTTAAAAGCAGTTATGAATAGTTATGACCAGTACACCCGGTATAAATATTATATCAGCAGCCGAGTACTGCCAGTGATTGGCCAAGAGTTTAATCACATGGTTCTCGGCGAGTCTATAAATAAAAGTGAATATCTAGTACACACCTTATATACAAAACAAGTCAACAATCTGTGGTCTATATCTTACTGTACTTTGTCATGAGTATATGTATACCTGTCATGTATGTATTTTTCTCAACGTGCTCACAGAAAAAAGTCTATGTTTGTTATTATATATAACTTCTTTGTCGGAGGAATTTATGTACACATATGTACCCATGTTGGAAGGTTATTTTGAAGCTTCCAACAACATATAAGAACATTCTTATCTTATAGAACCATTGGCAAATAGGAATGATAATTTACAATCCATTTGATAGCCACATGATGCAGTCAAAGACATTTATTAAATTATTTTTCAGTAGCAAATCTGATCATCTGTTTTCTCCATCACTTTATGAACTGTTCTTTCTTTTGATCCAATTACATTTTAGAATTAAGGATTATTAAGGGATTAAACTAGATTAAATAAGTTACATCTTAGTATAATGGAGATTCATTGTCTATCTGTCTGTAACCGAAACTATGTCACAATAGCCACAGGAAATGCGTAAGTTTATCAATGAGTATTTATTTTACAGTTAAATTAATTAATACATAGAATAAATCTTATCAATTAACAATGTCTCTATAAAAATCTGAGTTTGATATGCCTCAAAACAGCCCATATTATTAGGGCATTTGCCTCTCACCCCACTTATGAGGGCGTGACACAAGGACATTTTTATGTGGGCCTACCCACAAGCTGAAGCTCATGGGTGGTAGTCACAAAAAATGTGTCGATCCTGTTGGCATTGCCGCTTGAGGGCGGCGCCTCAGGCGCTGGGCAATGAACCTATCCCTGCCCCTTTAAATTAAGAGGCAGGTATTGCCTGGTGGGGTAGCCCCCTGGGATCGACGCTGTTAATTTCATTAATAGACTCGTCGCCCCGAGGCCTGTATTATTAATGCATTTAAAATCTTGCAATGTGTCTTATATATAACTAAGATATAATGGTTTACATAATATATAGTGTGACTAATTTGCATACTGATTTTAATAATACTGGGTTTAATAAATAATTACTTGGTGTTGTTGATCTCTAATATTATTGATTTATTCTCAAATGTATTCAAATCAATCCTAGGAATTATTTTATATAGAAACCAATTGAAATATAATTAAAATAAGTGTAATCTTTTTATATGCATTCTTCCTTGATTATTATGTTAGTATTTCTCATTTAATGTATTTCATGATATTAAAACTGAAATACTTACGCCCGGAGGGTGCATATTCTTGCTCATACAGATAATCTAAGTATATCCACAATCTATAAATAAATATTAAAGTCCATGCCCACTACATGTAGTCTGATCCTTATATATATTTACCAACTCCTCCGCACTAGCAGGATACGACACAAGGTCAATTTCTTAAGTGGAGTTCAACAGGTTTGGATTCAGAGTTTTCCTTCTCCTAGACTGGTTACCTAGCCATGGTTAAAGAACCCAGTCTGCCCTGCAATTTACCCATAGCTGGAGGGAGAGTAGGATTCATACCTTTCCCAAGGGTGTTAGCGCTAAGTGAAATGCAATTACCACGTCCAGGATTTGAACTCGGGGCGACGAGTCCATTTCCCATGACTTTAACCATTACACCACATGCTTCCTGATTTATCTTTATAAGAATGTACAGGCATCTAGATTATACAATTTTTCTTTTCAAACTGAAATAGAAAAAAAATAGACAGCAGCATACTGAATGGTTTTACACTCCTTCATTTATAGAAATGCATTTAGTCAGACTGTTATATACTCTCTTTTCTTTCTTACTCCTATTATTCTTCTGTATCTTACGTTCTTCTTCTAGCATCTCTTCTAGCGTCTCTGTTCTTGCTGGTTAGTCGTCCTTGATTCATTTCTTCTTCTAGGTCAGTCTTGTTGCCAAGACATTCATCAACCACAAAACCATATTATTTATGTAAACTTTTATTTACTTAACTAAACATATTTCTCTAACTAAACATAGCACGCGTGTGCAGTGAGCTCCAGCTAAGGCCTTATCTGCCTGATGTCCAAGCTGAAACTGAGACCCAACCAGGTCCCACGTGACTTCACATATTTCGCGGGCTTTCTGTAATATTCCATGGAAAGTCCCACCCATGATATGAAAAGGGGCCATCCCTTCAGAAATACAGAGGATTGACAATAATCTATGCATAGATTATGTAACAAGACAACATTGATAAAGAGGTAGTGTAGCTGTGGTTGCCATAAGATCAAGCATTTACAACCATCTGATAGTGGAATGATGATTGGGGCCAGATAGATAGAGATACACCTCTGCATGGGGGCAAAATCCTCAATGGGGCTTGCTATTGGCCATGGGTGGTGACCCATTATGCTTAAGGACAGATTACACTGGTTTACAAAGAAATTTAGGCAAGCACAAAAATAACTGTTTTAACCTAATTTGGAGGTGCTGAATTCAGATTTGAAATCCGTTTTTACTCATCACCTCTAGATTTTAGATATGCATACTGTACATTTTGTACACATACTGTACATAAAGGCGTATATGCATTCAGGGTTAATTTCTAATATTGTGTGACTTATATCTTCTTTTTTAATTATCATGCAATAAATGTAAGTGATAGCATTATATTATATATATATAGCTATATATCAAGACGGATTTTGGCAGTTAAGTGTAGCCAACACGTCTCAATCAACAGCGAACAAAGCGTCAAGGAAAATCCTCTGGTTGACATGAATAAGGTGCTTCTTCCTCCTCTTCACATCAAGCTTGGTTTGATGAAGAATTTCGTGAAGGCCATGGACAAAAATGGTGCTGCCTTCCAACACTTGTGTACTGTGTTCCCAGGTCTCAGTGCTGCTAAGCTCAAAGAGGGCATGTTTGTCGGACCTCAGATCCGAAAGTGCTGAAGGATACTGATTTTGAGGAGCTTCTTACCTTAAAGGAACTGAGAGCATGGGAAGCATTTAAGTCAGTCTGTAGTGGCTTCATTGGTAACACAGACATACCAAATTACCAAGCTTGTATTGAGAAGTTGCTAAAGACTTATGAGGATATGGGATGCCGAATGTCACTCAAAATTCATTTTCTCCATTCCCACCTCAAGTTTTTCCCTCCAAACCTTGGAGCAGTGAGTGATGAGCATGGAGAAAGATTCCACCAAGACATTACAAAGATGGAGAGCAACTACCATGGCAAGTGGAACCCCAGCATGATGGGAGGCTTATGCTGGATGCTCTTGCGTGACATTGCGGAGGCAAAATAAAGCAGATCATCAAAGAAAACACACTTCTAACTGTCTGCAGTACTATGAATTGTGTACATTTTGTCATCCAAGTATATTTATTCCGTCAATGTTCTTTATCTATCCTGTTTTATCTGTAATAAGCTGCTGCAACTGTTGAAATAAGCACGTATATACTCTGTATATACTAAAATGAGACTATTTAAAAGACAGAAAAACTAGAGGTGATAGAGCAAAACTGTTTATAAATTTGAATTCTGCACACCCAAATTAGTAAAAAACATCTATTCACATTCTTGCCTCGGACAAAAAATATTTTTTTGTAAACCAGTGTTATTAGTAACTGAGCAATCCCTGACATGCAACACTCCACTTTGGCCTTACTTAGGCTAGACCGGCGGTTGGAGTTGCCTCCTTCGATCAACTGGCCGGTCATATCAACCCCTATCACCTATATGATTGCCCCAACCCTATTTTTGGCAAACCCCCAATCCTTTTTATCTCATATGTACTGCAGTGGTTGAGGGCTTTAGTGTCCTGGATATGAAGTTAAACTACATCTAGTGGTGAAGTTCCAGTTCTGGAGCTCTGGGGAGTGTGGAGTACCCTTCATCACCATTACTCCCAGGTTCACCTTGACCCAGAGTGGTAGTACCTGTTAGGGTCCCATCTATGGGTCAAATAGAAAAAATGACTTTTAAAAAAATGTGTTTTAAAAAAAAATTGTGTTTAAAAAAAAAGATTGAGTTAAAATTTTTTTAATACCCATTAAGAATGAATAAAGCAAATGTCTTTGGCATAAAATAACCCAATAAGGTTTGACATGCTGTAAAATGCAGCCAACCAAACAATAAATAGATACTTCCATTAAAGTAGGAAGGGCAAAACCACCCACATAGGTGGAGTAATGGAACAAGTAAATAAGATATATGAACATTCTAAATTGAATATTTTTATAAGTTATATAAGAACCTTTTTGGGAATTGTGGGACTTCAGTTGAACCTGATGAAACTTTACACACGTGTTGCTAATATTCAGAAACAGGAATAGCAAATTAGATTTTAATAAAACTCCATAACAGAATTCCTGGGGACATCTTTATAATGGAGGAGGAAAGAAAAGACATTTCAGTGAGAGAGAGGGAAGAGGAGATACTATTACTGTTAAACCCTTCTTCTCGCAACTTCCTTCCACTTCCCTCAGCTCCCCTTCCTCCTTGTCAACTCCCCTTCTTCCTTTCACAATTCAGTCCTCCAGTTATAATTTCTTTAATAATTGCAATCGCATCCTCAATTTTTCTGAGTTTATTACTGAGTGTTGAGGCAGTAAGTGCGCTATTCTTATACGTAAGTTTGTTGAATAAGTTTGATACACTTGATACACTTCAAGCATATAGTTCCACACAAAAAATTGATCTGCCATAAAAACACCTAGCAAAGTTTGCTATTGAAAATCCAGTATAGGCACCCAGGTTTGATAGCATTCTCAGGTGCACTATGGGAACTGTGAATTACCCCACCTTTACTGGGTCTTACTGGGTACTTCAGCTAGTGTCTCATAAATATATATATATATTTTTAAATTGAAATAGATCACTAAGTAGGCCTGAGCCTATTCTAGTAGTGGCCACTGCAAGCGAATATTTAAGAGGTTTGAATACATAGTTTTCCTTCTCCTAGCCTGGTTGCCTAACCAAGGTTAATGAGCCTAGTCTGCCCTACTATTTACCTATAGCTGGAGGGAGAATAGTTGAATCCATACCTTTCCCAAGGGTATTAGTGCTATGTGAATTGTGGCTTCGTCCAGGATTTGAACTCGGGTCGATGAGTCCATTTCCTACGACTCTAACCAGTACACCACCACACTCTAGTCCCAAGACATTCAAGGCCTCCCAGCAATAACAAACAATACCACCAGTCTTTATTGGTGTTTGGTGACTGTCACTTTCTCACCTATGTTTTCATCAAGCCAAGTGAATAGTCTGATGATTGCATTGACATGTATACTCTATCGTAACATATATATATACGTAGCCTGAGGAAACTGGACAGCTTTCACCTCAGATGCCTACGCCGCATTCTACGCATCCGCTTGGCAGGACAAAGTGCCTAACACAGAAGTGCTGGAATGAGCAAACATAAACAGTATGCCCGCCATCACTTGCGAGAGATGCCTGCGCTGGCTTGGCCATGTCAGGAGGATGAACAAAGGCTGCATCCCCAAAGACCTACTGTATGGTGAACTAGTAGAGGGCACCCGACCGGCAGGGAGACCACGCCTATGCTTCAAAGATGTCTGCAAGAGAGACCTGAAGACATGCCGCATCGACATAGGAGTTTTGTGCAGAAGACCGTGCAACCTGGCGCCTCCTCGTCAAACAAGGAAAAAAAAGAAGTGAAAAAGAGAGGAAAAAAGCTGCCACAGAAAAGAGAGCTAAAAGAAAGGAGAAACAGCAGCACCCCCAACACCTACAGAAAGCATCACCTTTTGTTTGCAGCCACTGCACCAGAGACTGCCATTCGAGGATCGGTCTGTTCAGCCACTCACGTAGCTGTAAGTGAGAGAGAGAGAGAAAAAAAACAAACTATGCCATCGTCTGAAATAGATGGAAGGTCGCCAAACAACATATATATATATATTTGTTATGGTTTACTATACAGTTAATGGTTAGTAAATGGATGCATCGACCCGAGTTCAAATCCTGGACAAGGTTGTTTACATTTCACATAGCACTAATACCCTTGAGAAAGGTATGTATTCAACTACTCTCCCTCCAGTTATGGGTAATTAGCAGGGAAGATTAGGCTCTTTAATCTTGGGTAGGTAACCAGTCTAGGAGAAATTAAACCTGAATTAAAACCTGGTAAACTCTGCTTAATAAATTGACCTTGTGTCACATCCTGCTCATGCAGAGGGGTTGCTAAATACATACTATACAATTAAAAGGCATTTGCTACCATTGGTTTCAAAGCACCATATTAGCCACTTATCCTAAAGACAAATCACCCTGGAACAGAAGACAGCAATTTTTAAAAAATTTATTCAGTTATATATAGGTATATATCTAGCAGTGAGCCAGTCTTGTTGTATTCCCAATATATATATATATATATATATATATATATATATATGTGTGTGTATGTATGTGTGTGTGTGTGCGTGCGTGTATGAGTGTATGTATGTTTGGTTGAATAATATAGACATTTTTCGTCTACATATTTTGGTTGTAATCCTTTCATGTTTTTGAATAGATGTTATAATGTCAGGCAGAAATCCTATTCGAAAAAATCTGTTTCGAAAACTTGAAAGGCTTACGACCAAAATATGTAGATAAAAAATGTCTTTATTATTCAACAAAACAAGTACCAGGTCCATGCCGATGAAACTTCTCCCTGATCTGGGAGATTCTTGATATATTTCAATTTTTTTTTCTACTGGTGACAAGTTTTGTTAGACACACAAATGTCAAATTCTCAGGAAAATCTCGGAATGTGACTTCAATGGGAAACATATTGGTCGATCGTCCATTTCTTTCACATTGATTCTGAAGATCTTCTGATTTTTCAGGAATCTTTTTTTCTTTTTTAATTAACTGACCAGATAAGAAGATTTATTTAGTTTTTCTAGTTTTATAAGAAGTTGTAATGTATTACCACAACAAAAATATTTAGCTATAGCGCTTCTTTCTTATAATGTCTTGAATGACCCTCATATATATGTTCTATCAGCAAGAAGAAGAAAGCGTATGGTGTTATATACTCCTTTACTCGGGTGTACATAATCAGTGGAGAGTTCAACTCCAGTGTATAATAGAGCAAGTCAGAGAGTTAGATTAGAGGTGATAGTGATAATAGTTCTTGTTAAACTTCTAGTTACTGAGTTGTTGCTTACTGCTACTTTGTCTAGGTCATCAGCCATTCCCTCTGGGCTGATTTAGGGGCTTTTAGCTGGGTTGATCTTCCTTCTTAATTCTTCTTGCTGGCTTGTCTGAGCTGGGCTGGTCATTGTCTTAACATCTTATTATAATGGAGATTGTGGGTTTGTCTGTCTGTAACCGAAACTATATCACTACTCAAGTCACAATTCCCTTTGTTATGTACAACACATTCTCCATGATTTTATTTTTATTTAAACCTCAATTATTAATAAAATTGATTTACATCATTAAGACTGTTGACCACATCTACATACTAATAACATGCAATTGTATTTATATATACAACAAAATAGCAGTTTACAGTGTGAACAGGAAGGCTAATTTGCATATTGATCTTAAAAATTTGATTTTAATAAATATATGCTTAGTATTATTGATTTCTAATTGTTTGGTTTTATCTTAATGAATATGAGCAAAAATCTCGGGGATAAATCTTAAAAGAAATCCATTAACAAGAAGAAATAACTGTAATATTATTCTTTACATCCTATTTTAACTAAATAGTTAAATTAGGAAAATTTACCAATGAAAGACGGGAGTAATGGAAAATGATGGAAGAGCAAGTTTCAAAGTTGTTCTATTTTTCTATCATACCCCCTCTGTTCCAAATATTTTTATCTGAATACTTATTCAGTTTCATTAGCCTTTCTAATTTAATATGATATTTTATTATATTAAAACTTAAATACTTGCACCCGGAGGGTGCATATATTTGCTAGTTCAATTAATAACAAGACTTGGCTGTACTTGATCAAGCTTTTATTTTTAATCCGGCCCATATTGGTTCCGCCATTGGGTGGTGGGTAGACCCTGGAGCTGACAACATGTCTACGCTCCTTGAAAGCCAGGTCGAATAAACTCCTGACCGAAACACGTGTAAAGTAATATTAATTAAAATATCCTATTTTATCCATTCTATACTTTCTTTCCTTTATTTCTCTTTTCAACACACACATATATATATATATATATATATATATATATATATGAGTGTTTATATATATATGTATATGTATGTGTGTGCATATATATGTATATAAATATATGTTTGTATGTATTGATATATATTTATTCATGTATATATATATTTGTATATATGTATAAAGATATTCTGTGTATAGATATATACATATATATCCGCATATGTGTATATATATATATATATATGTGTCTGTGCATAAATTTATGCATATGTATATAGATCTATGAATATATGTGTGTCTTTATAAATATATATGTGTATATATATATGTATATATGTATGTGTTTGTGTGTACATGTGTGTTTATGTGTGTATATATAGAGAGCAAGAGATAGATATATCATCATCATGTCGTGCAATTAGCACGGATATCCATGACAATCTCTCGCCAACCTTCACTATCATTCATTTTCCCAGCATCCAGCATCTTTGCATAGCTGGTCAATGTAGGTTGTTGATGGGCGGCCTACACTAGCATGTCCATATGTTGGCTTCCACAAGAGAACGTTGCTTACGAGCTCATCCTTGCTTCTCCAGCAGTGCACGGCATGCCTTGTCCGTCTCACTTGAATGGTTTGTGAGATAGGGGGTGCAGGTGGCCATATAGCTGTTTCCTTGTGGGGTGCTGCTTCCACGATAAGTGCTATATGCTGGTGGTTACATGAGACGAGTCCAAATCCTGTATGAGACTGTTTGCATTTTATTAGCACTAATACCCTTGGGAAAGGTATGGATCCAACTATTCTCCCTCCAGCTATGGATAAAAAGTATTTGTTTTGCTTTGTTTTCCTTTCCAATGCATTCTTATTGTAAAACCCTTTCCAATGCATTCTTATTGTAAAACCCATTCCAATGCATTCTTATAGTAAAACCCATTCCAATGCATTTCTATAGTGAAACACTTTCCAATGCATTCTTATTGTAAAACCCTTCCCTATGCATTCCTATAGTAAAACCTTTCCAATGCATACTTATTGTATAACCCTTTTGAATGTATTCCTATTGTATAACCCTTTCCAATGCATTCCTATAGTAAACCCCTTTCTATGGTGGTTAATGTCACCAGGTGTGCTACTGAACTGAATTTTCTACTCTGTCATATCTATTACTCAAAAGTTTCCCTGGAGACACATCTTAATAGAAAATCTCTCAAATGATATTTCATAAATTTTATTAAATCAAAAAAGCAGCTGGTGACTGAGTTTAGAATACTTCCACATTTTTTCTCTAAAAACAGATTTTTTATAAATGAATTAATCCATTGAAAGAATTTATCAAAATAATTTCTTACACAAAACGAACATCTGATGTGTGCACATACAATAACCCTGATATTTCATCACTTACACTTGTCACTTTCTTTATACTACTATCTATGGAGGCGTGTGGCATAAGGGTTAGAATGGAGGTGTGTGGCATAAGCGTTAGAGTCATGGAAAAAACCCTTTCAAATGCATTCTTATTGTAAAACACTTTCAAATGCATTCTTATTGTAAAACCATTTCCAATGCATTCCTATAGTAAAAAATGGTGGGTCACTTAATACTGATAAAGTTTTGAAATCAATTCATTATTAATGGATGCTCAATATTTTTTATAAACACATTTTTCTATTTAACCTATAGTTAGGACCCCAACAGGTACTACCACACTAGGATAGAGACCACATCCCCAGAAACCTCCAGAACTGGAAACTCATCATCAGATAGAGTTTAATGTCAGAACAGGAAGACCCTCAGCCACCACATTTTAATACATATATGATAAAAAGGCTTGACATAAGAACAATAGGATTGGGACAATTATATAGCTGCTAGGTCTTGACGTGACCAGCTGATTGATCAGAGTGGGCCTCTCTGACTGCCTGTCTAGCCTAGTAAGGGCCAAGTGGTGTGTTGCATATCATGGACTGCACAGCCACCAGGATTCCATCCTTAAGCATCACAGGTCACCACCCACGGCCAACAGGTAAGTCCCATTGGGGGGGGGTCTTACCCCAATGCAGAAGTGCAGTCAGTGTATTCCAAAGCCTCAGCTGACAGGGCTAGGATAAATAGTAGACTGGGCTCATTAACCTTGGTTAGGTAACCAGTCTAGGAAAAAGAAAACTGAATTTTTAAAAATTCAGTTTGAATAAGATTAATGCTTATTGCCGTTTCCGAAGTTTTAAAATTTGGGTGGTTCAAAGTTAATCTAAAGACTAAAAGCACTTGCGAACAGCAATATATACTTCATGTAGAGGCTCAAGATGTAATGGTTACCATGATAAGAAATGGACATGGTGAGACAAGTTCAAACCCTGGATGAGGCTGTTTGCATTTCACATAGCACAGGAAATATATAAATCCATTTATTCTCCACAATGGAGAAATAGTAGGGCAGACTGTACTCTTTAACCAGGTTAGGCAACCAGTCTAGGAGTGGAAACACTAAATTCAAGCCTGTTAAACTCCGCTTAAAAAATTGACCTCATGCCACATCCTGCTCAAGTGAAGGGGTTGGTAAATATCTATATGTAGGTGGTTGAATTGTTATGGTCACCTAATGATATAAATATAAATCATAATGGAAAACTAATCTTTCTGTACTTTGTTATTAAATAATATAAATCTTATTCAGAGATAACACCTGTACCCTTCCATAGAAGATGTATCATGATATGCTAATCGTCAGATCGTAATAATGGAAATGGACTCTCTCATCGATTTTGGCCCATGAGGGTTCATCCAATCAACAACCTACACAGTGTTTTGTTTATAGTGGTAAAGGCTTGTCTTGGACCATCCGCACTTTTTGGCACAGTCGATAGGAAAGAATTGGTGCACAACAAATGCCACAAACCCAATCAACGACTGACCTCATGTTTTTCAAATTCAGAGTTTTCGCTCTCCAAGACTGGTTACTTATCTAAAGTTAAAGAGTCCAGTCTGCCCTAGCTTGAGGGAGAATATATGGATTCATACCTTTCCCAAGGGTATTAGCACTATGTGAAATGCAAACAGCCTTGTCTAAGATTTTAACTTGGCTCGAAAAATCCATTTTCCACAACTCTTACCATTATGTAATGGTTTTACAATATGAATGCATAGGAAAGGGTTTTACATTAGGAATACATTGGAAAGGATTTTTTACTATAGGAATGCATTGGAGAGGGTTTTTACTATAGTAATAAATTGGAAAGAGTTTTTTCCATGACTCTAACCCTTATGCCACACACCTCCATTCTAACCCTTATGTCACGCGCCTCCATAGAGAGTAGTATAAAGAAAGTGACAGGCGTAAGTGATGAAAGATCAGGGATATTCTATGTACGCACATCAGATGTTCGTTTTGTGTAAGAAATTATTTTGATAAATTCTTTCACTGGATTAATTCATTTATAAAAAATCTGTTTTTAGAGAAAAAATGTGGAAATATTCTAAACTCATTCACCAGCTGCTTTTTTGATTTAATAAAATTTATGAAATATCATTTGAGAGATTTTCTATTAAGATGTGTCTCCAGGGAAACTTTTGAGTAATAGATATGAGAGTAGAAAATTCAGTTCAGTAGCACACCTGGTGACATTAACCACCATAGAAAGGGTTTACTATAGGAATGCATTGGAAAGGGTTATACAATAGGAATACATTCAAAAGGGTTATACAATAAGATGCATTGGAAAGGGTTTTATTATAAGAATGCATTGGAAAGTATTTCACTACAGGAATGCATAGGAAATGGTTTTACAATAAGAATGCATTGGAAAGGATTTCACTATAGAAATGCATTGTAAAGAGATTTACTATAGGAATACATTGGAAAGGGTTTTACTATAGGAATGCATAGGAACGTGTTTCATTATAGGAATGCATTGGAATGGGTTTTACTATAGGAATGCATTGGAAAGGGTTTTACTATAGGAATGCATAGGAAAGGGTTTTACAATAAGAATGCATAGGAAAGGGTTTTACTATAGGAATACATTGGATTAGGTTCTACTATGGGAATGCATTGGAAAGGGCTTTACAATAAGAATGCATTAGAAAGGTTTTTACTATAGGAATACATTGGAAAGGTTTTTACTATAGGAATGCATTGGAAAGGGTTTTACTATAGGAATACATTGGAAAGGGTTTTACTATAGGAATGCATTGGAAAGGGTTTTACTATAGGAATGCATTGGAAAGGGTTTTACTATAGGAATGCATTGGAAAGGGTTTTACTATAGGAATACATTGGAAAGGGTTTTACAGTAGGAATGCATAGGAAAGGCTTTTACAATAGGTGTAAATTGGAAAGGATTTTAAAATAGGAATGCACTGGAAAAAGTTTTACGATAGGTGTAACTTGAAATGGGTGTTACTATAGGTATGAATTGGAGAGGGCTTTATTATAGAAATGCATTAAAAAGAGTTTTAATACATGAATTAACCAGAGAAATCTTTTCGATAGGAATACATTACACAGTGTTTGCATAAGAATGTATTCAAAATAGTTTTATTATAGGAAAGCATTAGCAAGAGATTTGTGATAGGAATGCTTAGGTAAAAGTTTAATGATAGGGTAGCATTAGAAAGGGTTTTACAATATAAATGTATTGGAAAGAGTCATACTATAGAAATGCATTGGAAAAAGTTTTAATGTGGGTGGGAATTGGAAAGTATTTTACTATAGGAATGCATTGGAAGGGGTTTCATGATAGGAATGCATTGGAAAGTATTTTACTATAGAAATGCATTAGAAAAGGTTTTACTATAGAAATGCATTAGAAAAGGTTTTACTATAGAAATGCATTAGGGAGGGTTTTGCTATAGAAATGTATTGGAAATGCTTTTACTATAGGAATGCATTAGAAGGGGTTATATGATAGGAATGCATTGAAGAGGATTTTACTATAGGAATACACTGAAAAGGGCTTTACTTGTGGCAATCTAAACATGCATAGAATCCAAACAGAAATGTCAGTTGCATTTGTTTAGATTTTGAAGAATAAATGAGAAATAAATGTCTCCAGTGGATTCCATTACCGAATTCAACAACAACAAAAAATTGAACAAAACACAAAAAGACAAGAAAAAAGTCTTTTAAATAAGAATCAGGTGTTACATAATTCATGAGCAGCTTATTATTTATGTATGTACCTGTAGTTAGATATTTGAATAAAGTTCATTACAGTCAGAAGAATTGGATTTCAGTGGAAAGTTACTATGGCCGATGATTGACAACTGGTGACATTCCACTGACCTTCACTTAGAAAGTGCATGTTTAGGCATGAGATTTAGGTTTTAGATTAGAAATGTGACAGAGATTTCAGAACTAGCAGACTTGAAAGTTGCTTAATCTAATGTTGTTTTCTTATAAATATATAATGTGTATATATGTATGTGTTTGTGTGTGCCTGTGTGTTTCTGTGTGTATATATAGGGAGCGAGAAATAAATATATAGATAGATAGATAGATAGATAAGAAAGTGCTATATGCAGGTGGTTATATGAGATGAGTCCAAATCCTGGATGAGACTGTTTGCATTTTACTAGCGCTAATACCCTTGGGAAAGGTATGAATCCAACTATTCTCCCTCCAGCTATGGATAAATAGTATTTGTTTTGTTTTCTTTTGTTTTACGGCATATCAACCTCAGTAGGTCATTTAATACTGATAACGTTTTGAAATCAATTCATTATTAATGGATGCTAAATATTTTTTTAAACATATTTTTCTATTTGACCCATAGATGGGACACCAACAGGTACTACCACACTGGGACAAAGGGGACCTGGGAGCAATGGTGATGAAGGGGCATTCAACATTCCCCAAACCTCCAGAACTGGAACCTCACCATCAGATAGAGTTTAATGTCATTCCCAGGACACTGACTCGAAAGTTGCTCACTCTGATGTCATTCTGGATCTGTGGTGGTTGAAATGGGCTGGATTGTTGTAATAAAGTTTCATCAGAAAACTGTTAAGTTTCTGACCGCCATCCTTGGCCAGTTGAAAAGGACTTAAAGTAAGTAAGTCCTGAGCTATAGAATCCTTTGGTAAGTGAATAAGTCTTGAGTTATGGAATCCTACGTAGTGTCAAAGGTCCAGTGATATAATCCTATGTTCCGTCGTCCACTAAGATTCAAAGCATTGTGAGTAGGTATGATCAGAACAGCCAGTATAGATAACAATATCAGCAGCAAAGTACTGCCAGTGGTTGGCCAATAGGTTGGTCACATGGTTATCGGCGAGTCTATGAGTAGAAGCGGACATCTGGCACACACCTTATATCCGAAAAACACCAACAAATTCTTGTTAATTGATTATTAAAAACAAGAAATGACCAGTCCAACAAGAAAGAAGAACCAACCTTTAACAAAAAGCCCTGAAGAGAAGTCAGCCTAAAGAAGATGGCAGCTGACTTAGACGAAGTAAGACAATCACCTCTACTACTCTATCTATCTGTCTCTCTCTCTCTCCCGTTTAAATACCTGATGTATTAGTAGAAGCGCGTGGTGTAATGGTTAAAGTCATGGGAAATGGACTCATTGCCCCGAGTTCAAATCCTGGACGTGGTAATTGCATTTCACTTAGCGCTAATACCCTTGAGAAAGGTATGGATCCTACTCTCCCTTCAGCTATGGATAAATAGTAGGGCAGACTGGGCTCTTTAACCTTGATTAGGCAACCGGTCTAGGAGAAAGAAAACTCTGAATTAAAACCTGTTAAACTCCGCTTAATAAGTTGACCTTGTGTCGCATCCTGCTTGTGCGGAGGGGTTGGTAAATATATATATACCTGATGTATTATGTGGGTATACAACATAGGCCCATCACCAGGGTATTGTAAGTAGTGGGTGTGGTAGGGCTGATGCAAGATGATTTGGCAAGAGTTTTGATGCATGCCCTGTTCAAAGTTTTCATAAGCTAATGTACATAAAGTAACCCATTTCTACATTGTTTCTAACTCTCAAATCACCATTGATAACACTAGCAAATATATGCACCCTCCAGGTGCAAGTATTTAATTTTAACTGTAATAAAATGTTATATTACATTAAAAAGGATTATAAAACTAAATAAAAATGCAGATAAAAAGATTTGAAACAGAGGTGGGGGTATAATGGACAAATATAACAAGTGAAACTTACTTTTCCATCACTCCCATCCTTCATTGCTAAATTTTCCTAAGCCTATTTAGTTTAAAGTAGGAATTAAAGAATAAAACTACAGCTATTTCTTCTTGTTAATGGATATCTTTTAAGATTTATTAAAATAAAACCAAACAATTATAAATCAATAATACTAAGCACATTTATTCAAATCAAATTTTAAAAATCAATATGCCTTCCTGTTCACACTATAATCCTCTATTTTGTTGTATATATTAATACAATTGCATCTTATTAGTATGTACATATGGTCAACAGTATTAATAATGGAAAACAATTTTATTAATAATTGAAGTTTAAATAAAAATAAAGTCATGGAGAAGGTGACATAAATAACTAAGGGAATTGTGACTTGAATAATGATATAGTTTCGGTTACGGACAGACAAACACAAAATATCCATTATAATAAGATAATTTCCATCTTGTGGCATCTTGTTACTTAATTGGGTGACCACTTAAGCAACACCATGTACTGTAAAGAGCCTGAGCCTTTGTTTGTCAAAATGACTTGATCCGGCATTAAATGAACTGAAAAGGTTTGATATGCCGTAAAACAACCAACCAACATCCAACCTAATTCAAAGAATAATGATGTAAGAAATGAAAAATAAAAACAATGAATATATCTAAGATAAAATCTAATTAAGTTTTGATGATTAGAAAAAGAAATAGCAAAGCCAGTCTCGAATAGTCTGCCAATTTTTTAATAGGAACAATAAAAAACTTAATGAAAGAGAATAAAAACTGCATAAGTGTTGCTATTCTATAGTGGCCAGAGGAAGAAGGTTCCCTCAAAATCAAGGGTCTGTGCCAAATGAAACCCCTTGCTCCTCCCCCACATTCTCGCCTGATGGTAAATCTATACTTTTAATCATGACAGAAGCTCTTTCAAGCAACTTCTCTTTCAATCCAAAACATACACACACATACATGCACATACACACATGCACATGATGCATATTTAGGCAGCAGATTTTCTTGTAGGCATGGTTTATTAAAAACTAGCAGAGCTACCCAGTGTTGCCTGGAATTTAAAAGATTAAGATTAAATCACTTATGTATATTTATATATAGATTAATAAACATTCTTTAATAATATAATATAATATAATATAATATAATATATTTTCAGCTAGTATATTAGGTTTAAGACCTGTCAGCTGTTCCTTATAAATATTTATTTTAATTCCACAGAATATTTATAATCATTCCACAGATTATCCTACTTTGCCTTGAAGGAGTTTAGAGATGGGGCATTCACTACTGATGAAGGTAGTTTATTCCATGTATTCACCACTCTGTAGCTAAAATAATTTTGTCTTGCGTTTGCTTTACAAGATTTTTTAAGGAGTTTTAATTTATGTCCCCTTGTATAGGTATTTTGAGCAATGTTTAGTAGGTCAGAGTTCGTTGAATAAAAACCATGCGTGTATTTGTAGGCTTCTATCATATCCCTCTTATACATCGGAAATCCAGACTTGGTAAGTCAATGTTCCTAAGTCTTTCTTCATGCAAAAGTTTACTTTTACAATATGTATGTTTTATTATCTTTTATTCTTTATATATTTTTTTATTGTTATTCTTGTATGTATATTTTTTATTTTTTGTCTTTTATTTGCTTTTTATAATGTTTTATCCTTTACTAATTTTTTAAATTCTTTAATCATCTTTTTAATTAATTTTTTTAATATACCATTGATGAATACCCTTATTATATTTTTATTCTGTTTTTCTTATAGAAAATGAGGGGTAAAAACTCCCTCACGGAAAGAAATATAGGGTGTGGATTTTATTGAACTATGGTCTTTGATGATCTTTATAAAAGGCTTGTGCTCAGTCATTGTACAAACAACTATACAGACATATATGATGCATACTTTATATAAACGCTCCTACATTTGGGGTGTCATCAGTGATGTAGTATGCATGGGTCACTGGGAAGTTTCAGGTCTTTCAACATCATACTCCAATCACCAAGGTGAACCTATCAGAGATGATCAAACTCTGATACCCTTACTAAGTTTTGAGACACTAACAGACGTTAGTGTAAAACTCTCTACTGAGCCTCTGGTTGGCTGGTGATAACAATCGTCTAATGCATGGTATGGTCTATTTAAGCGGTTTACCATACAATAACATGTTTTTTTTTCAAAACGGATTACAAGCTTTAGAGGGGTAAAGGTTAGTTAACCCTACATTATTACAGACTTGAGAGGCCTATTTTTTTCCTTACTAATTTTAACATTTTGTTTTAATTCCTAATTTTATTTTCCATTTTATATATTTTATATTATTTACTTTATTTCATTTTCTTATTTATATATGAATATATATATACATATATAATATATGAGTTAAGAGTAAGGAAATTAATCCAACAGTATATGTATAGATAAAAGGGTATGAAAACACAATGTTGTTGAAATGAATATATTCTTATATCATTTTTATTGCTAATATTGACACAAAATATTGTCAATATTAGCAATGAAAATGATATAAAGATATATTCATTTTGACAACATTGTGTGCTTTCATAACCTTTTATCTATACATATATATATATGTATAAATGAATTGAAAGTGCTCTTCGCATGTTCAAACAAAGATTACTTTCCTTTACTCCTGTTATTTGTTCACTCCTTTTTCTACTCTTCGTTCATTTTACTCAGTCTGTCCTTCTCTCTTTTTTAAAGTTAGAGTAACACAGACACAGAGTCAATGTGTTGTATACTCATATATACCCACATCTTCTCTTGTTGATTTGTTTTTCTTTCTTTATATATATATATATATATATATATATATATATATATAAAGTCAAACCTAATGAATCAGATATACCTACTAATAGTTTCACTTCGTAGCTGATCAGGGCAAGAATCTGTTGGTATATCTGTAAAAATTTGTAACCATAAAATGTGAACTTGCAGACACATCAGAGGGATTAAATGGTATCCTGAAGAAGGCAACCCGAAACCTTAGGTAGATGCTCACTAAAACCTCTGTATAAACAGTTATATTTAATAAATAAAGCTCTTACATTTGTAATTGAGCACTTTATTTCCCTTTATTTCATCTCGGAAAAACTACCAATATATATATATATATATATATATATATTATCAAGCTATTTTCAGCTTTTTATTTACAGGGATTGTAAAAGTTCACATCCATATGCATCCACTCAAACAGAGACTTGAGTTGGTTGGTCTGTCAGATGATATCTCATTGGGCAATTGACCTATCAGTCTGTGTATTGGTTGAAATGGATAAAAATGCAAAATATATTGAAAATAGATTAAAATAGACTGAGATAATAGGAGATAATGAAAGAGTGGGGAGAGGGGGAGATTAATAGAAAAAAGAAATGGAAGAAGAAGAAGGTTAGTGTAGTGAGAGAGGAGACCTACCTCATGCAACACAGTGTGACAGAGAGAGTGGCAGGCGTGAAGACTTGCCAAATTCTCAAAGGAAGCGGGCTAGGCTTTGCCTGGCATGCAGGACTGACCTAGAGTCGAACCCGCGTCCTTCAGAATGTGAGCGCTGTGGACAAGCAGTGAAATAGGAAATAGCAGAGTGGCCCAGATGTAGGTGGTCGTGCCGTAAGGATTGACGCGTACTTGCAGTGCTGATGAGTGTCGCACGTGCTGCACGGACAATTCTGAGTGAGGAGCCCAGATGTGGTGAGATTGAGGTATATTTAAAGGACTTACCTTTGCAGACAAGGGAGTGAACAACTGCAGTAGTATTTTGTTGTCGAGACGAGCGGGACAAAGAAATAATTTTGGATATTGGATTTTGGAGCATGATACAGTTGGGAGTGTTTAGACTGTCGATTGGAACCTTGCGTCAGACTTGACTGTGAACCCCCCCTCCCCAACTGTTTAGAGTTAGATAGACAGAAACAAAAATAGAGAAAGAGAAGAAAAAAGAGAGATAAAGATTGTGAGAGGTGAAGAGGGCTAGAAAGAGAGAAATAGGGAAAGGTTTGGATAGAGAGTGAGAAAGAGATCAAAAGTGATTGAGAGTAAGATGTTAAAAAAGACAGCAGAAAGGAAAGGGTTAATAGAAGAAATGCTGATAAATACATGTCCTGTGTCCATGACACATAAAAATCTAAAAGGACGCAGTAAAATCATATCCATGCGTCCCAGTGTTTTTCTTTTTTCTTCCCTCACCATTTCAAGCTAACTTTAAATACATTTCAATAGTTTCTTAGAAATGAATTACACAGGATAGGTATCAAAGTAGGAGTTAGACGGATTTAGTTGTTTCCCCAGATCATAAATAATAACACTACAATTTATTAAGAAGATTTAGTTGGGACCCATCAAATTTCCCATGACTCATTCAAAGCAAATATATGCATCTCAGGATGCACTAAATCACAAAACTATCAGCATGACTGTAATAGTTTCAGCTGGACAGCAAGGAAGTCTATTTCCTTTTCACTAGCACTAAACCATGGAGATTGTTTTTGTATCTGAGGTGGAGCATCACATTTGTCTTCAGCTCCTTACTTTACTTTACAGATCCAAACTGTGCTACTCATGCGCTGAGTTGGTGAGGACCGGTATCAAAGATGAAGCCTTGTGTTTACTATGCAGATGGTCTATCAACTAAGCTGGATTTTAATTCTGTATGTTGAGTTGTCTATTCTAGAATTGTAGGGACATTTTAATTTCTCTGTGTATTGTTTGAAGCAGCATGTGCATTCTAAAAGGTAAATAACATTTTTATGATTACAGTTTGATTTGTGGTGGAATTTAAAAGTTTCTTTGTTTATAGAACAACTAAATGAATTAGTGTTGTACAGGTGTTTACAGAAGAGTCTGTTTCTACCCTTGCTAAGTTAATACTTAGTTAAGGGAATGCACCAAATTTATCATTCCTCTACACTTTTCCTAATCAACCATCGTGACATGCCAGCAGCAATTTTTATCAAAATATTTGGTAGAGTGAAGGGAAGGGTTAATTCATACGAATCCCAATGGCATTAGCACAAAGCGAACATTAAACAAGAGAAATTGTAATTCCGTGTGCCAAGTCTGTTTACAGTGCCAATAAATGTTATATCATTATGTAACTCCTTTGATGCACATACATTTTATTATATGTATGTATATTATGTATATATATATATATATGTTTATGAATATTTATATGAGCATACATATAAATATTCATTCATTCATTTATATATATATATATGTGTTATATATATATATATATATATATATATATATATATATATGTATATATATATATATATATATATATATATATCATATTATGGTTTCGGTTATGTGAATGAAGATAAGAAGGGTGGGGTTCATGTTGGCTGCAGGCACACTCATGGCTGACAAGGCCTTTGTGGGAGAGGTACACATTAATTTATATGTATGCATATATGTATATATGTATATATATATATATATATATATATATATGTACGCATACATATATATATATGAGTATAGATAAAAACGATATATATATATATATATATATATATATATATCTGCACATGCATATTTATATATATGAATATATTATACATACACATATATATATATATAATAAAATTTAAATACATATATTTAATTCAATTATCAATTTTATATATATATATATATATATATATATATACATTCATATATATATATATAATATAATATAATTATATATATATATGTGCATATTTATATATATATTTATGTTTGTTCATTTATGTATATATAAATGTACATTAATATATAATATGTGTGTATATATGATATATATATATATATATATATATATATATATATATATATATGCCATTAGACATCTCCACACTTGGTGGTAAGCCTCTCAAAATAGTAGAACAATTCACATACCTAGGTAGTAATATCTCATCCACAGAGAGTGATATCGATACACAAATAGGAAAGGCATGGTTGGCCACAAACAAATTATCAGTCATATGGAAATCCGATCTCACTGACAAGCTAAAGCAACAATTCTTCCAGGCTTTTTTTGTGGCAACCCTTGATGTACCAATTCTTTCCTGTCGACTGTGCCAAAAAGTGTGGATGGTCCAATGCAAGCCTTCACCACTATAAACAAATCACTGTGAGGGTGTTCATTGTGTGTATGGACCCTCATGCGTCGAAAATCGATGAGAGAGTCCTTTAATGTATATCATAAATATTCTAACAAAGAGACATTTTCTTCCTAATCACTTAGTTTTCTGATTTAAAAAAAAAACAGAAATAAGATAAAAATCAAATTTTATGGCCATTACCAAAAAACAAGCCATGTTTTGGCGCTGCTGAATGGTAAATTTCTCAGAAATGTTTATGTCTTTTTTTTTCAGGTATTTTAACAGGTATTACCATAATAAATATTAAATATGAATTAAATTACCCGACAGAAGAAAGTCTTTTCAATGTTAAAATAACTATTGAATTACTATACTGAACCACAGTGGTTTCTATAACATAATATTTGTGTGTATGGATGTGTACCTTTTCTGGATGCATCACCTGTTTAACATACAGTTCAGTTTGAAGTCATTTCAACAAATAACCATTACACAAATTGTGCCGTCAGTGTAGCTCAGCTGGTAGAGTATCCACCTAGGAACCACAAGGTTACAAGTTCAATACCAACCCTTACCAATTCGTGAATGAACAGCACAGCTTGGATATATATACGTATATATTTTATAAAAAAAGGTCCGCAAAATGTATTTTGTTCTCAGAAACAATTTTTTTTAATTCTTTAAAGAATTAAAAAAAGATTTTTCAGAGAACATAATACATTTTGCGGACCTTCTTTTTTTAATAAAATATTGAATTTTCTCCCGTTGGAACCAGAACAACATTTTTTATATACGTATATATATACACACACATATATATATGCATTCATATATATATATATATATATATATATATATATATATATAAGAAAAAAATATTTTAAAAATATAACAAACACAGGATGTTATGATCAAGGGAAACAATTTTATGTGTCAATACTTAAGCATTTCGGTAAATTGTACCATCTTCAGGACACTGTTAAGTAATGTTTATGTGTGGGACAAAATGAAAGATGTTAAGTGTATAGTGAATATATATATATATAGATGTTAAGTGTATAGTGAATATATATATATATATCTGCACATGCATATTTATATGTATGCATATATATATGCATACATATATACATATTCATATATATATATATATTTACATATATGCATATATATATATATATATATATATATATATATATGCACATTCATACATATATATATGCATATTTATATGTATATATATATATATATATATATGTTGTGTGTGTGTGTGTACAGTAAAGTGGAGAGCCGATGGTACATGTGGTACTCCACCTCTAACACAAAAACAATATCCCTGGTATAGTGCTAGTGAAAAGAGGATAGACTCTCTCGCTGTCTGTCTGGTACCAACAATAGGCCACTCCACTAACTTTAGTGTTATACAACAAAAATAAAAATCTCTTCTGATTTACAAATTCCCTCACTTACACACCACTCACCTGCAAAACAATTAAATAAATGTGACAGAGAACAAGTTGAGTGGCGGGCGTGAAAACTAGACGTATTCTCGAAGGAAGCGGGCTAGGCTGACCTAGGATCGAACCCGCGGCCTTCAGAATGCGAAAAGGCGACACCTTTGGCGTGGGCACCAGAGTCGAGATGCCACTGTCCTGCATGTGGGCGCCAGATTCCCGGATGATAGCTGCGGGCATTCCGGCAACTGGGATTAAGTTGAGAATCCCGTGTGTGAAGCACAGACGCCAGGATGATGGAGGTGGGCCTGTGGATAAATGGAGGAAGGCACCCAGAGGTGAGGAGCGCAGAAACGAGTGTTGCTGTTAGAGGATTTCGCCAATGACAAGGAGAAGAAGAAGAAAGAAGAAGAAGAAGAAGAAGAAGAAGAAGAAGAAGAAGAAGTTTACCCATGAGAAGACATTGAACTTGTTTCTTTTTGCCCCCCCCTCCACTCAACAAAAACTTCTTGAGTTAAATTTTCATTTTCCCACACTATTTTTTTTTCTCATAAAATTATTTGCCGGGTTCTTTTTCACTGTGAGCATATACCAACAAGTTTGGTATATTACATATATATATATATATATATATATGAGTATAGATAAAAGGATATGAAAACAAGACTAAAATTAATGGGAAAAGATTTTATATCATATTCATAGCTAATATTGAACAATATTTCAATTTATAAAAATCATCTTCAGAACTTGTTTATACTCCGGACTTATCAATAGCAGAGCTGAAAATAATATGAATTTAAAACGAAAACATTGATGTTGCAAAAAAGTTATTGCAACATCAATGTTTTCGTTTTGAATTCATATTATTTTCATCTCCGCTATTGATAAGTCCAAAGTATAAAGCTCTGAAGATGATTTTTATAAATCGAAATATTGTTCAATATTAGCTATGAATATGATATAAAATCTTTTCACTTTAATAGCATATTGTATTGTTTTCATATCCTTTTATATATTCTCATACCGTCGGATTCATTTCCTTTCATTATATATATATATATATATATATATATATATATATATATATATATATATATATATATATATATATATATATATATACTGCTTGGAGATTTGAGATTATGTCAATTTCAACATTTTCAAATAGTTTCTTTATATTATTTCCTTCATAGTATTTATGTCTTATGAGGGGTAAAAGATGTGCATTCAGTCAAAATATGTTTCACAGTGAATGCAGCTTGGTCTTCTCTTTCAAGCAAATAGGAATGGGTGAGGTGTCTGTTTCCGTTACATTGCGTTGTCGAAATATGGTTCTCTCTTCCTCTTTCTTGAATGTTTCCCCATTCTACAAGGATGAATTTAATGGGACAAAGTTTATCACACATGCACACATGCAGACACACACACACACACACACACACACACATACACACACAAACATACACATACACATATATGTATATATATATACAGATATATATATATATATATATATATATATATATATTATATATAATACACATATATATTAATTATATATTGAAAAGAGAAACCAACAAATAAACATAGATAGAAGAAAGGTAATATTAACCCGATGTTGTCCAGATGATAGCCTACCTCAAAAAATGAAAAACACATACCTATGCATGTACATCCAGTTGAAATGCTAAATTAAAACACAATTAAAAAAAGCCCTTTTTTCAACCAATCATAAACTTTGCTTCCAAAACATTCTGAAGTCAGCACCATCCTGAACAAGGCTAGGAAAATGCTTACTAAAGACCCAAATGTCAGTTGAAACTCTGACTTGGGTAAGGTTTAGCAGGCCCCGACACTAACTTTTTTAATGTAAAGTAAGGAGCTGATGGTAGATGTGGCACTCCACCTCAGATGCTAAAATAATCTCCTTGGTCTAGCGCTAATGAAAAGGGGATAGACTCCCTCGCTGTATGGCTCATAGGTTACATTAGCCGCCCGACGACTTTACTTTTACTTATATATATATATGTATGTACATATAGATTTAAGTTTATCTTATATATATATATATATATATACTTACAATAAATGAAGGAAAACATCAAAAAAAGCAAATTTAAAGTTTTTTTCCTTCATTTATTGAATATTTTGCTCCGGCCGTCCACTCACTGGCACATTGAGCTCTCATTATGGCTTACCTGCATCATTTTGGTTAAACCACACATGGAAAGATTCAAACTACCAGGATATATATATATATATATATTATATATATATATATATATATATATATATATATATATATATATATATATATATATACATATATATATATATAATATATATATATATATATATATAGAGAGAGAGAGAGAGAGAGAGAGAGAGAGAGATTAAGTTAATCTAAGATATATATATATATATATATATATATATATATATTTACCAACCCCTCCGCACGAGCAGGATGCGACACAAGGTCAATTTCTTAATTAAGCGGAGTTCAACAGGTTTGTATTCAGAGTTTTCCTTCTCCTAGACCGGTTCCCTAACCAAGGTTAAAGAGCCCAGTCTGCCCTACCATTTAGAGAGTAGGATTCATACCTTTCCCAAGGGTATTAGCACAAAGTGAAATGCAATTACCACATCCAGGATTTGAAGTCGGGGCGACAAGTACATTTCCCATGACTTTAACCATTACACCATGTGCTTCCTTAAGAAAATATATATATATATATATACATTTAAAAAATATATATATATATGTATATATATATATATATATATATATATATATATATATAGAGAGAGAGAGAGAGAGAGAAAGAGAGAGAGAGAGAGAGAGATTTAAGTTTATCTAAGATATATATATATATATTATATATATATATATGGTTGGAGTTAGTTGGTGTGTCTAGCCACACTGATGAGATGTCAGATGTTGAAACACAGTGTCTGTGGATGACTTATATGTATATATATATATATATATATATATATATGTATAGTCACATTATATTTCAAGTATCAGTAGATAGTTCACCTTTATAATTTTAGTCAGGGTAAGGACTGCCTACCTTGCCAAACCCAGATAGGCACATCCATGCCGTTATTAAGGAATAAAAAGAAAAAACAAGAATTTCCTGGCTCTAAGTTAAATCAAGCATGTATACAAAATAAGAGAAGCTTGAGAATCACAAAAAGAAAACGAACCAAAAATAGAGAGAGGGAGAATCGATAGAATGTGTTCAAGATGGGGGGTGGGGGTGGAATTGTACGGGGGGTTGGTGGGGGCAGGGGGTGTTGCGTATCAATGCAAGGTTGAAAAAGAGGTCATTATGTTGAGAAATATTTTTCCTGCTTGCAGACATCATATCTGCTGTTGGAGGCTTCCACTTCAGCCCTGCTCCCCACCCCTTCTATTCACAAACTGCGATTCTCCCCATCCTCCCTTTTTGCTCCTTCCATCAATTCACCCTCACCTCTACCAATCACCAGTCCCTAAACATCAATGGAAAAAAAAACAAAAAAAAGTGGGTGGGGGGAATAGTCACTTAGAAAAAATATTCGATAGATTTTGTGCTTTGACGGTCACCAAGTGGAGTAAAAAAACTATTGATGATGCAGTCAGTTCTTGTAGAATGATTTTTCATCTCCATTAAAATAGGGGAAAAATACATTTTCAAAAAAAAAAAAAAAAAGAAAAAAGAAAAGGGAAACCTGACTACCTGAAAGTTATGATATCCAAGTCAGAATTTAAAAACATATTTACATTTTTATAAGCAGTTGTCAAAATATAAAGTCTTGGTTGGCTTGATTTTATGGCATCTCAACTCCTGTTGGGTTATTTCATGCCGAAGACATTTTGTTTTATTCATTCTTGTTGGGTATTCAGATTTTTCAAACTCAATCATTTTTTTAAACACATCTTTTTAAAATACACTTTTTCACAACTCCATATCAAGCCAGGTATGAGGAAACAATTTGTCAAATTTCTTGACAAAGCAGGTGACTGTTTCAGATATCTGAGATAATCATTTCCACGTCTCAGTAACAGAAATAGAAGTGTTACATAATCTATGCATAGATTATTGTCAACCCCCTGTATTTCTGAAGGGATGGCCCCTTTTCATATCACAGGCGGGACTTTCCATGGAATATTACTGAAAGCCTGAAAAATACGTGAAGTCACGTGGGACCTGGTTGGCTCTCAGTTTCAGCTTGGACATCAAGCAGATAAGATGTATCTGCTTTAGCTGGGGCTCACTGCACACACGCACTGTGTTTAGTTAGTGAAATATGTTTAGTTAAGTAAATAAAAGTTTACATAAATAATATGGTTTTGTGGTTGATGAATGTCTCTTGTTGCGTCTGTGCAAATGATGCATGTAGTAGACATGTAGTCTGTTGGTCTTGATAATCAGCTATTATAACCTGTCTTTCCTTTGAACATCAAATGTATGTTACAATTTATGAGAGTCATAAATTGTTAGCAAATCCTGTAGTTTAAAATAAGTTCATTAGAATTAAAAGCAGAGGCAGGTAGATTTCCATAACCATTGGGTTTTGATTGGCATTTTCCAAAATACATTTTTCTATCTATTTATCCCATAGATGGGACCCTAACACCACTCCAGGTCAGAGTGGACCTGGGAGTAATGGTGATGTAGGGGTCCTTCACATTCCTCAGAGTTCCAGAATTGGAAGTTCAGCACTAGATGCAATTTAATGTCATACCCAGGACACTAAGACTCTTGGTCACAGCCTTTTAGCACATATATGATAAAAAATGGGAGTTTGTCTAATAGGCTTGGGACAATCATAAAAGTTTTAAGGTTTTGGGCTTAACAGTTCTGAAAATTATAAATGACAAGGAAGGGCAACCCAGCGTCGAGGTGGGAGGCAAAAAGTTAGTCTCGCAGATCTATCATTAATGAATCGTGACTTGGATCCTCACAGGATGACCCATTAAAATCCCTATGTAAAAAAAAGATTTTGCATTGATATGGCCCGGTGGGGCATCAGAAAAAAAAATGCGCAGACACACTGAAAAGAAAAATCAGTGTCTCCTATTTAAAATATTAAATGCCAAAAAAATATTCCATGTTGTTACTATTAAAAATGTTCACAAATGTAAATCAAATCTTTTTTATTTTTGCTCTAAAAGCAAGGTCTGGTGATAGTAAATGTGTATGTATATTTACTTTGTTAATCATTGTTTTATTTTCGTAGTTTCTTCCAGACATACATATATACACACACCCAACTGTCCTTTACATATGTATACATGGTGCAAAAATCACTTACCATTTTGGAAAATAAATAACTTTTTTGTTGTGTTTTCGTTTTGTGTCCATTTTCCTTTGATTGAAGAAGACCAAGAGGGTTTCCCGCATTTTCATCATACATTTAGATCACTAATTGTTTTGATTGGTTGGTTGGTTGGTTTGGTTTAATAATATATCAACCCTTATTTAAAGCAAGGATATTGTTGAATATATTTACCAACCCTCCGCATGAGAGTAATGTGATACAAGATCAATTTCTTAAGTTGAGTTTAACAGGTTTGAATTCAGTTTTCTTTCTCCAGACTGGTTGTCAAACCAAAGTTAAAGAGTCCAGTCTGTTCTACTATTTACCCATAGCTGAAGGGGGAATAGTTGGATTCCTATCTTTCTCAAGGTTAATAGCGATATATAAAATGCAAAACAGTCTAGTCCAGGATTTGAACATCATGTCCATTTCCTACGATGGTAACCATTACACTACATGCTATATATATATATATATATATATATATACGATTTGTTTAAGAAATAAATTTCATTAACTTCATGTGTATTAATAAGTACTGGTGATTTACTCTCTGCTACAGCTTTCTAGAACCTGGACGTGATTGTGGTATGATGTTTACGGCTTAGAATGGTTTGGATGGTTAGGGAAAATCTCATTGTAGGAGAGCACAATTTTATCAATGAGGCATTAGTCAATCATGATAGAATCATTTTTCCACCACTACGTATCAAGCTAGGTATGATGAAACAATTTGTCAAATCTCTTGATCAGGGAGCAATGGTGATGAAGGGGTGTTCCACATTCCCCAAACCTCCAAAACTGGAACCTCACCATCAGATAGAGTTTAACATCATTCCCAGAGCATGAAGACCCTCAGCTACCACCTTCTAGTACCCATATAATAAAATGGGTTGGAGCTTGCTATAAGGGCAATAGGGTTGGGGCAATCATATAGGTGCTAGGGCTTGATGTGACTAACTGATTGATTGGAGGGGGCCTCTCTTTCTCATCTCCTGATTGCTTTCTTTCATATATAGAGGCACTTGTTCTGTAATGGTTATGATTAAGTGATCATTATGTTAAGTTTTTAAATGCCATCCTTGGCCAGTTGAAAAGGGATTAAAGTAAGTCTTGAGTTATGGAATCCTTTGGTAAGCGAATAAGTCCTATCCTGCGTATTGTTAAAGTTCCAGTGATTTAATCCTATGTCCGTCGTCCACGAAGGTTGAAAGTAGTTATGGCCAGTACTGGTTTAAGTATTATATCAGCAAAAGTACAGCCAGTGATTGGCCAAGAGAAATCATATGGTTCTCGCTGAGTCTATAAGTAGGAGTGGACTTTTGACACAAACCTTATATACCAAAAAATCTCAACACACCCTCTATTTTGGCATATTCCACTCAGAAATATTAAATCATTTCATTCAGAAATATTAAAATTATTTTTTTTATTTTATTACTACTAATCCTATTTTTTATTAATGAATCCTACTTTTATTAATATTTTTATTATTGTTATTATTTTGTTATTCCTAATTTAATTCTTAACCTTATCATTACTGCCAATATTTTTTTTTGGTTTTAAAAAAAAAATTTTTTTTGTTTTGTTTTTGTTAATTAGAAAAATACAATATAAGTTAGTGAGTTAGTATTTGGTTGGACAAGTTTTTAATGTCATGTCCAGGACATTCATTTTCGTGGTGTGTGTGGTGTGTGTCTTACTCCTCTGCATGGAATACAGTCGGCCTATTCTACGGCCCAAGCCGACAGGGCGACTGTATTCCATGTATGAAATGGACACAGTGACCTGAGTTCAAATCCTGGACGAGGCTGTTCACATTTCACATGACAAATGTTCTGTAATGCTTGTCAGATTCACCCCAGTTGAATTATACTAACCAATGACTGTCATTAGTTTGCGTAATTGTGCAACAAGACATACAGACTACAGAGTATTTCAATAAATCTCTATTTCCATACAGAGCAGCCGTGAAAACTTGTTAGCACCATAGGGGTTTGGATTCGAAAAGACTACTAGTAATTTTATACCAAGAGTGCAGTGACAAATTTTACCGCCCAAAATACCCTTGTTAAAAGTTAACTAGAGCCCAAATTATGTGACTGTCCTTCTCATTTGCTACAAAGGGAAAGACAGAATTTGGCAGGAACTGTCTTAGACTGACTATCCACCAAAAACGCGAATCCAAAAACCCTACAAACTTTCATATTTTCCATTAAAACCTTTTGTTTTTACTGTCTACAGCAGTGTTCTATTTTAAATTGCTACCCAAGGCAAATAAGTCTTCCATCTATCTAAAAAAATGCATTTACACATACTTTTAGTTTTTTTTTTAACCAACAAACTATTTTCTCTAAGGGAATTCTTACAATGGTAACAAGGTCACTGGGTACTCACTGTGTAGGGGAAAGGAAGAGGTAAAAGACAAACCTTGTTAACCATAAACAAAAAATACTGCTGCTGCTAGTGGCAGCCACAATTGTTATCATTGTAGGAAATGGAGACAGTGATCTGAGTTCAAATCCTGGATAAAGCTGTTTGCATTTCACCTGACACTTGTTCTGTAATGGTTATCATTGTAGAAAATGGAGACAGTGATCTGAGTTCAAATCCTGGATAAGGCTGTTTGTATTTCACCTGACACTTGTTCTGTAATGGTTATCATTGTAGGAAATGGACACAGTAATCTGAGTTCAAATCCTGGATAAGTCTGTTTGCATTTCACATGGTACTAATAACTTTGGGAAATGTATGAATTCAAGTATTTTTCCCCCAGCTATTGGTAAATATCAAAAAAGATTTTAGCTCTTTAACCTTGGTATGGCAACTGATATAGGAGAAGAAAAACTTTGGATTCTAACCTGTTAAACTCTGTTTAAAAATGTTTTTGAGTCTGAGTTGGAATGCCACACCTACCATCAGCTCTCTATTTTATCACACAGATCCAAGCTGTACTGTTACATAATTGTTAGTTCCCTAACACTTATTTACAGTAGTGTAGAAACCAAAATAGCTGTTATAAGTTGCAGCCGTCAGCCTTGAAGGATTGAGTGACAAGGCTTGACCTCCTTCCGGTGGATACCGTGAGAATCGGTGGAGAAGACCCTCTTCCGGTTTAGATTAGAAAGAGAGTTCAGTTCAGTAACGAAGGTGGTAAGTCGTGTTAAGCACACTGCTGTACTCAATCTGCGCAGTTAGTCTGGTGGGGATTTTGGAATAAAATATGATCTAAAGCAAATCGAAGTCTTGGGTTATTATCAAAAAAACTACCAATGACACAGGGCTTCTGATAAAAAGAAGTCCCCGATGGAAGACCAGACACGAAGTCCCCAAGACGAAGTCCAGACGCTAGAAGAATAATAGATTAGAAAGAGAGTATACAACAGTACTACTCATATACTGAGTTGACGAGGACGAGTGTTGGACGTGGAAGCTTGTGGCTCCTATGCAGAGCTGGAAGATAATTTGCATAGAATAAAACTGAAAAAACAATTATTTCTAATACATTACTGAGTTTTCATATTTGACTAAACAGAGATGAAATGCCAATCAACTATTATTTTTAGATTTGAAAATAAGTTCAACTCTTTCTTTTTTAGAAGAAAAACAATTCTATTATATATTCACCAACCCCTCCAAAAGAGCAGGATGTGACACTAGGTCAATTTCTTAAGTGGAGTTCAACAGGTTTGAATTCAGAGTTTTCCTTCTGCTTGACAAGTTGCCTAACTATGGTTAAAGAGCCCAGTCTGCCCTGCTATTTATCCATAGCTAGAGGGGGAGTAGGATTCATACCTTTCCCAAGGGTATTAGCGCTAAGTGAAATGCAATTACCACGTTCAGGATTTGAACTCGGGTCGACGAGTCCATTTCCTATGACTTTAACCATTGCACCATGCACAGTTCTATTAAAGTTAATCAGACAATAAGTGTTAGGAATTGCAATATCTGGGTAGTAATATCTCATCCACAGAAAGTGATGTTATAAACACATAGAAAAAACTACTATAGACTGATTATCAATTAAATGGAAATCTGATCACTGATTTCTGGTTAAGGGGCTTTGACCTCTAGACCTCTAATTTAGAGTAAAATTGACCGCATATTCTCAGGGGGCCTTCTCCCCATGTAACACCTGCCCTTTTGATTTAGGGCTGGTTTTATTGCTCAGTGCCTGTGGTACCCCAAAAGGGGAATGTCGACAGGAATCATGCAAATTTTTGCACTAGCTATCACATGTCGCCCAGACAAAATAAATTGAGAATTCTTTAAAGCTGTAGCCATATCAGTGCTACTGTATGGCTGCACTTGCTTGGAGTCTAATGAATTGATTGGAAACAAAAAGCTAGATGGGAACAATACAAGCCTGCTGTCCTGAACAAATTCTGGAAGCAGCACTCAACAAAAAAGCAGCTGTACAACCACTTACCTCCTATCATACCAACCATCCAAATGAGACGAACAAGACATGATGGACACTGCTACAGAAGCAAGGACAAACTCAAAAGTGATGTTCTCCTGTGTAGGTGCACATGGATGCACCTGATTGAAAAAACCAGCAAAGACATTCATTGATCAGCTCTGTGTAGATACTGGATGTTGTGAGGAGGACTTGCCAGGAATGATAACCTATTGTAAAGTAATCATTTATTGAGGTTAACTAAAGCACCCACTGAGAATTGAACTCACTATGAATACCGCCCTGTCGGTTGGGGCATTAGAATGCACCAACTGCAACTCTGCAGAGGGGTAAGACTCCCCCAATGGGGCCACCTGTTGGCCGTGGGTGGCGACCCGTGATGCTTAAGGATGGAACCCAGGTGGATGAGCAGTCCATGACTTGCAATACTCCACTTTGGCCCTATCCTAGACGGGCGGTCGGAGAGGCCCCCTCCAATCAATCGGCTGGTCATGTCAAGCCCTAGCACCTATATGATTGCCCCAACCCTATTGCCCTTATGGCAAGCCCCAACTCTTTTTATCATATGGGTGCTAGAAGGCGGTGGCTGCATATCTGCATGTCCTGGGAATGACGTTAAACTCTATCTGATGGTGAGGTTCCAGTTCTGAAGGTTTGGGGAATGTGTAGCACCCCTTCATCACCATTGCTCCCTTGTCCACTCTGACCTGGAGTGGTAGTACCTGTTAGGGTCCCATCTATGGGTTAAATAGAAAAACATGAGTTGATAAACAAAATTGTATTATGCATTAAGAATGAATTTATTTCACAACTTTGTCGGCATTAAATGACCCACCGAGGTTGATATGCCATAGAACAAAACAAACCAAAAACCATCACTATGAATAGCTTGTTAGTCTAGTTCATTAGCCATTACACCAAGTGAGGTGTGCAGTATATATTGTAATTGAACAAGAGAAATAGATTAAATCTGTACACAGAGTTCCATACTTCAGAGATAACACTGATTCATTTAAGATTAAAGATTAAAGATTAAGATTTAAGATTAAACTCACATCAGTAGTAATAGTCTGTGAGAACAAACTTATTAACCTTTTCTCTATCATGAATTTATATCTATGGAGAAGCATTGTCAGATTTCTATGAAATTCATTTATGCAATGTAAGGGAGGCAACTTTTGTGTTACTTGTACGACAAAAATACACTAAAAAAGTTTATCTAATAAAACAAACCTTTTGTTATTATTGGTGTTTTTGTTTACAGTTTTTAGATTATAATTATGCAAATATAGTTTCCATTAATTTTGTCGATCTATTTTCTCATAAGATTACAATGATTCATCCTCTCTGGTTTTCAAAGGATAATGAGTTGGAAAAATTTAATTTAAGGAAAAACTACTTAATACTGGAATAATGGGGAATGTTGAAGATGTTTATGAGATTGATGTGCTGATTAAGAATGCCAATCATTTTGAAATCGGTAAAATTTTCAATTCCTAATTAGTGCCTGTATTTATATCAAACAAGTTTGGATTCATAAACTGGTTATTTCACATATACTGCATTTTGAAAGTAAAATCATTTCCAATGCATTTTTATATGAAAATTATTTCCCATGCATTCTTATAGAATTATTTCCAATGCATTTTTATACTTGAATGATTTCCTATGCATTTTTATAGTCAAATTATTTTCAATGTATTTTTATGATAGAATTATTTCCAGTGCATTTTTATATGAAAATTATTTCCAATTAATTTTCATATTAAAATTATTCCCCACACATTTTTACAATAGTATCATTTCCAATGCATTTTCATAGTAAAATTATTTCCAGTGCATTTTTATAGTAGAATTATTTCCAATGCATTTTTATAGTAGAATTATTTCCCATGAATTTTATAATAGAATTATTTCCCATGCATTTTTATATTAAAATTATTTCTCATGCATTTTTATAGTATAATTAATTTTAATGCATTCTTATACTATAGTTATTTCCAATGCATTTTTATAGTAGAATTATTTCCCATGCATTTTATAATAGAATTATTTCCCATGCATTTTTATATTAAAATTATTTCCTATGCATTTTTATAGTCAAATTATTTTCAATACATTTTTGTAATAGAATTATTTCCCATACATTTTTATATTAAAATTATTTCTCATGCATTTTTATAGTATGATTAATTTTAATACATTCTTATACTATAATTATTTCCAATGAATCTTTATAGTAGAATTATTTCCAATGCATTTTTAGATTAAAATTATTTTCATTTGATTTTTATGTTAAACTTATTTCCGATGCAATTTTATAGTAGTATTATTTTCAATGCATTTCCATATTGAAATTATTTCCAATGCATTTTTATTTGTAAAATTATTTTCAATGCATTTTTATTTGTAAAATTATTTTCAATGCATTTTTATTTGTAAAATTATTTTCAATGCATTTTATAGTCAAATAATTTCCAATGTATTTTTATAATAAAATTATCTCCTATGCATTTTTTATTAAAATTATTTCCAATGCATTTTTATAGTCTAATCATTTTCAATGCATTTTAACAATAAAATTAATTCCTATACATTTTTATAATGAAATTATTTCTAATTCCTTTTTTAGTAGAATTATTTTCTTATTAAAATTATTTTCAATGCATTTTTATATTAAGATTATTCTAATTCATTCCTATAGTAAAATTATTTTCAGTGTATTTAAAGAAATTTGAACTCACTAGGAATAGCTCATTAACCATTACACCAATCAAAGTGCACAGTGCATCAATTGTTAAGTAGAGAGAAATTAAGGTAAATTACAACTTTTATGGCAGGGCATCTAGAATACACTGGATCCACACCCACACCCAGGGCCACCTATTGCAATGCCTGAGGAGAGGATTGTAGTAGCTGAGTGGTCTGTGAACCATATACTAAGTAGTCCTGTGACTCCACCTTTATCCTTACTAAACGGGTAGTTGCAGAAGCCCAATTCAATCAATCGGCTTGTCATATCAAGCCCTAGCATCTATATAATTGGCCCAAACATTTTCTTCAAATTTCTCTTATGACAAACACCCTTTTATATCATATAGGTGCTAGTAGGCTGATCAACCACCACTCTATTAATATCATCATCATCATCATCATCATCACCCTTTATATCATAATCAACCACAACATCATCACCATATCATCATCATTATCATCACCATCATCATGTCGCACTGTTAACATGAATATCCATGACAATCTCTGTCCATCCGTCCTTATCACTCATCATTCTTGGGAGGTCCTCTATGCAGCATCCTATATCCGCAGAGAGCTGGTCAATGTATGTCTTTGCCTACACTGGCGTACCCATATGATGGCTTCCACGGGAGGACGTCTCTTATGAGTTTGTCCTTGCTTCTCCAGCAGTGTCCTGTGAGTCTTGTCCGTCTTACTCGGATGGTTTGGGTGATATGTGACAGGTGGCCATACAGCTGTTTTCTCATGGAGTGTTGTTTCAATGTCTTGTTCAGGATCACACGCAGCATTCTTGTGCAGCTCCCATCTAGTTTATTCTCTTGTCGCTTTGTTAGGGTCCAGGTGGTGCAGCCGTACAGCAGTACTGACATGAAAACGGCCTGTAAGAATTGTCTCTTTAACTTGTCTGTGAGTTTGGATTTCCATATGACTTGTAATTTATTTATAGCAGACCATATCTTTCCTATGTGTGCTTTAACATAATTTTCTGTGGATGAGATATTACTGCCTAAGTACCTAAATTGTTCTACCGAGTTTGCCATCGATAGTTGAGGTGTCTCTTTTGTTTTTAAAAGACATGAACTCAGTTTAATCAGAGTTTACATATAGGTTGATGTTTTGTGTTGTCTTTTCTAGGCTGTGTAGCAAGGATTCGACTTGTGCAGGTGTATTTGTGAGTAGTGCTAGGTCATCAGCATAGTCTGCATCCGTAATAGTCTGTGTCACCTGCTTCTTGCTTTTTTTAGTGTGAGGCCTTTTTCTTTTATGGGATCTAGTGATGTTCGGAGTACGTAGTCTAGGCATATTATGAATACATATGGTGCTAGTGTATCCCCTTGTAGGACTCCGGTGACAATGTCAAAGAAGTCCAAATTAATGAAAATTATTTCTTTCAATTTGTTTGTATTCATGAAATTAATGAAAAATCTAACATAAAAACTATTTCTACCAATTTAGTGACCTGCGTATGACATTTAAACTCCATCTAGTGGTGAGATTTACAATTTTGGAGCAATTACTCCTAGGTCAACTCTGACCCAGGGTGTTAGTAACTATTAGGGTTCAATATATGGGTCATATAGATCTGTTTGTAAGTTAATGAAAATATTTCTATCATTTCATAAAACTAAACAAAAATATCTCCCACTAGTTTATTGATACACATGATGTTAATACAAATTATTTCTGCCAATATACTAATACACGTGAAGTTAAGGAAAAACCTAACATTAAAATTATTTCAACTAATATCTATTAATCATGGAGATTAGGTCTCTATTTGTCTGAAACAAAAACTATGTCACTGCTTACATCACATTACTCAAAACCATCATAACAGAATAAATACACTCAAAATTTGAGCATGCGATCTTATACTATCCTCATTGTTTTTTAAACGGTCCCTCATTCTCACGGCCCGGTTCTAGTCACTGTAAGTGATTTATACAGCATGGAATATTCTTAGTCTCATGTCTGTACCTTTATATTATGTGTACTTTTATATTATCTTGTCAGTGACTTTTATGTATGTATGTTTATGTACACTATTGTACACTTCTATTGTTTATGTATCTTGTTTATTCATGTGCTGTATTATATAAAATGTTTTGTCTCAGAAATGTGTCGGAGTTGTATGTTCAATTATGACTTTGAACTTACAATATATTTGTTTTATTTTAATATATATTTAAAGTTTTAAGTTTCCATTTCAAATTGTTTTATTTTTTTATTCCTTTAATAAATTTGAGGATTATACTTACTTATGGTATGTAACATGGTGGTATATTCACGATACCAAAACGGATATATGTAACATTCTAATAGTGATATCTGTTGTATAGCGGGTCTTGTCAATGTGCTTCCAAATTCACGACACTAAAAAGGTGTTCGGCACGTGGCGGTCATCTTGTCGATAAAAAAGTACAACGTGAGAAATATATCATCACAAGCTGCTTAGCTTTTATTTCCAGGGCTCGTCTTGTGGGTTGTGTCGAAGAGGAGGAAAGCAGAGAAAAGAGAGAGAGAACACTGTTAAATTACTGTAATCCCACACTAGGGACCAGAGGCCTGTCCATACTCTACGCTGTCCGAAATCAAAAGAGAGCGGTATTTTTTCGTCGTTCCACATCACCACATTAACTTCAAGTTGGCTTTCAATTCTCCATTCGGGGGGTCATCGGAACCTACTCAAGTCGCTACATGGTGCAAATTCTCTGACATTGAATTTTTAACCCCTCACAGGCAATAACTTTTTTTTTACACTGCCTAAACTTCTAAAATTTTTTACTCTGCCCAAAGGAGTTTTTTTGTTGCTTGTATTGATAATCATTTAGTTAATCAAAAATATTTACCTTCAAACTGTTTGCTTACTACTTAAGGTTCTGGTTTAGCTCAGCCGGTAGAGCTCCCACCTAGGAATCGCAATGTTCTGCGTTCGATACTGGTCCCCGCTGACTCAGTGGAAGAGTAGCATAGATTAGGTAATCTGATCTATGCAGTGAAGTAGGGAGTTGACGGTTGGTGTGGTGCTCCACCTCAGCAAAAACAATTTCCCTGGTTTAGCAATAGCGAAAAGGAGATAAACTCACTCGCTGTGCAGCTGATACTGACAATAGGCCACTAAACCAACTTTTTTTTTACTTGCTTACAAATCATATATACAAAAAAATGTTTGGCATTAAATAGCCCACAGGGGTTGATATGCCATTAAATAAAATAAACAACCATCCTGCTGTGACACTGATATCAAGTTGTATCACACTTAACCTTTCCCTTTAACAAGGTCAATTGTTACATAATTTACGGGCAACTTATAAATTATGAACATACCTGTAGTTAGAATATTTGAACAAAGTTTGTTAGATTTAAAATCTGAGGTGGGGAATTTTCCATGCCCATTGGAGTGACATTCCGCTTATTTTCCCTTAGAAAGTGCACAATTAGACGTGAGATAGTTTTAGATTAGATGTGACACAGATTTCAGAGTGAGCGGACTTAAAAGTCACTTGCTCTGATGTTGTTTTTTGATCCACACAGAATCAACATGGGCTGGGTTGTTGAAATAAAGCTTTAGAAGAAAAACAACAGTTAAATCGAACTTAAAGGACCTAAATTCCACCATTGTACGTCACCACGACGAAAGAAAAAATCAACTGAATTTAATGAAATTTTCAGTGTTGATATATTAATGAATAAAAGATATAATGTACCAGTTATTTTATTTAAAAACTTTTACTTTTTTTCAGGTCAGTTAACTTTGAATCACGTATCTTTGAGGCGTAACACAGATTCTCAACTGGTGCATTATATCTTTGGAAAAAAAAAACACAATAAATTTAGTGATTTTTTATTGCAAAACATTAAATTACGAAATTTTTTTTAAAAAAGCAATAAATTTAGTGATTTTTAATGGAAAAGTTTAAATATCGTGATTTTTTATTGCAAAAGATAAATTAGAATGATTTTTTGAACAAGAAGCAATACATTTAGTGATTTTTTAATGCAAAAGATTAGTTTAGGGAGATTCTGTGAAAAAAAAAGCAAACTCTGAAAATTTCATTAAATTCGGTTGATTTGCTGATTTTTGGAATTTTTTTTCTTTCAGCAGTGTGACATACGATGGTGGAATTTAGGTCCATTAAGTTCGATTTAACCAAAAACAACTGGTTTTATTTGTTAATTGATTAATTCAAACAAGAAAGGACCATCCCAACACAAAAGGGAAGAAGAACCAACCCTTAAGAGAAAGCCCTGAGGAGAAGTCAGCCTGAAGAAGATGAAGAACGTGGCTCAAATCATCATCATCATCATGTTGTGCTAGTAGCATGGATATGCATAACAATCTCTCACCAACCATCCATATCATTAGTTGCCCTTGGAACGTCCTATGCGCAGCATCTTGTGTCCGTGCAGAGCTGGTCGACCCACACTGATGTGCCCATGTGCTGGTTTCCACAAGAGAACGTCATATTGTTGTATATTGTACAAACGGAAATAGGAATTTCCAGTTAAATTAAACAGAGAGGGGACAACAAAATGACAAAGGACTTATTTCCCGGTAAAAGCGAAGAAAGAAGCAAAAAACGGAAATAGATTTGTCCGCTGATAAGTGTAACAAAGAAACGCGTAGGCGTTTGAGATATATAAAAGGAAGTCAGCCAGAGAGAGTCAGACAGTGGACGGCGAATAGAGCACAAGGAGCGATCAGCGACACGGTCTGTCATGGCCAAGGGCGGTGAGACGCCACCAGCCACCCCTTTACCTCACCATCCTAGCAGTAGTAGCAGTCATTGTCAACCCTTGGGAATTCCTATTGTCACGCTCGCCACCCACCAGCCGAGGAAGAAGAAATAAAGTCAAAACTTCTACTGTATGCATGTGTTGTAGATTTCATTAAGCGACAACTAACATACATCGCTTTGGGTACAGTGAAAACCCAAGTACTAACGTACACGATTTAGAGTAGCGAAGAAGGCGCTATATAACACATAGAGGATTGATGCCAGTATACAACAATATGAGTTCGTCCCTGCTTCTCTTGCAGTGTCCAGCATGTCTTGTTTGTCTCACTTGGATGATTTATGTAATAAGGACAGATGGCCGTACAGCTGCTTTATTGTTTGGTGTTGTTTCCACGACTTGTTTAGGATCGTACTCAACATTTTTTGTGTAACTCCCATCGATCTTATTCTCTAGGCTCTTCGTTAGGGTCCAGGTGATGCAGCCATACAGTAGCACTGATACATCTACGGATTGGAAGGATTGTCACTAATTTGTCGGTGAGACCAGCCGATGGATCGATTAGGGCCTCTTCGACCACCTATCTAGCCTAAGTAAAGGCAGAAGTGGACCACTTAATACCTGAATGACAGACTGCTTAGTCACCACAATCCAGTTCTTAGTTATGACAGATCGCCACCAATGGTCAACTGGAGGCCCCATTAGTTGGGGGGACCTTACGCCTTTGCAGAGGTAGAGTTGGTGTATTCTACAGCCCTAGGTGACAGGGTCGTTTTTTTAAAGATATGAGTGTGTAAAAGATAATATATATATATATATAATATATATATATATATATATATATATATATATATATATATATAAATAGATAGATAGATAGATAGATAGATAGGTATATATATAGTTGAATGAAGGACAAATAAAAGTTTTAGCTTTTATTCATTTATTTCGGAACGATATTACTACCAATGGTTTCCTGCTAAAAGCATTCATCAGGTAAACAAAATAGTTTTTACTATCAACGCTCTATCACAGATATTGAGCACTCTTCTAATAACACTGTACGTTGGATTACTATTACTTTTTCTAGTATACTAGCGCCAACCATACACATTAATATATATATATATATATATATATATATATATATATATATATGGAGAACATTTTTAAAGAAAACAAACACAGGATGTCACGAACGATGGAATCACTTTATGTCGATACTTAAGTATTTCGTTTTTTTTAAAAAACAAAACCTTGCTTCAGGACATTGAAAATTTGTATGAGTAAAAGATGAAAGATGTTCAGTGTATGTTGAATGTGTGATAAAAGGTTATTTACCATTATTTAACTTGGCATTTATATATGAAAGATGACGCGATATATATATATATAATATATATATATATATATATATATATATATAAATATATATATATATATATATATATATATATATATATATATATATATATATATATAAAAAGTTCTGGTTATTTGTACTATATATATATATATATATATAATATATATATATATATAATATATATATCAGCACCTCAGATGCTAAAACAATCTCCTTGGTCTAGCGCTATTGAAAAGGGATAGACTCCCTCGCTGACTGGCTGATACCGACTTTAGGCCGCCCCGTCGACTTAACTTTATATTATATATATATATATATATATATATTATATATATATATATATATATATATATATATATATATATATATATATATATATATATATATCTTTTACCACAATATTACTGCTGATTCAATAGAAAATCATAGGTTATGAGGTTAATGTGTGTAATTTTGACTCATGAATCAAAATCCCTGTGGACTTGATTCATTTATCAATAAAATCTCTATAATGATTGGACTAGTAAAATCATTATTGAGAATGGTGACAGAACTTTTACATCTGAAGGAAATAAAACACGTTTTGTTTTAAATCACTTTTCGTCTTTTATGATTTAACTTCAACTATCTTGAGTTTTTAGCTATCTACATAACTCTGTCCTATCAAAAGGGCTTAGAATACACAGTCAATGCACCAGCTACTACAATAGTACAGACATTACCGGCTACCTTCCACAGATTGAAAGGCTTTGGTAACATTATATACATACAAGGTATGTCATAAAAGTATCGAGATGAAGCTATATTTACCAAGATAGAAATGAACACTGAATAAAACGCTAATTCTTTCCAAAATGCAAGTTGTGTCATAAAAGTATCGGGATTGAAGCTGTATTTACCAAGATAGAAATGAACAATGAATTCAAACATTCATTTTTTCAGAATTCTAGGTGTGTCAAAAAGTAAAAAAAAAAGTTTGAGTTTAGAGTTTTCCTTCTTCTAGATGGGTTGGCCGAACCAAGGTATTCTCCCAATATATATATATATATATATAAACACACACACTACCTATGCCTTCACACAAATATACAGACATGCAAACATTACAATACTTATTTGTTCTGTGTTTTGTATGTATCCGTTGGCACCGGATGCGGGTGCTGAATAAATATATTAAGAACATAACTTCTCTGTGTATCATTCCGCATCGACTTCTTTTATTCAAATTGGAATTTTTAGTGAATAATTTTATTTTCCAGAAAAAAAATAGTCATGGTGAGATCATACATGAGTAAAGAAGAAAAGAAAAGAAAAGAAAAGAAAGTTTCATTAAATTATTAAAACAAATTAACAACTTTTTCTTTGATATTCTTAAATTAAATTTTATTAGTGTTACACGCCTATAGTTTCAAACCATTATCCTTGTCTTTGTTGTGTTAATTACGAAGTTTTGGCCGCTGAACATTCGGGACTGGCTTAGATGGCTGTGACCCCTCTGGAAACCTATAAAAGATGTGCCAGGTATAGCAATGAGATAACATTAGCCCTATGCATAAATGAAATGTAATGTAGGGCTTTAGGTTCGTCGTTGCACTGGCCATTTTGTTTTGTACGAATCTGATTGAGAGTAGGACACAAAGGAAAAGATACCTCGGATCACCAGGAACAAGTTACAGATCATCATATATGGATGAAGGGATGCACTTCGGATACAAATAGTGAGCAAGTCCGAAAATAAGGTGTGGATAGTTAGCACCAATTGAGGGTTGGGAGAGACATTCCTGAGGAAGATTGATCCCTAACATATCTGTAGTAAGATAAAAGTAAAGTCGTCGGGGTGGCCTAAAGTCGGTGTTAGCCAGACAGCGAGAGAGTCTATCTCATATTCACTAGCGCTAGACCAAGGAAATTGTTTTTAGCGTCTGAGGAGGAGTGCCACACCTATCATCCACTCCTCACATTACCACACAGAACCCTGTGATACCCATACGCTGAGTTGTCGAGGGCCGGTACCAAATCAGGAACCTTATGGTTCCCAGGCTAACGGTCTACCGACTGAGCTAAACCGGCTCATAAGATAACCTTGTCTAATATCACACCATCTCTACAGACTATAGAGATCAAAGAACATAAGTAATAAAAGTTTTTTCGGACTAATGAAAAAGAGATTCGTCGTGTTTCTTTTCTGACTTTCCATCCATGCAGATATTCATGCTACAACAGAAAAATGAAATACCTTCTTCCTGTGATAGACAACGAATCTCGATTATCTCCCGTGGTTATTTCACCAAGCGTATAAAACGAAGTCAACGAGTGTTTAACTTCCTTTTTTTCCTTCTTTTTAAATTTTTTTTAACTCTCTCAACCTTGAGATATTGCTTTGCCGTTACAGTGAGATTTTGTTTGTCATTCCTACAGTAGTAACAAACCCCGAAGAAAAGCTAAATCAAAATAACAACCGCGCCTGACTTTAAAAATCCTGATAAATACAACAAAGATAAAGATACTAGTTCGAAAGTTTCGATAGCCAAAGTCTGATTGGAAAGTGTCCAGTTATTTTGTATATCTTGAGAATGGGTTGGACAGGCTTGATATAGTTTGGTAACCAATCAGAGAGGACGTCAATGCGCATGTGTAAATAGACACTCTCGAATGGAGTTACTCGGTAGTGAGACATCACTGAGTGAGCTTGTGTACTGCGTGAGCAGGGCATTCATAATGACACCTAGTGAATAAATCTGTGGCAAACTATCATATCACCCAATCACCTGTCATCCCATCGGATAGTCTGGATTTAAATCTCCGTAATATCTGGAGTTTTCTCAAAACTAAAAAAAAAAAAAAAGAAAAAAAAGAAAAAAAAGGAGAAAAACAGAAGGAAAATGAGTGGTTTAAACGCCGGTGATGAGATTAAAGAGAACGTGACAAGTTCGGAGATAGTACTCCATAAAGAGCTGTTTCCAGACTGTTTTGAAAAGTGGATGGGATGCTGGGATAGATGTGTTAAGTCTCAAGGTGAATACAATGAATGTTAATTAAAGTGTCATTTCCTAGGAAGGCTATCCAGTATTATTTGGATTATCCGGACTATTGTCCTCATCTTTATTGTTATCTGTACAACATTTCGGCTGATGTGCCCTCCGGCATTCTTCGGGTATTTTTTTCGAAACTGGGAGCCTTCTCGGACTCGTGAACCTTCTTGTCGTAATCAGGAACATGAAGAAGGCCGGAGGATATATCGACCGAAACGTAGTATAGATTACAGTAAAGATGAAAATAATAGTCCGAATAATACAAATAATGATAATTATCAAGCCTCATCTAAAAAAAAAGTCAGAGAAATAGCAGGCTATCTGTTTGTTTTATTTTTTTGAGTGTCTTTTTTGTGCGTGTATATTTTTTTTTAAAGATTAAATAGCTGTGTAGTTACCGGACAGAACTAATAAAAAACACGATCCTGTTACAAGAAAGTAGAAAAGCCTAAACTTATTATGGTAAGAATTAAAGCATGTAACATTAAGGTTGTATTTATGGAAACTTTCAATGTGCCATTAGCTGGCTTAAAGCCATGGGCTTTGCAGGTCCCAAATGATTTTCGATCCGTGCTGTTCATCGCACACAATACTTTAATTTTCAAGTCTAAGTTGATTTCAGGTTGCTTCTTGGTAGTCACATCGCAAACATGTGTCTCATGTATGTGCCAAATAACTTATCATCTAATTCCATTCTGGCGCGTAAATCTAACAGCGACTCGGCGGAGATGTTTCCCATTTTGTATTCACCGGGAACGGAATAGCCAAGTGTATAATTTAACTTCTTCAGACGGTTCGCTTGCAATAAGTCAACGTAATACTGATCGATCTTCAGGGGCATCATTAATTGTCGATCGTAACTCACTAGCCACATTGCTGGGTTGTGATTGTAATCGTATGTCCATGGTGTCAAAGAAGGTATGACGAAAACAGGTACAGACCCCTTACCTAAAAGAAAAAGAGTAAAAACGTTAGAAAAATATACACAAAAACAAAATAATTCTCTTAATAAATAATATTTATATATGTACTAGTTGAATGAATCGGTCATTGTGAGCTGAATGCAACCATATTTCCCCGTCGATCTTGAGGCCAGGTGGAATATGACAACTGATAAAAACCTTTAGAAAAAGAAAAGAAAGTGTTATGTAATGTATGGCTTAGGGTAAATTTAGATTGAATAAAAATAAAATCAGAATCTAATTTCTGGGAAAAGAGTTAAAGAAAGAAAGAGAAAGAAAATGAGACAGAGAGTCAGGACGACCTTTTGAAAATTGGCCCCTGAGGGAGTCAGATCAGAGCACTCGCCTCTAGGTCAGCTAGTCATGAGTAAATGACTACAAGAAACCTGGCCAAAATAACTATATAAAACCGATATATATATATATATATATATATATATATATATATAGGGTGATTGGAAAGTAACTCTCTTCCCTATTTTAAAAATATTATAATTTATTTCTGAATCCTTATTTTTACAATGTATATGGGAAGAACACACAAAACATTGAGTTTTATGTAAAATTCTATATGGGCACGAGTATTTACCGTTGGCCTCTTTAGCCGCTCGGGAATCGAATCAATTGATCTTCCCAGAAACTCTTGTGGAATGGCAGAAATAAATTCTCGTATTCGTCCTTCAAGTTCTTCCAAACTCATTGATTTCGTAGTGTAGACTTGCCCCTTTAACCAACCCCTTAGAGAAATATCACATGGTGTTAAATCAGGGCTTTTGGTCGGCCACTGATGTAGACCACGTCTACCCATACATCTCCCAGGAAAATGGTGGCTCAACCATTCACGAATAAAAATAACAAACTGTGAAGGATAACCACCAAGAACACCACCGATTTCATTGCCATATATTAAGAAATATACATTAAAGAATTGCGAAAATGTAACAGTACATAAAGAAAATTATAAATAGTTTATAATAGGGAGTTACTTATCAATCACACTGTATATATATATATATATATATATAAATATATATATATATATATATATATATATATATCATCATGTCGTGCAGGCAGCACGGATATCCATGACAATCTCTCGCCAACCTTCACTATCATTCATCGCCCCTGGGTGTTCTTCCGCGCAGCAGCCACCATCTTCACATAGTTGGTCAATGTAGGTCCTTGCTGGGCGGCCAACATTAGCATGTCCATGTGTTGTTTTCCTCAGGAGAACGTCGCTTATGAGCTCATCCCTGCTTCTCCAGTGTCCTGCATGCCTAGTCCGTCTTACTCGGATGGTTTGTGAGATGGGGGGCATGAGGCCATACAGCTGCCTCCTTGTGGGGTGCTGCTTCCACGACTTGTTCAAGACTGCACGCAGCATTCTTGTGCAGCTCCCATCTAGCTTATTCTCAAGGCGCATCACTAGGGTCCAAGTGGTGCAGCCATACAGCAGTACTGATATATATATTTACCAACCCCTCCGCACGAGCAGGATGCGACACAAGGTCAATTTCTTAAGCGGAGAAATTGACCTTGTGTCGCATCCTGCTATACTGATATAAGAAATGTCGCTTCAGCTTGTCAGTGAGATCGGATTTCCATATATATATTAGTTTTGATATATATATTTAATTACATGGATGCTTATCTGCTAACATTTGGTTTCATGCTCGTCTTAAAAGAGCAATCACGTTGAGAAATAGAAAAAAAATAGGAAAAAATACAAAGAATATGGACCAAAGGAATTGTGCGTTGGTCATTTGAAATTGCGTAACAGTAAGCACGGGCCATTTGGTTATTTTCTTATGTAAATATGTTAATGTGTAAGTGTGTGGCTTATACATACTCTTAACAGGAAGGACCTACATAGATCACCTACATCGATTTGGTGGCGATGACCAATAGGGACGGTTGGCGAAAGATTGTCATGGATATCCGTGCTACCAGCGTGATATATATATATATATATATATATATATATATATATATATGTATATATATATATATATATAATTACAGACATTTCTCGCCTATCGATCATCAACCAACTCCCATTGATGATCACTTTGGCGAGAAATGTCAGTAACCAGGTATTGACTCCATGTTCACGCTACAAAACTCATATATATATATATATATATATATATATATATAATAAAATAAATATATAAAGGTTTTACATATCTATTTATTTGGTGACAAAGGAAAATTCACGACCATATTGTTTCATGCGAGGCAATCGTCAGGTGAAGATGTTACAAATGTAACATTTGTAACATATTCACCTGACGATTGCCTCGCATGAAACCAATATGGTCGTGAATGTTCCTTTGTCACCATATAAATAGATATGTAAAACCTTTTTATATTTATTTTATTATGTTATATAACAGCTCTATCTTATATTGAGCACTCTACCAATGATACTGCCTTTGACCGTTCCAGCAAAAGCTGAAACAGTGACCCTCCCCCCCCCACACACTATATATATATAATATATATATATATATATATATATATATATATATATATAATATATTATTGAAGAAATGGATACAATAGAAACCTACTCGAGTTTCATCGCTAGAATCATCAGGGTTAAATCCACTGAATTAATCGAGTTACCGATTATATATATATATATATATATATATACATATATATTAAATTTTTACTTGAAGGCACTTACAACGCATGTATCGCATAAAATTCGATACTTTTTCTTATAGAAAATGAAATTGACAAATGTAATCCCGGCAAAGGATCGCTCGGTGTGTAGAATGTCGTACAGACTGTTTCGACTTTATTAAGTCTCATCAGCGACATATACTAACGATTTCCCTCCGACAGAAATCGAAACCGGGACCTCAGCGAGCATAGTGAAATACTATATCGCCTCGACCATAGTACACAGCTAACAATCCTAGCGAAATTAAGCTTGTCAAATGATACTACACGCCTCTACCATAATAGGTAAGGGGCGTTTTTGAGAGAATAATAACAACAAACAGACCGTATGCCCTTCGGCGAAGTGAATAAGATTTTTGGATGTTTGTTTATTTTTAGAAACATTGCTGAATAAAGTATATATTAAATTTTTACTTGAAGGCACTTACAACGCATGTATTGCATAAAATTCGATACTTTTTCTTATAGAAAATGAAATTGACAAGTGTAATCCCGGCAAAGGAATGACAGCTTCTATGCCCATTTATATATATATATATATATATATATAAAATGCAAGTTGTGTCATAAAAGTATCGGGATTGAAGCTATATTTATCAAGATAGAAATGAACACTGAATAAAACGCTAATTCTTTCCAAAATGCAAGGTGTGTCATAAAAGTATCGGGGTTGAAGCTGTATTTACCAAGATAGAAATGAACAATGAATTCAAACATTCATTTTTTCAGAATTCCAGGTGTGTCAAAAAGTAAAAAAAAAGTTTGAGTTTAGAGTTTTCCTTCTAGATGGGTTGGCGAACCAAGGTATTCTCCCAATATATATATATATATATATATATATATATATATATATATATATATATATAATATATATGCCCGTTTATATATATATAGAAGACATTTTCTCTCACCGATTCCAGGAATTATCTTGAAGCTTGTTTGATGATCATGTCCAAAGAACATCGCACTGATCACGTTGGCATATTGCTGGACTAGTTGAATGAATCGGTCATTGTAATCTGAATACAACCACATTTCCCCGTCGATCTTGAGGCCAGGTGGAATATGACCACTGATAAAAACCTTTAGAAAAAGAAAAGAAAGTGTTATGTAATGAATGGCTTAGAGTAAATTTAGATTGAATAAAAATAAAATCAGAATCTAATTTCTGGGAAAAGAGTAAAAGAAAGAAAGAGAAAGAAAATGAGACAGAGTGTCAGAACGACCTTTTAAAAAAATGAACTCTAAGTGAGTCAGGTCAGAGCACTCGTCTCTAGGTCAGCTAGTCATGGGTGAATGACTACAAGAAACTTAGCCAAAATAACTATATAAAACCGATAATTTGGAATAATTGGGCAAGGGTAGAACTCAGGTCGATGTGTCTATTTCTTACAAAAATAAATATTACAACAGATTTTCCTTTTTATATCATATTATACGTATACACGCATACACACATATGCATACACACATACACATACATACACACACATGCAAACACATACACACACACTCACTTTGTTTTTATCTTTCTGTTTCACACACACACGCACACACACACACACACACACACACACACACACACAAAATGGACTTTCATAGTCTTAATTATTTGGTATTGCAAATTTTATTTTATTAAATGCGAAGAGAGCAAGAATCTTTTTTTTTCTTTTGAATATTAAATATTTTATGTTACTACACACTTCCGCCATCTTTTTCTGTCCTCGCTGACGTCACACATTAATGAAATCGTTATCGTCATTTTTTTTTTTGGGGGGGGAGAATGTAAAAATGATGATATCAAGTGACAACGCCATTTTTTAAAACAGCATTCATTTTCCCTTGTTTTTTTTTTTTTAATTTTCCATCTTGAGTGAAATTTTATTTTAATTGAAAAAAAAAAAAATTGAAATTACTTAAAAAATAACTTTTATTAATTTGTTTAAATTTAAAAGTTATAATAATATTGAGAAATATTTTGAATCACATAATAAATATGTGGAACTTTCATGACTTTATGTTAGCAGATGGGGCTAGATGGGAACTGCTCAAGAATGCTACACGCTGTCTTAAACAGATGGTGGAAACAGCACTCTACATGACAGCAGCTGTGCGGCCACTTTCCCCCTATCACACAAACCATCTGAGTGAAACCAACAAAGCATGCTGGACACTGCTGGAGGAGCAAGGACAAACTCATAAGTGGCGTTCTTCTGTGGATGCCTACACATGAACACACAAGTGTTGGCCAACCAGCAAGAACTTATATCGATCAACTCTGTGCGGATTCTGGATGCCGCACACAGGATCTCCCGGAGCAATGATCGATAGGGACCGGTGGTGAGAGATAAACACGGATATCCGTACTGCCAGCGCGATCTGATGATGATGATGATGATGATGATGATGATGATGATAATTAACCAGGATCTTTGGAAAGCATTTCATCTAGGTGCGTAAGAAGAAAACGAAATTTTGACATATTTTCTTTTTTTTATGAAATTGGAGACAACGAAATTGTAAGAGAAAAACTACAAGAATTTGAGGCTTGGAAACGATATTTAATGAATGCAACTGTCAGTGGACACACTATATCTATTATATATACTAGCAAATATATGCACCCTCCGGGTGCAAGTATTTAAGTTTTAATGTAATAGAATATATTAAATTATAAAGGCTAATGAAAGTAAATAAGAATGCAGATAAAATGATTTGAAACAGAGGGGTGTATAATCGAAAAATAAAACAACTGAAACTTACTCTTCTATCACTCTCGTCTTTCATTGCAAAATTTTCCTAATTTAATAACTTAGTTAAAATAGGAAGTAAAGAATAAAATCAGAATTATTTCTTCTCGTTAATCGATTTCTTTTAAGATTTATTCAAGAGATTTTTGATCATATTCATTAAGATAAAACAATACGATTAAAAATCAATAATACTAAGCACATATTTATTAAAATCAAATTTTTAATTTCAATATGCAAATTAGCATCCCTGTTCACACTGTAAACTGCTATTTTAGTGTATATATAAATACAATTGCAGATTATTCATTTGTAGATATGATTAACAGTATTAATAATGTAAAACAATTTTATTAGAAATTGAGGTTTAAATAAAAATAAAATTATGGAGAATGTGAGGTAAATAACAAAGGGAATCGTGACTTGAGTAGTGATATAGTTTCGGTTACAGACATACAAACCCACAATCTCCATTATAATAAGATTACTATATCTTATGCCAAAATAAAGAAAGCTTAGTAAACGGCTGTTTTGTTAATAGAAATGATTTCGTCTCACCTTTTTATTGTCATTCATTGAATCTAAGAGTTGTTTCTCTAACCAATCAAATTGCCCAGCTGGATCGGGAGTTTTCTTTGGATTTACGTTTCGATTGCTTTTATAGTAAAGAATGGTGTTCAGATTTAACAGCCTCACTTGTGGAGAAACGTCCGCAACATAGTAACCACCTCAAGAAACAAAATCAAATTAAATAATTGAAAAAAAAAAACAAACAAAAAAACAAAAAACAAAAAAAACACACACAAAAACAAAACAAAACAAAAAAACAAACAAAAAACAACCAACCAAACAACACAATAAAAATCTAAATAAACTTGGCAGGTTATTTAAAATTAGAAGAGTTTCTTCACTTCTTTGTGTTTTCCTTTTTTCTCCATTTTTTCTTTCTTCTCATATTTATGTATCTATTTCAATTTCTCTTTCTTTTTATATCTACGTCGCTCTGTCCGTATCTTTCATCATTTCTTACTTTCTTTTTCATATCTATATATCTCTGTGCATTTCTTTTTTCTTTCTTTCTTTCTTTTTCATATCTATATATCTCTGTGCATTTCTTTCTTCTTTCTTTCTTCTTTTCTTTCTTTCTTTTTCATATCTATATATCTGTCATTTTCTTCTTTCTTTCTTTCTTTCTTTCTTTTTCAATATCTATATCTCTGTGCATTCTTTCTTTCTTTCTTTTTCATATCTATATATCTCTGTGCATTTCTTCTTTCTTTCTTTCTTTTTATATCTATATCTCTGTGCATTTCTTTCTTTCTTTCTTTCTTTTTCTTTCTTTCTTCTCTTCCTTTTCATATCTATATATATCTATGTCCTTCTTTTTTCTTTTCTTTCTTTCTTTTTTTTTCTTTCTTTCTTTCTTTCTTTCTTTCTTCTATCTTCATTTTTCTTTCTTCATTCATTCGTTTATTGTTTTTGTTTTTTCATATCTATATATCCATGTCCATTTCTCTCTTTCTTTCTTTCTTTCTTTCTTTCTTCTTTCTTTCTTTTCACCCTCTTTCTCTATGTCCATTTATTTGTTTCTTTTCACCTCTGTGTCTATGTCTCTTTCTTTCTGTCTCTCTTTCTTTTTATCATATCTCTGTATCCATGTCCGTTTCTTTTTTCTTTGTATATCTATGTAGCTCTGACTGTTTTTTCTGTTTTTATTTCTGTTCATATCTGTTTGTTTCTTTGTTTCTTTGTTTCTTTCTTTCCACACACACACACACACACACACACACACACACACATACACGCGCACACACATATGTATATGTGAAAATGGAAAAGGAATTGAATCCGACAATGTGAGGAAAAATGAGTAAAGAAAAGAAATGTAGATGGATAAAATGAATTTAATCGATATCACATTAATCGATATCACTTACACATGTGTTTCGGTCAGTTTATGTGTGTGAAAATATTTCGCATACATAGAAGAATCAACCTTCATCAAAATAAATGTTCACTCTGAATCGACCTTCATTCAAAATAAATGTTCACTCTGATGAAGGTCGATTCTTCTATGTGTGCGAAATATTTTAACACACATAAACTGACCGAAACACATGTGTAACTGATATCGATTAATGTGATATCGATTAAATTCATTTTATCCATCTACATTTCTTTTCTTTACTCATTTTTCCTCACATATGTATATATATATATATGCCCATTTATTTATTTATTTATTTTTACATTATATATCTATATCCGTTTTATTCTTTCTTTCTTTCATTCCATATCTATATTGCTATATTCTTTTCATTCTTTCTATCTTTTCATAAATATATTATTTTCTTCTTTCTTTCCATATCTATATTACTATATTCTTTTCTTTCTTTCCTTCTTTCTATCTTTTCATAAATATATTATTTTCTTATTTCTTTCCATATCTATATATATGTGTCTCTATCTTTCGTTCTTTATTTTCATCTCTCTCTCTCTCTCTCTCTCTCTCTCTCTCTCTCTCTCTCTCCCTCTCCTCTCTCTCTCTCTCTCTTTCTAGTTCTCTCTCTTTCTCTCCCTTCGCCTCTCTCTCTCTTTCTGAAATTTTCACTAGTTTTGTACAAGTTAGAATCAATACCAAAAAACTTCATGAGATACAAAATCTGAATCTAGCAATAACTTGCAATGCTTTCGTCAGAAAAATAACACAAACTTTGATTGTATCAGTTATTGATTAGTTTCAGTAGGTGTGAACTGGAATGGGTTAATAATATTTTCTTAGAACTTAAAGCAAGATTATGAACCAGTCTATTCCGAGATTAAACTATGATAAATCTAAATCCAACACTACAGCGTGAGATTTATATATACTAGCAAATATATGCACCCTCCGGGTGCAAGTATTTAAGTTTTAATATAATAAAATATCATGTTAAATTAGAAAGACCAATGAAACTGAATAAGAATGCAGATAAAAAGATTTGGAACAGAGGGGGTATGATTGAAAAATAGAACAACTTTGAAACTAACTCTTCCATCATTTTCCATTACTCCCATCTTTCATTGGTAAATTTTCCTAATCTAACTATCTAGTTAAAATAAAAAGTAAAGACTAATATTAGTTATTTCTTCTTGTTAATGAATTTCTTTAAAGATTTATCCCCGAGATTTTTGCTCATATTCAAAAAGATAAAGCCAAACAATTAGAAATCAATAATACTAAGCATATATTTATTAAAATCAAATTTTTAATATCAATATGCAAATTAGCCTTCCCATTCAAACTATAATCCGCTATTTTGTTGTATATATAAATACAATTGCATGTTATGAGTATGTAGACCTGGTCAACACCGGGGGTCCAGTGGCTTCGGCCCTGGATCTTTACGAGTTAATAGCGTCGATCCCAGGGGGCCATCCCCCCAGGCAACACCTGCCCCCTTGATTTAAAGGGGCAGGGCTGGGTGTATTGCCCAGTGCCTGAGGCGCCCTCCCTTGAGGGGTAATGCCGACGGGATCGACGCAATTTTTCACCTGCCACTCCATGAGCTTCGGCTTGTGGGTGGTCCCACGTTAATAGGGACTTTGTGCCTGACCCGTACAAGTGGGGTACGCGGTAAATACTATGTAGATATGGTCAACAGTCTTAATGATGTAAAACAATTTTATTAATAATTGAGGTTTAAATAAAATTATGGAGAATATGATGTAAATAACAAAGGGAATTGTGATTTGTATAGTAATATAGTTTCGATTACAGACAGACAAACCCACAATCTCCATTATAATAAGATATATATATATATATATATATAATATAATATATATATATATATATATATCATTTAAAGTCCTTACTCCACCTTCTTGGCAGTACTACAAGGTGTTCGTGGTATAATGGTTAGAATCGTCGGAAATGAATAAAGCGTCAAGCGTTCAAATCCTAGACGAGGCTGTTTGCATATTACACAGAACTAATAGCCTTGAGAAAGGTATGCATCTAAATATTCTCCTTGCAGCTATGGGTAGATAGTAGAGTAGACTGTACTATTTAACTTTGGTACGACAACCAGTGTAGGAGAAGGAAAACGCTGAATGAAGAAGGTCGTAGAGTACAATAGTCAAAATGTATTGATTATAAACAAACAAGATAAAGATACTTGTCCGAGACATCTATTAATAATGGAGATTTGCTTCCGGTTTTTGTCAGTAACAAAACTTACGTCACTGCTTACATCACATTACCCAAAATCGTCATAACATAGATTTTTGGCATGTTCAAATTTTGAGTGTATTCATTCAATAAATACACTCAAAATATGAACATGCAACATTAGACAATCCTCATTGTTTTTTAAAACAAGTTTTAATAAATACATGACTGGTATTATATATCTATATATAGTTTGTTTTATTTTAATACATATTTAAAGTTTACATTTCAAATTGTTTTATTTTTTAATCCTTTAATGAATTTGATGATTTTACTTACTTAGGGTACAAACTCGCTGACATTGAATTTTTTACTCCCACCCCTCATTCAATATGTTTCAAAAATCTATTTTTACATCGCCCGGAGGGTGTTTTTAATTTTGTACTAGTATAAATAATGTAACTAATAAAAAATACTTCCTTTAGTAGGAAACATTCAAATAGAAAACAGGACATAGTCGTTGAGATAATAATGTTGAGGATATCCATACATTAATACTACTAATAGAAAGAACGCCGAGGAGGGTTATGAAATGTTTCAAATGCTTGTTGTCACTTGATAACCAGTCAAATACAAGCGTGCGAAAATAGAACAAGTATAGAATACAAGGATTATCCTATAAATAAGGGGAATTTTATTTTGAAATTGCCAAAACAAAATTTTGGTAAAATGTATTTCTCTAAATGGAAACTCAGCAATGTTGGGAACTGGCCTACAGCAAAAAATATTTTAATCTCTCAAAAATATTTCAAATTGACTGCAAATTAGACATACAGGGAGAAATTTGACAGTTTCATAAGGAAAAAAAAAAGTGCTTGCTAACTAAAAAAGCTTTAGTGGATTGTAAATAAATTCAACAGGCACGGAAATTACTCTACTGCCAACAAGTTTCACTCAGAATAACCGCCATTATCGTCGATCACAGCCTCAATCCTGTTCCGGGGCCTGGAGTGTTGTGATGTTAGTCCCAACAGTAAAAAGAAGTCAAGTCGAGATGGGGTAAAATAAGACAAGTGTATTTACAATTAATGGTACATGTACGACTAGCTTGTCGTTAACGGGAACAGTGCTCCCTTTCCACTCGGTGTCTCACTATTTATAGTGAGAACCGGTGCATGTTCTCCACTGTAGGAACGGCCGGTACAACATGGAGCAAGGTAATGTTACAGTTTCCCTGGGAAGGGTCTCAAAAACTACCTTTATTCTGTGGATTAACTGGGATTTTGTAGTACTTGCACAGCGATTGGTGTCTTTCTCAACAGCGCCACATACATAATAATCCATGGGGTTAAGATCTGGGGAGTTCGGAGGCCAAATATTGGGAGTGGTGTAGTCGTAAAAATTCGCCGACAACCATTTTTGACTTTTCCCAGATGTATGGCAGAGGGCCGAATCCTGCTGCCATACATATGGCCTACCATTGGCTACCCTTGTTATCCAGGGCTTGACTACAGTGTTTAGATACTCTATGTGGGCACCTGAATACAACCTGATACCCTCTCTGAAAAAATGCGGAGGCATCATATCACCCTCAGAGGACACACATCCGAAAACCATCATAGTTTGGGGTAATATAGTCTGCATGAGACGAGGAGTGTCCTTTGGACTGTATGCAAGCCATCTGTTATTCTGCGAGTTGTGCTTTTGATCGTGGCAAAAATTTTTCTCATCAGAAAAGAATCAGATTGTTTGTGGTTCAGCAGGATGTTTCACTTTGCTCAGAAGTTTCTTCGCCTTTGTCAGACGATTTTCACGGGCCTTTTCTGGGAGCAGTTGACCTCTGCGCCGCTTGTATGAATAGTAGCGAAGGTCTTCATTGAGTGCAAGCTTCATGGTAGAGACAAAAACATTCAATTCACGTGTGGAAGTCCGAATTCCAATGCCAGGGTCCTCTAACAGTTTTTTTCTGCAGATTCTCTTGGAATTCTGCTGTACAAACGCAATTAGATCGTCTGTTATATTGCTTTCTTCTTGCCACAGCCTCTTAGTCTCCATTGCAATTCTGCAGTTCATGCCTGATTGTTTTTACAGTGTTCATGGAGCATTGGGCAGCAACCATAATCTCCTTATTTTGATGGCCGGCGCAGATCATCATCAAACAATTTATTCTCTTCCATGATTCAGGTGGGTTCCAGTCATCTATTCTATCTGTCATCACGTATATGAATGAAAAAGGGTCTAAGCTTTTAAATGATGCGTAGTGTGCGTCAATACCTCCAACCTACGGAGAAAAATAACCAAATATAAATATGTCAAATTTATACCGAACACCCTGTAGTGCTGCAGGTTTCAACGGAGGTGTGTAATCAAAGCCATCGGAAATTTACAGAAATGTATGTGTATAGAGATATATGTTTTAGTTAAAAAATATTTGCAAATGGCTTAAACATGCGTTTTCCACTACGAGCCGTTTTATTCTTTCTTTCGAAAAGACAGTCCGTGGAGTGAAAACAGACATACTCTCCAGTAATAAAAAGGTTCCTGGCGTAGCGCTGGGTAAAGAAGTTCATGCAGTTAGTATTTTGTGATATTGACTTCTTTGAAAAAGGCGCAACTGTAATCAGTGCTTCTTATTGCCAATACCTAAGGCAAAATTCACCTTATTTATTAAATGACTTTCTTAATCTTTAATTTTCAACTTTATTCTTAGAGGTCGTAGCCCAACATATCATACCATTTTGGAATCGGACTGACACTGTTAGCAAACTAAAAACATTCCGGGTCGAATCCAGACCACAAATCCGGAAATTTTAGATAACCCAATTTTTAATTACTGCAATTGTTTTCGGCGATGTTTTTACGTGATTTTTTGCGACAAATCTTTTGTACGATAACAATTTATATAATTTGGGGGGAAAAATTGCAAAATCCAGCGAAATTCATCGATGAAACAGAAGTAATTGTTTGTGTGGAAAGTAAGGACCTACGTACATCAATTTGTGGCAGTAGAATAATTATATCATTGTTTTGATGAAAACTGTTAATTGTTTGAAAAATATTGTTCAAGTTTAACACAATTTTAAGATGTAAATGCATGAAGTATCATCGTCCGGCCGAAGCCCCAATCAAAAGCAATAAACGGAAGCTAGCTTAATTGCCACCCGAGAGAGCAGCTTTTAAGTTAGAGATCAATATGGCAAGAGGTCATAACGAAAGAAAAAAAAGAAGAAAAGAACAGGAAAACACTATGAAAACCGAAGTGTGTCACGTTACCTGTTTTGAATGTGTCGTTATGAGGCTGTAAATCTTCGGACCAGATCTTTTCGAAATCATCGTACATGGCCGTTGACGTTTGAGCATTCGGAAAGAAATCATGATTCCCAATTGTGGGAATAAGACGAGCATTAGGAAACGCTTCTTTTATCAATTTGGTGATGTCATCGATCATACCTGTATTTACAGTCGCGTTCAGAGTTAGGCGCTCATTTCGACGCGTGTGCATCACACTGTCACTGTAAATGGAGGTTGACAAAAGAAAGAACAAATTAGTATTATTTGGATTATTCGGACTATTGTCTTCATCTTTATTGTTATATGTACAACGTTTCGGTCGATGTGCCCTCCGACCTTCTTCAGGTATTTTTTTCTCGGACTCGGGAACTTTCTCGAACTCGGGAACCTTCCTTTCGGACTCGGCAACCTTGTCGTAATCAGGAACCTTCTTGTCGTAATCGGGAGTCATCACGGAACTTTGAACCTAACCCTTTATTCAGTCCACGGGGGTATCCTTCTCTCATTCCGCTAACCATAGCTGGGGTACTGGTGTTATTCTGTGTTAATTATTATTCTATGTTACTGCTGCTCTTGACCAGGGTTGAACCTGCAACCTAAAGATAACTGTCACTTAGAACTGTCTTAAACTCACACCTTTATCCACTATGCTATGTGTCCAATTGGACACATAGCATAGTGGGAAAATGGCGTTAGGTTAAGAAAAAATTGACAAAAAGTTAAAATGTATTATTTAGATTATTCGGACTGTTGACCTTATATTTGTAAATACTAATATCATTGAGAAAGGTACGAATTTAACTATTCTCCCATCAGCTCTGTTAAATAGTAGGTTAGTCAAAACTACTTTGAGAACTCTCCCCTCCCCTCCTCATAACTAAAATTAACTGTGTCGTACCTTTCCACCCGAGTAAGAATTTACTCAATCCGTTCGGCACGGGGTTGATGGGACACAAGAGTTGCGAGTATAAGACATACAACGAGGATCGAACTCGCTATCCAGTCGTAATGGATCAGTTAGATTAACTTGCTAACCATTTCACTACGATGGAACCCGAATCTGCTAAATACGTAAAGAAAACAAGAATATGACACTTTTAACTTTTTATTTCTCTGAATTTTTTTTAGATGTGGCTTGATCATTTGTATTATTTGTATTATTCAGACTATTGTCCTCATCTTTATAGTTATATACACAACGTTTCGGCCGATGTGCCCTCTGAACTTCTTCAGGTGTTTCTTGTCGAGTTCGACAAGAAGGTTCCAGAGTTCGAAGAGAAGGTCCCTGTGTTCGAGAAGGTTCCTGTGTTGAACGGGTTGGGTAAATATTGTTTTAACCTATAGTTACAACAACGATGGGTTAACAAAAATATTTAGCCAAATTTGGTTGTTGAAGAATAGATGCATCTATGCCTTTCCAACTTGAATTTGAACTCCAGTCGCCGATTTCATTACTAACGATGGTAACCGTTACGCTAAAGGCACCTCCTAAGATATATTGTATGTATACAATTACAAACAAAGAAACCACTCTGCACCCCCCGAAAAATACAGTGTATCATTTTGGAAAGCGAAAACACAAATGAATTAACATTGTGTTTATTAAATGCTGTTGTGGTTTGTACTTGTGGTTGTTGTGTTTGTGTTCATTGTGTTTAATAAAAGCTATCGTATGTGTTCATTAATGGCTGTTATGTTAGTGTTCATTAATGGCTGTTATGTTAGTGTTCATTAATGTTGTATCGATTAAGGGCTGTTGTATTTGTGTTAATTAAAGTGGTGTTTATTAAAAGCTATTGTGTGTGTTCATTAATGACTGTTCTGTTAGTGTACATTAATGTTGTATCTATTAAGGGCTGGTGTATTTGTGTTTATTAAAGTGGTGTTTATCAAAAGGTAATGTACGTGTTCATTAATGGCTGTTCTGTTAGTGTACATTAATGTTGTATCTATTAAGGGCTGTTGTATTTTTGTTCATTAAAGTGGTGTTTATTAAAAGGTATTGTATGTGTTCATTAATGGCTTTTCTGTTAGTGTACATTGATCTTGTATCTATTAAGGGCTGTTGTATTTTTGTTCATTAAAGTGGTGTTTAATAAAAGGTATTGTACGTGTTCATTAATGGCAGTTCTGTTAGTATACATTAACGTTGTATCTATAAAGGGCTGTTGTATTTGTGTTCATTAAAGTGATGTTTACTAAAAGCTATTGTATGTGTTCATTAATGACTGTTCTGTAAGTATTCATTAACATTGTGTTTATTAAAGGTTGTTGTAGTTTTTGTACTTCAGTAACACTGCTTATATTTATGTTTATTAAAGGTTATTGCTTTTGTGTTGATTAAACTTTGTTGTATTTGTGTTCGTTCTTCTGGAAGGCGAAAACATAAAAAAATTAACATTCTTTTTCTATGGCAGTTGTCTACGCGCTAAACATAACTCCACGCAATCTACGTCTGAAAATGTTCTTCCGCTTCTCTCTTCCATGCATTATAAACTACACCGTATTATTTTAAGAGCACCCTGGCGTCTAGTTGGGAATCATAGATCCTGCTAGCTAGACGTGCCCCTGCTGGTCACATATACTTTATTTACTTATTTTATGATTCTAATATATATATATATATATATATATATATATATATATATATATATATATATATATATATATATAAATTTGAGATGAAACAAAGAAATCACAGTGCTCAACCACAAATTTGTAGGAGCTTTATTTATTTATTTGTTGAATTTTTTAAATATGATTGTTTTCCATAGGCAACTACCCAGGTTTCAGGCTATTTTGCCATCATCAGGTTGCTAATAATAAAATCCAAAGCATAAAGAGCGTCCACAATAATCAACCGACGTAATTTGCGGTCCAAAAACATAACAGCAAGAAATGTCTTCACATAAACACCAGAAGAATTATTAGCAACCTGATGATGGCAAAATAGCCTGAAACTTGGGTAGTTGCATATGGAAAACAATTATATTTAAAAACATTCAACAAATATATATATATATATATATATATATATATATATATATATATACATACATACATACACACACACACACACACACACACACACACATATATATATATATATATATATATATATATATATATATATATATAGGTGGATTATATCAAGTGTTTTCTTGATAGGATTCAACCAAAATTGAGAACTCAAACGTATATATAAAGATTTGCATTTATATTTTTACATATACGGAGTATTATAAATAAATGAATAAATGGATACCTTAATGTAGATATAAATTTATTTCGGCCTTCAGGGAGTAAGCTGGTCTGAATTAGTCCATTTTATGTTTTATCTACACTAAGGTTTAAAAATGAAACATTTCAAATGGTCTTGTATCGCTTAAATGCCCAACGTAAAATTAAAATGAATTGAAAAAAAATGTTTCATAATTTATTTCATTTGTAATATTGAAATTGTGAATTACGGAATATAATGTGCTTAAATCAAGATTATTATACTTTTTACATATTGAACTATTAGCAATAGCTCTTAAGTAAACATATGAAACGTTGTGATAATTAAATTATCATACTGTGGTATATCCACTGGTTATATATATATATATATATATATATATATATATATATATATATATATACATATATATATATAACCAGGACAACATATATTATTATAGTATAACCAGTGGATATACCATAGTATGATAATATATATATATATATATATATTATATATATATATATATATATATATACTTGTCACTCTTCATAGGGTATTCAACGTATTCTCAGCTTCATTGATAGAGTGTTAACTCCAGAGAAGAATCCATATTTTACCCAAGCATTTTCAACCATATCACTGGTCATCTTCGGGGAGATTATAGGTTTTAGTGATTGTTTAACCGTGTGCAAAAACATTTCCGACTGAATAAACCAACAGCCACAAAAAACAACAACTACCCTCCCACCCCAAAAAACAAAAAACAAAAAAAAAAAAAAAAAAACAAAAAAAAAACAAAAGAAAAACAACAGAAAAACCACAAAAAAACAAAAAATTAAAAAAAAAAAAACCCAAAGAAAACCAGCCATAAACTCTTCCAAATTAATAAAACTCACACCAAACAATCACTACTTGTAATTTTGAATGTTAGATTCTTAAAAATCTTATTATAATGGAGATTGTGTGTTTGTCTGTAACCAAAACTAAATCACTATTCAAGTCACAATTCCCTTAGTTATTGACGTCACATTACCATGAATTTATTTTTATTTAAACCTCAATTATTGATAAAATTGTTATACCTTATTAATACTTTTAACCATATCTACGTACTAATAGCATGTAATTGTATTTATATATACAACAAAATAGCGCTTTTTCAGTGTGAACGGGAAGGCTAATTTGCATATTGATATTTAAAATTTGATTTTAATAAATATATGCTTAGTATTATTGATTTCTAATTGGTTGGTTTTCTCTTAACGAATCTGAGCAAAGATCTCGGGGATAAATCTTAAAAGAAATCCATAAACAAGACGAAAGAACTGTAATTTTATTAAATACTTCATAATCTAACTAGATAGATAAATTAGTCAAAATGAAAGACGGGGGTGAAAGAAAATGATGGAAGAGTTAAATCTAAAGCTGTTCTATTTTTAGATTATACCCCCTGAGTTTATCATTTTCTAAATAGTTTATAATTTAATACAATATTTTATTACATCAAAACCTAAATACTTGCACCCGAAGGGTGCATATATTTGCTAGTAACATTAATAACTTTAAATTCATAAATGAAAAATAATTTTTTACCGTCCTTTTAAAATCTTTTTGCAGAATTGATCAAGGTGATTGAAAAATCGTACACACATTTCTATTTGGAAAGTTGATTGATTGATTGATTTTAATGGCATCTCAACACGCTTTGGGTTATTTCATGTCTAGAGATTAGGGGATTGCGTACATTGTACATTAATATTTACATTTTTTCTGCAGTTTCTTAAGATTTTTTTTTGCACACGGTTATACATCAAGTATTTCCATCTAATACAAATAATTTGCACATAGTTTAGGGTTTCAAGTATTCCTATCTAATACTAATAATTATATGCTTTCAAGTAATTATTTCCATTCAATAATCATTTGTTTGCACACAGTTATATGGTTTCAAGTAACTGATAAATATCCTTAGTAAACAATTATAGCTTTAAGTAACTATTCTTGATACAAACAATTTACTATTATATATATATATATATATCCGTCCGAATAAACCAACACGCCCCGAGGGGTATAAGAAGTCTCCCCCAAACCACATCTGGGCTTTCTCAAGCCTAAGAATCTGCCATCGATGACCACCTTTGTAGTTCAAATAGCTGTAAAACAAAGTACAGCGATCAGCATTTTTCTATTCTACACAAGGCTAGGACAAGTTACCATCTCAATGTCCTCGAGGCAGTCTCCATTTTTCTTACTGTCCGTCCTTGTGTAGACAGAGACTTCTTAAGCACTCGCTGGTAATTTTTGCTGGGGATTTTATTGCTGAGGTGGGGATTACCTGAAGGTATTTACCAAATTTTTTTCCTTCATGTTATCCCACCATTTGCTTGATTGAATCTCTCTTTTACCCATTTGATTTTTAAACGATCTACCGGTCGTTACTTTTGACAAAGCACCGATCGAAAGGGCCCTTAAGTTTCTTTCTCTCTTTTCTCTTTTCTCTTTCGAAAAATAAAAATGTTGCTGATCAATAAAGTATGTCGTTATTTTTCAAAATCTCATACAAGTTCAGCTGTAGCAAAAATTTGTTTATATATATATATATATATATATATATATATATATATATATATATATATATATAAAGTATTCCTACCTAATGCAATTTGATTTATATTTTGATATCGGTTATCGTCGTAGAAAATGGACTCGGTGACTTTGCTTAAATACTGGATGAGGCTATTTGCGTTTCCCTTATTTAATGCTCTTGAAAAAGGCATGAATCCATCTCCTCTAGCACTGGGCAAATAGTAGGGAAGGCTTTTATTAAGAAAAATCTACCAGATCCAAACACAGACAGATCTAGAATAACAGAAGATCCAGCTAAGAAGATACCAGCCTAGATCAGATAGATAGTAGTGGATCGACCGATAGACAGATAAAACAACTTCATGAAATAAAGCAGAGAAGATAAATGTACCTGTGTACAACCACGGGTATACATGCATACTCTACGGAATAAGATAAGTACACGTCAATTAAGTATAGCATACAACAAAATTTCTAGCGCCCAAAATTTGATAAGTAAAAGCAATTTAAATCTTACCCAGTCCAAAGGATAAAGTCAACATCAGGAGCCAGTCTCTTCATGGTGTAGATTGTTTCATTGATTGTGATCCATGGAAGATCGCAATCGTAATTTCCAAACTTGCCAAGTTGTCTTGAAGGAATAACGCGGCGACATGATTCCGCTTCTTCTTGCACTCCATAGGTGAAATCATAGTGTATGTCAGAGAAGAACCAAAAACTACCTGTGAGATTAAAAAAAAGAAAAAGTCAAGAGATGATTGATTGAGTGATGGAACTTTTAACGGCATGTCAATTCATCTAGGGCAGGGATCACCAAAGTTTTTCCGCCCTGTCGGTGGGGCGTTAGAATGCACCGACTGCACCTCTGCAGAGGGGTAAGACTCCTACAATGGGGCCACCTGTTGGCCGTGGGTGGCGACCCGTGATGCTTAAGGATAGAGCCCAGGTGGACGAGCAGTTTATGACTTGCAATACTCCACTTTGGCCCTATCTTGGGCTAGACGGGCGGTCGGAGAGACCCCCTCCGATCAATCGGCTGGTCACGTCAAGCCCTAGCACCTATATGATTTTCCCAACCCTATTGCCCTTATGGGAAGCTCCAACCCTTTTTATCATATGGGTGCTAGAAGGCGGTGACTGAGGGTCTACATGTCCTGGGAATGACGTTAAACTCTATCTGATGGTGAGGTTCCTTTTTTGGAGGTTTGGGGAATGTGGAGCACCCCTTCATCACCATTGCTCCCTGGTCCACTCTGATCCAGAGTGGTAGTACCTGTTAGGGTCCCATCTATGGGTTAAATAGAAAAATGTATTTATAAAAAAATTGTATTATCCATTAAGAATTGATTTATTTCAAAACTTTATCGGCATTAAATGACCCACTGAGGTTGATATGTCGTAAAACAAACCAAACCAAACCAAACCAAACTTTTTTCAAGGATTGGACCGGATAATTGAAAAAATCACGAGCGCAGGCCACATTATTATTGTTTTCAAAACTTGCTAGTCAGAACGAAAGCTCTGAGAAAAAGATATTAAACAAAATGTATCTTTCCGTGTTATATTTATGGATGAGATGGCGTAAGATGCACAAAAGCAAATCTAACCAACATATTTATTTTCAAAACATTATCAAAGAAGGCAACATTAGCAGAAAGAAACTGAATTCTAGTACCGTCGGCGGGCCTGATAAAATATCTTCGCGGGCTGGATCCGGCCTGGGCGCCGTAGTTTGGTGACCCTTGGTCTAGGGCAGGCCCTGATACTAACTTTTTTCATGACCATCCCGAACAAAAATTATCAACCGTCCCGAATGGGTTTTGGACCGTCCCAAATGGGGTTTGGACCGTCCCGAAATCAAAATATTTTTGTTTAATTCATTAACATCATCTATACTTGTCAGTCATCAGTAGCATAATAACATGTAATAAAACATTTAAAAAAGCTGAAGCAGCGATAATTCTGGATATTTGGACAAAAAATCCATTACCTAGCTAAAAAAAAACAAAAAAACTTTTTTACTTTTTTACCTGAAAAGGGTTAGTAGTACATAATTCGGTCCTTTTAAACTATCTCTCTCCACCTTTATTCATTACATGGCTTTGAGAATAGACCTACGGTGCCGTAGCCTCATTTTGAGGTCAGCATTCGGGCAATCACTCGACGGCTATTATTGGAATATAGTACTAACTTTTAGGAAAAATATTTACCGTCCCCGGAAAACTATCCCGGATGACGAATTAATCGTCCCGGATGTAACTTTTATCGTCCCCGAAACGACGGGATGGCGTTAATGTCGAGCCCTGGTCTAGGGGATATTCTATGCCAAGAGGTTAGGGAATAGCGTTCATTGTACGTCCATGTTTACATTGTTGTATAGTTGTTTCTTAAGATTTCTTTTTATCACGCGGTCCTATCGAATATGAATGATTTTTAAACAGATCCATTTGAAGCATATCAAGTTCTTTCATTTTTTGAACTGGATGAAATTTAGTGTCATGCTCAAAAGTTTTATGAACAATACATAACAACCCCCGCCCCCCCCCAAAAAAAATACAAAAATAAAACGCAAAAATAAATCAAACAAAACCAACAAAACCAAAAAAACAACAACAAAAACTATCAGCAAAAAAAAAAAAAAAAAAAAAAAAAAAACAAAAACTATCAGCATAAACAAAAAACAAAACAAACCAAAAACAATAAAATCTATCAGAAAAAATAAAACAAAAACAACAACAAAAACTATCAGCAAAAAACCCACAAAAAACAACAACAAAACTATCAGAAAAAAAAAAAAAAAAAAAAAAAAAAAACTATCAGCAAAAAAAAAAAAAAAAAAAAACCAACAAAAACTATCAGAAAAAAAAGAACTGACATTAAAAAAAGATTATTCTAATAAATATAAGTGTCACAAACAACTGGTGACTCTCCACCCAAGCCAGGTTTATTTCTCACGGTCGATATAGTTATTTACTTTAATCGTATCAGGCAAAATAGAGTCACAGAAGCCATAGTTTCTCTGATAAGGTAAGAACGACACAGAGAATAGCCACGAACAAAAAGTCAAAGGAATTTAAATACCTATTGACTTTATCGGGTAATCGAAACGACGGAAAAAACAAGACGACAGAATTAGAAAGGTCACAATTTGCTTTTGGCACCACGTGACCAAGAAAAAGATAAGAAAAGTGAATACTTTGCTCTTTTCACTCGAGGAGTGTCTGCCAGCCAAAAAAAAAAAAAAAAAAAAAGAAAAAAAAAAGAAAAATAACTTTTTGCTACACAAATACAATGTCAGCCAACCAACAATATTCCCTCACTCCCCCCAAAAGTATATACTGTCCGAGGCGCACTTTGGAGAGTGTGGAGCCACCCCATCATTGGCATTACTTCCAGGTCCCTTCTGACTCGGAGTGTTAGAATATTAAGGTTTCATCTATGGGTCAAATATATTTGTTGGTTGGTTGGCTGGTTGGATTTTACGGGATTTCAACCCTTGTTGGGTTATTTTGTGCCGAAGACGGTTTGTTTTATTCATTCTTGATGGGTACTCAATTCTTTTAAACACAAAGTTTGAAACACATTTTAAAACAATTTTTTTCCCTATTTAACGCATAAATGGGACCCTAACAGATACTACATCTACAGGTCAGAGCGGACCTGGGAGTAATGACGATGAAGGTGTACTCCACATTCCCCAGAGCTCCAGAATTGGAACTTCACCATCAGATTGAGTTTAACATCATATCCAGGACATTAAGACCCTCAGAGTAGATCTGGGAGTAATGGTGATGAAGGGATACTCCACATTCCCCAGAGCTCCAGAACTGGAACTTCACCATCAGATAAAGTTTAATGTCATACTCAGGACATTATAACACTCAGCCACCATCTTCTAGCACATATGATAAAAAGGGTTGGGGCTTGTCATAAGGGCAATAGGATTGGGACAATCATATAGGTGCTAGAGCTTGACTTGACCAGATGGTTGATTGGAGGGGGGTTTCTCCGACAACCCATCTGGCTTAAGTAAGAGCCAAAGTGAAATGTTACATGTCACATGGACATCTCAGCCACCAAGGTTCCGCCCTTAAGCATCATGGGTCACCACGCACGACCAACAGGTAGCCCGAATGGGGGGGGGTTTACCCCCCGACACACACCAGAATTGCAGTCGGTGTATTCTAAAGCCCCACCCGACAGGACTGAAATATATTTGTTCTAATACCATTAGTATTAGATAGGAATACTAGAAATCATATAGTCGTCGGGGTGGCCTAATGTCGGTATCAGCTAGACAGCGAGGGAGTCTATCCCCTTTTCACTAGCGCTAGACCAAGGAGATTATTTAAGCATCTGAGGTGGAGCGCCACACCTACCACCAGTTCCTCACTTTACCGCACAGATCCCTATGCTACTCATACGCTGAGTTGGCGGGAGCCGGTATCGAACCAAGAACCTTGTGATTCCTAGCCGAACGCTCTACCCACTGAGCTAAACCGGACCCTTAGAAATCATATAACTTTGTGCAAATTATTTGTATTAAAACAATTTCTTGAAGGACGAAAAATATTTCAAAACTATTAAAAAATATATTTATTATTTATCTGAATTTTTTGAGATGAGGCTTGATAATTAGTATTATTTGCATTATTCAGACTATTGTCCTCACCTTTATAGTTATTTGCTCAACAATTCAGAGTGAATTTTTCGAACTTATGAACCTAATGTTCTTTTTACCTAGAACATTTATTGTCTCCCTACAATACGAAATAAATAAAAAAAGAAAAACAATTTGCAGCTGTTGTGCTGTCAATATGGATTCAGACTTGGCAAAAGGACCACAGATGCAATTTTCCTTTTGGGACAGTGTAGTGAAGTCAACTCAGGTTTAACGTTTTATAGAAGGGTTTATTTCGGGAACATATACATTCGAGGTCCTTGTGGCTTTATGTCCACGTTAGTAGTAAACTCCCTATTTTCTGTGATCTCGCCCTATCGAGATTCCCCTAATCCCGCCAGGTCGAGATCTCAGGATACTACATCTTCCCCCTGTTATTCTTTTGTTTTCCCCTTTTTGATTAAAGGGTTTCTCCGAACATGATAAAGTCCGTGTTTGGGTTTGTGTGGTTGTGCTGTTTCAATTTGTGGAGAGCATCTTTGTCATATACGTTTTCGTGTACATCAGATGCTTCTGTAATGTCAGGGAATTTTCCTCGGAGTTCCCGATTCATCAGTAGCTTGGCTGGCGACACTCCTGTTACCGTGTGGGGGGTAGTACGGTATTGGAATAGGAAATTCTTCATTTCCTCCTTCCAGCTCTTTTTTTCTATTTTTGCAATTTTGATTGCTTTTAGGATAGTTCTGTTGAACCGCTCTACCTCTCTATTTGATTGAGGCCAATATAGTATCCCTTTTATTTGGATAATACCATGAATGGTTAGGTATTCCTGGAATTCGCTGGATGCAAAAGGCTGTCCATTATCACTTCTCAGGTATCGTGGATATCCGTGTGTTTTGAAGGCTAATTCCAGGCCATTAATTATACTCTTAGCATTTGTGCTTTGCATGTTTGCTATCTCTGGCCATCTGGAGCAGTAGTCTATGATGATCAGGAGATGATTTCCTTCCGAGACCGTCAGTAGATTTACTGCAACATAGTTCCAGGGTTTATCTGGTAGCTGTGTGCTTTTTAACTCCTCGGGTGGGGCGTTTTTTTTCTCCTACCTGACATGTGTAGCATTTAGGGTCATCCTCTGAAGTTTCTTTCACTTCTCGGAGAGATAGTTCTTTTCCTTCAGCTGGATCGAACTCGTTAATTGACTGTAGGCTCAAGGGATTAGCTTTGTTAGTATCCGTTTTGGATTTCTGCACGATGTCGGCATTTATTTCAATATTTAGAATTCCTAGGGCTTTACTTGTTCTACCACTAAGGAGTGATGCCTGTGCTTGAGGGATAACGTAGAATGAAGCAGAGACAGATCGTCTAGTGTTTGGTACCTGCACTTTCAGTGTGGTTTTTCCCAAAATTTTCAGAGGTTCCTTACTGGCATAAGGATACAGCTTTTTGGTTGCATGCTGAAGTTCAATCTCGGGTCTGGCCTTTTTTAGGTTTTGGAAGTCCTCCAGTGAAAGTGTGTTGTGATGAGCTCCTGAGTCTATCACAAAGGATACACTTGTCTCATTAATAGACAATTCTATTATATCTTCTGCTTCTGAAAGCTTGAATAAATATATGTCATTTGAGGTAGTGTCTTCCTTTTCCTCCATGCTACGCTGGGTTTTTTCTTTGGCCTTTGAATGACCCACTGCTGCTTGGGCTGTGTCTTCCACCTCTGTTATCATAATGGCTTCTTTTTTTCATGGGTTTGTTTTTATGGAAACAGAACTCATCTAGATGCCCTTTTTTCCGCAATGACTACATCTGTGGTTTTTGCTTTTAATGCACTCCTGTCCAATATGACCTTGCGCTCCACACTTGTAACAAAGGGGTGTCATTCTGGAGTTTTTCTTCGGCTCCTTGCTGGATACCTGGTTTATATTCGACTTTGGTTCTAAGATTAGTGCATCCTTTTTGTGGTATGTCCCAATTATTTCCATAAGTCTTTCCAGTGTCAGACCATTTCCTTCTCTAAATAGTCTGGCTTTTAAATCTTTATCCTTGATATGGAGGAGAACTTTGTCTCTGACCAGGTTGTCAGCATCTTCTTTAAAGTTGCATGGCTTGACCAGTACTTTTAGGCGGGTAACAAAATTGTTCACCGTCTCTCCAGTTTTCGGTTCCATTTCGAAAAAATTAGTGCGAGCTTTTGGTATATTTTCTTTAAGGGAGAAATGTTTGTCAAACAAACTAATAGCCACTTCGTATGCGTCCCTTTTGTTTGTGCCGGGACTTGCTGCCTCTTGTTCCCTCTTTTCCTGTTCCGTAAAATTTCGCCAAATTTCACGAACGCCTGGTCCTCCTGTTACGAGTAAAACTCCTCTTTTTTGTTCGGCATTACACACACCTGTTGCTGTGATATAGATTTCCAGATCTAATTTCCAGTCCTCATATCTTCTGTGCAATGTTTCAGCCAATCGTGTCAAGATGTGATGGTGCTTCTAATCCTCCTAATGGAATGATTTTAGACATTTTTTTTAAAAATTCGGCAAGGAACAAACATTTTTTTTAAAAAATTCCACAAGGAACAAAAAATTCAACGACAAAAGTTTCAAATAAAATAATGAATGATTTTATTCCTGTGTTTAGTTGTTTAATTTCAGTTATTAAACATTTAGCGTAGGCAGGAATTACTTAATGTACTTTTGAATGTACTTTTTTTTTTGTCTCCACGTGGTAGGCTAACGGTGTAGTCTAACGGCCGCTTTTACCTTTTGTTTAAAAATTTCCTAAAGGGATTTTTCTTTGGTAATTTCTGTTCTTGTTTGTCCGAATTGTGGTTATCTCATTCGTCGCCAGTTGTAGTGAAGTCAACTCAGGTTTAACGTTTTATAGAAGGGTTTATTTCGGGAACATATACATTCGAGGTCCTTCTGGCTTTATGTCCACGTTAGTAGTAAACTCCCTATTTTCCGTGATCTCGCCCTATCGAGATTCCCCTAATCCCGCCAGGTCGAGATCTCAGGATACTACAGACAGATAATGGAAAAGCCACCATACGCTTCCATTTTATATATTTCAAATCAGTCTTAGACCTTGTGTAGATAAAACATTCTTTGGAAGACAATAGAGGCGATCGGTCATTGTCTAACTATTGTTGAGATGATTGAATTCATGTACAACCCCCCCCCACAAAGAACATAAAAAACATTAAAAACAAAGGTTATCACACTTTTATTCTCTACCGCCTATATGTCAAGGACTGGGGCTCGTGGTGTAATAGAGTTGTAGGAAATAGACTCGTCAACCCGGGTTCAAATCCTAGACGAAACTGTTTGCATTTCACATAGCGCTAATACCCTTGGGAAAGGTATGAATCCAACTATACTCCCTCTAGCCATGGGTAAATAGCAGGACAGACTGAGCACTTCAACCATGGTATGGCAACCTGTCTAGAAGAAGGAAAACTCTGAATTCAAACCTTTTAAACACCGTTTAAGAAATTGATCTTGTGTCACATCCTGCTCGTGCGGAGGGGTTGGTACACACACACACACACACACACACACACACACATATATATATATATATATATATATATATATATATATATATATCAAGGACTCCACGACTACCTAAATAATCTATCTTTCACAGTTTTTCTTTTAAATTTCTCATTGTCCTGTTTATATTTCATTCACTTTAAGTTTGATTAGGTACTATATATATATATATATATATATATATATATATATATATATATATATATATAAAGTAAGTCGATGGAGTGCCCTATTGTCAGTATCAACCAGACAACAAGGAAGTCTATCGCCTTTTCACTAGCGCAAGACCAGCTCCCCACTTTACCGCACAGATCCCAGCGTTACTCATAGTGCTGAATTGGTGGAGGGTCGTTATTGAACCCGGAACCTTGTGGTTTCGAGGCGTATGCTCTACTGACTGAGCTAAACCGGCCCTATATATATATATATGTATGTATATATATATATATATATATATATATATATATATAGCCGCACAAGGATATACCATTCTACACACAGGCTCACGCTTCAACGTGTTCGGGATTGTTTAATCTTCAACATGCCGCTAACATGTAAGCAGCGAGTTGTGGTACTGACAAGCATACGAAGACCAACCTTCAGTCAACGATATCATAGTCATCCACCCCGACATCATATCCTATAGACATGGTGGTCATTTTCACACAGTAGATAAAACTACCTTGGAATTAGCTTTTTTTTTCATACAAAAAAAACCATCTTAATAGCGATATGAATACTATTGTAGCGTTTGTTTGTATTCGCCTGGTGGAGTTGTCTGCCCCTTTTAGTTTGATGATGCCCGCTAGGGCACCAGTATTTAAGCGCCGGTTTCAAACACTTTCGCTCTCTTTATAGTTTCAGCAACTACGAGCCACATGGGGTAGATTCTATCTAAACCCTCTCGTGGGGCTCCGCCCCCTTACATTACTGTAAGTCCTCACAGCATGGACTATTCCTAGTCTCATGTCTGTGCCTTTATTGTATATCTGTATCATTCATGAATGTGTCTTATCTTTATTTGTGTACCTCTTTTTATATGTACTCTTTACTATGAACTTTGTATCAACTGTTATCCATGTGCTGTATGTATTAAATGTTTTGTCTATTAACCTTC
>CM042144.1:101675224-101692724 GCA_023376005.1 Doryteuthis pealeii | reverse complement strand
GTCGACTTATAACTCAGAAAAGAGATATCCCTCAGATTCGAAGTCTTGCATTGCATATACCTTAATATTCCTATTACTATATATATATAATATATATATATATATATATATATATATATATTAGCAAAAATACCCGGTCCATGACCGGAATAAAAAAGATTAGGAACGCCAGAGAGTGAGTGAGAAGAAGAAAAGAGGAGTAAGAGAGAAAATAAGAGGAAAATGATTTATCAAATTAAAAAAAAAAAAGCGCCGAGAATTTGTATAGTAGAATGTTTATTTTAGGAAATTATTCTTTTTTTAGTTTACATTTAAGATATTATTTAAAAAAAAAATTTTTCATTTTTTTTTCTAAAAGTCTTTTGTACTTTTGTAGTAAATTCAGTTCTTAATTCCTTCTTGGAGATGTTTATCAGTTCAATTTATTTCCTTTTTCGACCCCTAAAAGTAACAAAGAAAGTAAAAAAAAAAAACAAACCCAAACTAATATCTAAACATTTCCCTATTTGTAGCGTATTAATTTGATAATGTTTATTTCATGAATACATTTTTTTTTTAAGTTTGAGTTATACTGATTAAAATGGATATATTTTATTCTAAGATGAAAGTATTAATAAAAAAGAAGTTATTAATCGTTAAATGTTTTTATTTAAATCGCTGTAAAAAGAAAAAAAAAATTCACAGAATAAAACCACATACACATTACATATTTAGAAAAATTACTTTATTTTCTTTCTAACCAAATAAATATTTCTAAGATTGGAGCGGGAATACGTGAGAAATTCCGAGCTGAAACGATTAGGTGCGGCCATAATGAATCACAGCTGATATAGGCAGCAGTCAGCGATTTTTTAAATATCATCATCAGCAGCAGCCATGCTACGATTATTGCAAATAATTTGTTTTTGTTTAATTAATTATATTCCTTAAGTAGTAGAAATCAATAATCAAATTTGGCGTGTTTCTTAGTTATAAGGTTATTAAGGTATAAGTAAGATTTCGAATCTGAGCGATTTCTCTTTTCTAAGTTATAAATCGACACGTACATACCAAACTATATATATATATATATATATATATATATATATATATATATATATATATATATATATATATAGTCTGGAAATCTGGAATGGTAAGAAAGATATGATGGGACAGTAGAGCACCCGCCTTGGAATTGCAAGATAATTACCTGATTTTTGGTAATTTTTGGTAAACAGCGCTTTAAAACCCTTGTAAAAGAGCGTTAATGGCGGATCGCGTCGAAATTGACCAAAACAAATCGTTTTAAATCTATTAAAAATAAACTCCATTTGTAATGATATTTTTCTTTTTTTAATGATGGTCATTATGTTACTACTTATCATTTTAGACAAAAGTTTGACCTTAAATAATAAATTTAATTAATTTTAATTTGTTCTTAAAAACGTAGCAGACGACAAAATTGTCTATGCCTAAAAGGTAATATGGTAGGGAGTAGCAAAAAAAAAAAAATCGGATACTACGAGTTTTCAAAGCGAATTAAGAATAATTAAATCTATTATTTAAGGTTAAACTTTGTCTAAATCGATAAGTAGTAGCATAATAACCAACATTAAAGAAAGAAAAATATAATTACATATGCCGTTTATTTTAAAAAGATTTAAAACTATTTGTTTTGGTCAATTTCGACGATATCCGCCATTCTGCCTCTTTTTCGATGGTTTTAAGCGCTTGTTTACAATTTTAATATAACATTTACGATTGCAAAAGAAATTACCAAAAATCAGGTAATTATCCGATTTTAATGAAATTTTCAGTATTGATTTAACAATTAATGAATTTTATAATGCATCAGTTATTTTATTTCAAAACTTTAATTTAGTATTTTTGCTATGAAAAATTAATATATAAAATTCATTTAAAGTATGAAAATCCCGATGTTAAGTTTAAAATGTTATATTTTTAGATTCTAAAAATAAATATCTACTTAATGCAAACTTTATTTTAGGTGCCAAAAGTAATAAGTTTTGAAGAAAAACTCGATGGAAAATGTACCCTTCCCCTTTTTAAGCAGAAAAAACATCGATATATAATTTTTTCTTTTATAAAATAATAGCCAATTAAATAATTATCGAAATGAGTAAAAAAGAAATCTCCAAAAAATAAATTATTCATTATTTTTTTACATTTTATTTTTCGATTTTCGGTACTTATTTTCTCATAGAAGCGCAACCGTAATTTTTTTTTTGTGTTTTTATTCATAACTTCGGTCTTTTATCTCATTATTTATACTGTAATTAGTACAATATATGACCAACTTGAAAAACATTTTACGCCCCCAACATAAGGGGGGTAAAAATTAAATGATCTGAAAAAAATGAGAAAGTTTTGAAAAAATAAATAATGCATTATATTGATCGTTCATTGATAAATAAACAGTGAAAATTTCATTAAAATCCGATATTTCCCTGATTTTTGGTAAATTATTTTCTGTAGGGGGGGCTAAAGTCATTTTGTCAAAAACGCATTTTAGGCTCAGTTTGCCAGTCCCTATAATATGGTCCCGAAATCAAAAGAAGATTAAACAATGAACAAAGGAAAGAAAGGACTTTAGCTTACCAATGTCTGTACTCTGACTGGAAGTTACTGTCCCCGTAAGAATCAGTAGGATTAAGATTTTCCCAGCCTGGTTGAGAATCATCCTAGCTATGAAGAGCGACGACGACGCGCGCACAACTTTCTTCTTGCGAATATTACGTGTGTCTAATTCGATAATGCATATGAAATCACTGCCCATAAAAGGCCGACTTAAATAAACAAATCATAATTCGACAACGTGAAAATGGAATGTCGGTTATATCACTGCCTGTAAAAAAAAAAATGTTTTACGAGATAAGCAAAACTCTTTTTTTTACACCTACTACTACTACTACTACTACTACTACTACTACTACTACTAATTAGCTTTACGATTTGGCTTTTTCAGTTAGTTAACACAAAAATTAATACTACTACCACAACAATAACTTTGTATCATCACCACTACTCCTACTACTACTACTACTACTAATAATTAGCTTTACGATTTGGCTTTTCAGTTAGTTAACACAAAAATAATACTACTACCACAACAATAACTTTGTACTTTTTCTTTCATCATCATCATCATAATCATCATAATCATTATCATCATCATCACCACTACTACTACTACTACTACTACTACTACTACTACTACTACTTTTTAATTTTATTTTTTGCCTTAATGATTATTTGACTCCATGAGAATTTTTCATACCGCCTTAGCTGGTGGTACACTGAAGTCTGGTTGACAGCAAGTCTCCTCAGGTCTCCAGGACTCTTCTGAGTATTCTAGCTGGTCTTAACAATGCAGTTTGAATAGTTTCGATTTATTATTATTATCATTTACTCCTTTTGAGTTTTCACATCAGTGTTAGCTAATGGTCTTTCACTGTAGACTGAGTGACAGCAAGTCTCCTCAGTTCTCCAGGACTCTTCTGAGTATTCTGGCAGATTGCAGCATTGCAGTGTTCTGAATGGTTTCAATCCTCCCTCTGATTTCCAAACTTTCTAAACCTTCACTCCATTTGAGTTTTTCACACCAGCATTAGCTGATGGTATTTCACTGGAGTCTGAGTGACAACAAGTCTCCTGAGGTCTCCAGGACTCCTCTGAGTATTCTAGCCGATTGTAGCAGTGCAGAAGTCTGGATGATCTCAATTCTTCCTTTGATTTCTAGATCCTCCAGTCTTTTTTCCAAGTTTATTGGTACCGTTCCAAGTGCACCAACTACAATTGGTATCACGTTTACTCTATTATTATTATTATTTACTCCTTTTGAGTATTCACATCAGTGTTAGCTGATGGTCTTTCACTGGAGTCTGAGTGACAGCAAGTCTCCTCAGGTCTCCAGGACTCTTCTGAGTATTCTGGCAGATTGCAGCATTGCAGTGTTCTGAATGGTTTCAATCCTTCCTCTGATTTCCAAACATTCCAGACCCTTTTCCAATCCTTTTGGGACTGTTCCAAGTACACCAACTACAATTATTATTATTATTATTATTATTATTATTATTATTATTATTATTATTAATAATAATAATTTTTTCCAATGTTTTAATTCATTTTCGTCATACAACGTGTGATAGCACGTGCGATACCCTGCCCTCATCAGCTGCCAACTAGGAGTGATAATACAGTTTCGGTAGCTAAGGCAGGACTGCCACTTCCTCGCGCTACCAAGCAGCTTTCGCCACCGGACGGTATTAAAAAAATGTAATACTACAGAGAAGAGATTATTAATAATAAACTATGTGAGTTTTTATACTAATATCTCTTTCATCATAAACCAACATCATCACTTTCTCTTTCTTCTTCGCATTATTATTATTATTATTATTATTATTATTATTATTATTATTTACTCCTTTTGAGTTTTCACATCAGTGTGAGCTGATGGTCTTTCACTGGAGTCTGAGTGACAGCAAGTCCCCTCAGGTCTCCAGGACTCTTCTGAGTATTCTGGCAGATTGCAGCAGTGCAGTGTTCTGAATGGTTTCAATCCTTCCTCTGATATCCAAACTTTCCAAACCCTTTTCTAACCCTTTTGGGACTGTTCCAAGTGCACCAACTACAATTGGTATCACTTTCACTTTCATATTCCACAACTTTTTCAGTTCTCTGGCAAGGTCCAGATATTTGTCTATTTTTTTCATTTTCCTTTAACTTCACCCTGTGATCTGCTGGCACTGCAAAATCCACCAGTTGACAAGTTCTTTCTTTTTTGTTTATCAACACTAGGTCTGGCCTTCTTGCTGGGATAAGGTGATCCGTTTTTGTCTCAATATTTTCACTCCATTTGAGTTTTTCACATCAACGTTAGCCGATGGTATTTCACTGGAGTCTGAGTGACAACAAGTCTCCTCAGGTCTCCAGGACTCTTCTGAGTATTCTTGCCGATTGCAGCAGTGCAGTAGTCTGGATGGTATCAATTCTTCCTCTGATTTCTCGATCCTCCAGTTTTTTCCCCCAATTTTATTGGTATTACAACTAGTGATAATACTACATGTTACTTAATTTATTTACTCAGTTCTGTCCAAAAAGACAAGTTAAAGGGAGATAAATGATGTTTTCTCACTTTGACATAGTGAGTGAATAGGATGTAAAATATAGGAGTCTAGATTTGGATTTTCAGTCAACACAAAAACTAATACTACAACCACTACCACAACTTTGTATTTTTTCTTTTCTTTTTATCATAACCATTTTTTACTTACTACTAATACTAAATTTTACTTAATTTTATTTATTTACGTTGGTATGTTGAAATTGACGGGTACATAATGTTTTTACACTTCGACTTTTTGAGTGAAAATGGGAAAAAATCATGGAATCTTATTGGTGTCAATTTCATACAGCACAGTTAAATTGCGTCGTCAAAAACGTAAGAAAAAATAACAACACAACAAGGACACTCCCTTTGAAACAGTTGTTGCTATTTCCAGAGTGAAATCCGAGTATTTTGAAGTAAAAATAGTAAAACTCATTTTTGTGCTTCCGTTAACGAAAAATCGTTAGTAATAATTTTTAAACATATAAAAATCTCAGAAAATATGTTGCGCAAAATTGCGCATTTTTAAGAATATGTAGCAAGCTGTGTGTTGTTTATATTTTATATAGGTTTACACAACTTATTAACTTTTAAACAAAACTCAACACAATGAAAGAAATCAACGGAGTCGTATTAAAATAACAATCTGTATTAAAATAGAATTACAGACATGTATAATAGCATACCGGGCACAGTCCTTTCTTTTATATTGTGGTATTAATAGTTCATATTTTATCTTGTTTTTCTTTGCTGATACTGGAGTTGATTTGTTGCGTGACCACTCGTCTTGTCATTCTCTGAACTACTCAAAAATTCCCGCTTTTCCTTTTTGGTGCCTGATTTTGAATTCAGCGTTTATTGTTTTCCGTTACTGCATTTTTGGGATACCCCCCCCCCTTTTTAATATAATCGGCAACTGACATTTTATTAACCATTACACATACATTTTTTGACAGATTACATCATGAGAAAAATATTGTTTACAACATGCCACCTTCTCGGATATCGGAAATTCCTTATTACATTTTTAAGGGAGTAAAAATAGGTTAATTGAATCAGAAAAATCCCTTTTTTCAGCAATTCAAAGAAAAATATTTTTTTAAAACTACGAAAAGAGAAAACACACTACAAAAATTATTTTTTGAATTTAAAAAAATTAATTTTCAAGTAACTTTATTTCGGATGTCGACATTTATTTATTTAGTATTTTTTGTTTTTAATGTCTTCGGATTTTGGTCGAAATAAGGGACTGCACAATCTTTTAATTCCAATGGCCAAAGGTTGGACCCAAACAACAATCGTAATTGATAAAAAACTTTTAAATTTTTAAAAATGAAATAAGTTTTCTTTATAAAATTAAGTCATTAATGAATAAAGAGCTGAAAATTTCATTGAAATTGAACAATTCCCAGGTTTTTTGTAATTGTTTTAAAATAGAAAAAAATTTAATTTTTTTTATTACATCCCTTTAGCAAAATTGGACATATCTATATTCATTCATTAAGTGGAACACAGGGTGAAAATGAAAGAAAACGAAAAGATGGACAAATACTTGTACATTCTCAGAAAACTAAAAAACTGTGGAGTGAAGGTAGTTTAAATGAAGACAGAAAATATCACCCCAACTACCATAAATAATCCTGCATGAACAACTATATTTAGATATATGCTTAAAAAGGTCTTAAAAACTAAAACAAAACAAACAAAAACAAAAACAACCCAAAAACTCGTTAGTTTAGTCAATTTTTTTTATAAAACGTATATTGATTGATGTTGCGTAGGGGCCCAGTCGGATTGTAGTAGTTGTCGTTAGTGGTAATAGTCGCCATCGTTAGTTCAGAGTGATAACATGCGAAAAACCTATAGTCAAAAAGGGGTTGTTTATTTCTTTCTAGGCTCGTGGGTTCTTTTTCAGAGAGAAGGAGAGTGAGAAAGTAAGGTCAAGCTGTTTTATCGTAAATCACGTTCATGCGCGCTTTCGTTGCTTCCCTAGACATGTCACGACGGAATCCCAACAAACATGTCCGACCCTACTCTGGTCCAGCGAAAGAGAGACCGAATTTTCTTTACTTCCGTTTGTGGTCCCGGGGTGGGGGTCTCATTCACTTCCGCTCCTCCGCTCCTCTGCTAGGACTTCCGTTTTTATTTTTAAATCTGGTTCTGGGGTCATTGGTCGGTCAATGGCTGGTACCCGTTGAGTTTTTATCCTTCCAAACTTTAACTTTTTTTGTTCTGGTTTCTTTTTATTCTCTTTCTCCAGAAATCCGATTACCGTTTTCTTTTCAATGCCCAAATTCTACATAGACCATAATAATTACGCTGCATAGATTGACTGACTTTAACGGCATATCAAGCCATCATTTTATATCGAGAGGTTAGGGAATCGCACGTTTATTTTCATATTCTTTGTGGGAACAAAAGTGCTATCGGTGATAATTTAAAGCCAGTCTATTTCTAACTTACCGAATCTTAAAAACAAAGCCAAGTTGTAGAGTCTGTATTCTTTTTTTTTTACAAGAATTAAGGTGGAGCATCACACGCACCACCAGCTTCCCTATTTACCGCACAAATCCAAACTGTGCTACTCATACGCTAGGTTAGCGAGAGTCGGTTGTCGAACACAGAAACTTGTTGTTCCTAGGCAGATGCTCTACCAACTGAGCTCAACCGGCCTTATAAATACCATTCTGAAAATTACTGAATTAAACGAACTGCTCAGAAATTTACACCATGAATAAGCATTTGAAATATTAAGAACTTGAAACAGAATCTTTTGTCAAAGTGTCTTGATTCGACATTAAATGACCCGAAAAGGGTTAATATGCCGTAAAACAAGACAACCAATATATCTTCAGTTTTTTGTTGTTTTTGCCTGCAAGTAGTCTAAATGAAAATGACGCATCAAATGTCTTATTTTCAACGTGTCATCTTCTTTTGTTTTTTGACAAGTAATAACCTTTCTCTTGTCTCCGTGGATTGTCTAGTCATAAAGGTCAAATGTGTTATTACTTTTTTATTAATAAGATAGCTTTAAAACTGTATTGTTAATATATATATATATATATATATATATATATATATATATATATAATATATATATATATATAAGTGCTTTCTACTTTACTGTATGGTGCTGAAGCTTGGACATTTTACCGCAAGCACATAAACCAACTTGACGCATTTCACATGCGTTGTCTTCGTGTCATTTGCGGTATAAAATGGGATGACAAAGTAAAAAACAGCACAATTTAAAAAAAGATGTGATATTGCTGGCATTGAAACCCTACTAGCCAAGATTCAACTTAGGTGGGCTGGTCACGTTGTCCGTATGAATGAGAACAGGCTTCCAAAGTAGTTTTTATACGGGCAACTACCAAATGCTAAGCGTTCCATTGGACGTCCTCTCTTACGCTACAAGGACAAATTGAAGGACAATTTGAAACGCCTAGATATTGACCTGAGTGCTTGGGAAGATCTAGCATCGGATCGGAAGGAATGGCGTAAGACCTGTTTCGCTAAACTAAAGAGATTTGAAGAAAATAGACTGAAGCATAGAGATCGGCTCCGCATATCTTTAAAAGAAAAACATTTAACTCCTGCCTTGGATCATTTCGTTTGTCAGTGTGGCTTCATGGCTCGCAGCAGGGCTGGGCTACTGTCACACTCGAGGAAACATAAAATGTCTTCTGGACAGCATGCACAACATGGGAGGAATCAAATCACTCACTGCTGACCCTCATCTATCGTTCTCGATAGAAGAGTCCACCATATATATATATATATAAAGTGTTGTTATGGATCCAACGGGAAAAAATAGATATTTTATAAAAAAGGTTTGCAAAAAGGATTATGTTTTTTTAATTTATTTTTATTAACTTACATATGAATACGACACGTGTTTCTGATCTGTTGTCTTCTTCAGGCATTGAATTATTATTTTGGCAGAATATGTCCGATATTTGATAGGTTGTGTGGTTTTTGTAACTTTTTTATTATAATGGTTGTGTAATAACGGTTGAACGCTACGTTATTTTTTTCAATCCTTGCGTGCGATTTGTTATATATATATATATATATATATATATATATATATATATATATATATATATATATATACTAATAGCGGCTACCCGGTGTCGCCTGGGTAGTGGGGATTTTTTAAGTTAGTCCCGCAGATCCATTATTAAATCGTGAGTTGAATCCTCGTGGGATGCCCCATTTAAATCCCCATGTAAAAAAAAAAATAGACTTTGCATTGATCCAGTTACTCTGAAAAGAAATGTTAATGAAAAAAATACATGCTGGTATCATTTAAATTTTATTTTTTAATTATATTCACGAATATAAATCAATCTCTATTATTTTTGCTCAAAAACTAAGCTCTGGTGATATTCATTGTGTATATATATACTTTGTCGTTAATTTTTCCATTTTCGAAGTTTTGTCCGGACATACAGATTCATACAATTGCCCTTATATATATATATATATATATATATATATATATATATATATATATATATATAAAGATAAAAAGTGGCTTACCGGTGAAAATGGGCACGATCGTTGGAGGTGCAAAATTCAGGGGTTAAGTCAGCGATATTACAAATACAAAGTGCTCAATACGAAGTAGAGCAAATTTATTAAAAATGGATACAAAAGAAACCTACTCGAGTTTCACTATAATGATCTTCAGGGTTAAATCCACTGAATTAATCGAGAACGCACGTGTGATCGGCTGCAATTAATCGGTACCTCAATTAATTCAGTGGATTTAACCCTGAAGATCCTTATGGTGAAACTCGAGTAGGTTTCTTTTGTACCCATTTTTAATATATGTATATATTTACTGCTAGTCTATGACGTCTTTGTTGGTGTGTGTGCGAATGACTCTTGCATAGAATAAATGGCATGTTAGTATACGGGAATGGGCGGGGTTAGTCTGATGTATAAATCAAGCGTGGTTTAATCATGAGTAATGTTTGAGATACACCTTCATAAATGTTTAGTTGACAATACTAAAATATTACGCAGCATTAATTCTAACACTCCAATGTAGGTCAATATATGTACATAAAATAATCCGAACAAAGAGTTACATATAATAACAAATACAGACTTTATTGTCTGAGCACATGGACGAATGACATACATGAAAATACTATAAAGACATACACAAAATAGCATCAAAAACAGATAGGACTAAAGTCCTTTTGAAGTGAGAAAGAGTTCATGAAGAAGTCACTTAAGGGACAGAGACACCACGCGTCTAGTCCATGTTTAGTGGTTGCTAGAACAAGAGAAAAAGAGTGAGAATTCCCGTGCTGCTGTTTAAATACGCAGCCACCTATTAGCGAAAACCTGCGTCAAGGGAAGATAACCATTTTGGCCCCTAGTCTATCCCAGCAGGGGCAAACAATCGCTACAAACTTAATGAATATTGGTTGTATTGTTTTACGGCATATCAACCCTTTTCGGGTTATTCAATATCGAATCAAGACATTTTGATAATATATATAGCTCTATCACTGATATTGAAAACTCCACAAATAATACCATAAAAACTTAGCCCACTACTAACTCACCAAGTGAGCTAGTGATAGCCAATTACTATATATATATATATATATATATATATATATATATATATATATATATATATATATATATTATGGACTCTCTCGTCGATTTTCGACACATGAGGGTTCACACACACAATGAACACACACACAGTGATTTGTTTATAGTGGTGAAGGCTTGTGTTGGTCTATCCACACTTTTTGGCACAGTCGATAGGAAAGAGTTGGTGCATCAAGGGTTGCCACAAAACCCAATCAACGACCAACCTCAGGAATTTTGAATTCAGAGTTATCCCTTTCCTAGACTGGTTACCTACCCAAGGCTGAAGGGCCCAGTCTGCCCACTATTTAACCCATAGCTGGAGGGAGAATATATGGATTCATACCTTTCACAAGGGTATTAGCGCTATGTGAAACGCCAACAGATTCATCTAGGAATTGAACTCGAATAGACGAGTCCATATATATATATATATATATATATATATATATATATATATATATATAATATATATATATTATATATGCATGGAAGACAATATGGAAAATAAATTAACATTTTACAATGAAGTTTTGCGTAATGACCTACACTGCGTATTTTTTTTTAACATGATGCTTATTTTTACAAACAAAAATTTGGTCCAACCAACCTCTTAATGCCTTTTTCTAGAATTTCTAGAATCCGCTACATATATATATATATATATATATATATATATATATATATATATATATATATATATATATATATATATATATCAAGATAAATACATACATGCTTTTCTTATTAAGCTAAGTAACATAGTAAATAATTTAAATGTACTATAACTACGTATTCTGTTATCGTTGTCTAATTTAAAAAGAAAAAAAAAAAGAAAAGAATTCCAGATATTTCACACTATATACAAGATTACAGAGACTTAAATAAATAATAAATAAATACAATTTGATAAAATAAAGTAAAACTCTAAAAGAAAAAAAAGTTATTACTATTAAAGTTATGTTATGAAATGTGACATTACCGAATAACGAAATGATGAACAGTAAACATACATTTCCACATAATTAAATGCGTATAATCGCGTATGAATTGATGTGTTTCAACTAGTAAATAAATAAATGAAAAAATAAATAAATAAATAATAATTTTCACTTCCCTTATATGCTTTAAAATAATAAATAAATCGCTGCTTCTTGGAGCAGCGAAAAAACACGTCCATTCTCCTGACTACCCAGCGTATATATATATATATATATATATATATATATATATATATATATATTATATATAGAGAGAGAGAGAGAGAGAGAGACAGACAGACAGACAGACAGACAGATATAATGCAAGGGGTGCTCTGGTACAGTGTGCTCATTAACCTTGTTGGATAGAGCAAATTTTATCTACAAGGCATTACTATTCCACACTCACGTTTTACACGTAGTCATTGACCCTGTCGGCTCAGACTGTAGAATACGATGACTGTACCTATGCACAGAAAGACTATTACTGACCGAGTTCAAATAATAAAATGTACAAGTGTCACTATCACTTTCAATTATAGCCATGTGTTGATTGAAATCAGGAAAAGGCAAGAGGAAAGACTCATTCGCTTTCATTGATTGAGTTATCCCCCTGCTACCGCAACACAAAGGAGGGGGTGAGAGACAATGCGTTGATAACAACTCTGTTTCTTAACAATATATTGCCTAAGATACACGACCGTCTTCGCTCTATAATCTTTGGAAAAAAAAAACTTTTTAAAAACCCGGGATACTGTAAAATCGCCCCAAATGAGAGTGCAGTCTGCGTGCGGGCCGTACTTGTGCTTGGTGAGGGGCGTATGTGTCTTGTAGGTCGCACGTTTACCATGCCTGATTTAGGTCACGGAAAACGTCTTATCTTACGTTTTAATATCGAACGCAGAGACCAGTGGAAAGATATAAAACAGAGCCATTACACTATCAATAAAAACATCTCTTCGGTTAGCAATATCTTTTTGTGCAATAAATTTGATGAGATAATTACTGAAGTCGCCTATGGGGATTGGCAACATATAGGAATTTAATCCACTTAGTCGCCACGGGTAGGATGCGACACAAGGTCGCAGGCATGGGACATCCAGCGGGGACTGAACGCACTCTTAAAGTTATAATGGATCTGCGAGACTAGGTTGTTAACCATTACACCACGACGCTCTTTTACCCAACCCGTTCGCCACGGGTATGATTAATGTATGGGGCATTCGGCGAGGATCGAACTTGCTATTACAATTAGTAATGGATCTGCGAGACTAGGTTGTTATCTATTACACCAGGATGGGACGCTCTTTTACCCAACCCGTTCGCCACGGGTATGATGTAATATATGGGGCATTCGGCGAGGATCGAACTTGCTATTACAATTAGTAATGGATCTACTATAACTAGCTCGCAAACTATAACACCACAATGGGACGACCAGGGAGTGGCAATGAGTAATGCAATTAAAGTCAACGGGAAAAATTAATTACTCTTTAGAAAGATTACGCTTTAAAAAGATCTCCAGTCAAAGTCAGTGTCGCTCCTTTTATTTGTTTTATTCACTTGTGTCATAAATTTGATGGAGGCAGTAAAAACAAATGTTCTTCTCTATTTACAGTGAAACCAGAAAGCTATCACCGAGGAATGTTACTTTTCGTCTCTCTATAAATCATTCATCGTCATCATCATCATCGCCAGTTATTGTGAATGCATTGCTGAACAAAAGTCTTTTCTATTTGTCTGTATTATATAAAACCATCTACCCTTGTGATTGATTGATTAATTGATTTTAATGGCATGTCAACCCATTCAGGGTCTTTTTTGCAAGGATTTTTATTGATTTTGACATTAGGTTGTTTGAAGTTTGTTGCTGGAACCTCACCATCGTAGAGTTTAACGTCATACCCGGGACATGAAGACCCTCAGCCACTGCTTTCTAGCACCCATATGATAAAAAGGTTGGAATTTGCCATAAGGGCAATAGGGTTGGGGCAATCATATAGGTGCTAGGGCTTGACGTGACCATCGATTAATCAAAAGTGGCCTCTCCGCCCGTCCGTCTAGCCCAAGTAAGGACCAAAGTGGAGTGTTGCATGTCATGGACTGCTCAGCCACCTGGGATCCATCCTTAAGCATCACGAGTCGCCACCCACGGCCAAGAGGTGGCCACATTGGGGGGAGTCTTACCCCTCTGCAGAGGTGCCGTTGGTGTATTCCAACGACCCAGCCAACAGTGCGGTCTACCGTTGTGGTGATAATGATGTCATTGGTGTTTTCCTTTTAGAAGTTCGTCGCAGATGTCTTTAGCAGTTGTGGACCCCCTGGTGGCTAGTTAGTCCAATTCTCATCTGCATTTGGTGGTTCATGACTGTTGATTTGGTTTGGTTTGTTTTGTTTTACGGCATATCAACCTCAGTGGGTCATTTAATGCCGATAAAGTTTTGAAATAAATCAATTCTTAATGCATAATACAATTTCTTTATAAATACACTTTTCCATCTAACCCATAGATGGGACCCTAACAGGTACTACCACTCCAGGTCAGAGTGGACCAGGGAGCAATGGTGATGAAGGGGTGCTCCACATTCCCCAAACCTCCAAAACTGGAACTCACCATCAGATAGAGTTTAACGTCATTCCCAGGCCATGTAGACCCGCAGTCACCGCCTTCTAGCACCCATATGATAAATAGGGGTTGGGGCTTGCCATAAGGGCAATAGGGTTGGGAAAATCATATAGGTGCTAGGGCTTGAGTGACCAGCCGATTGATCGGAGGGGGCCTCTCAGATCGCCCGTCTAGCCCAAGATAGGGCCAAAGTGGAGTATTGCAGGTCATGAATGTTGAGATTTTTTTTTATATAAGGCGTGTGTTAAAAGCCCATTTCTATTTATAGACTCGGCGAGAAAAATGTGATCAAACCCTTGGCCAATCGCTGGCAGTACTCTGCTGCTGATACATTACTTAAACCGACAGGACTGGTCATAACTACTTTGCCTTTTGTGGACGTCAGACATAGGATTAAATCACTGGACCTTTAACTATACGCAGGATAGGACTTATACGCAGGATAGGACTTATTCGCTTACCAAAGGATTCCATAACTCAGGACTTACTTACTTTAAGCCCTTTTCAATGGCATTTAAAAACTTTACAATGACAACAAAGACGTCGCCGCTCTGCAGCCATGTTAATCTTTATATTGAGCCGCTCAGCTCCTGTGCGGCAGGCGTCTCGTCAACCCTGTCTGTCGGAGGCCAGATCTTCCAGGCTTGAAGGTGTGATTGAGCATTTCTTTAGTGTTGTCTTAATGTGGTCTTTGAACGGCTTTTGGGAGGAACCTCCTTTCCTCTGCATGTCATCTGCGAGTTCACCGTAAAATATTTTACGGGGGAGTCTGTCTGCAAGCATGCAGATGGTATGACCCAACCATCACAGTTTTACAAGAAACACCAATATACATTATTTAAAATATTCTTAATTCTTTTTTATGATCATGATTCTACTCGTGGACATGTCCGATTGAAAGACATGCAAAAAACATTGACGTCATCTTTTGAATAGATCTGAAAAAAGTTATTCAACACCTGTTTGATAAACTGTGAAACCAGTAAAAATGATTCCCAGGTTGTATCAGTACTACACTTGGATAGACTTAAAAAAAAAAACTCGGCGAAGACTGAAACATTGTGGTAATAATTACCATAATAAATAGTGTTACGTAGCGCCTTCTTTACCGGCACTAAATTCGATGTTATATTCTGGCTTCAAATTCACGGCCCTACTTCGCGTATCTGCATACGTAGCGGGTATCGTCACTAACCCTAGACGATATATGTAGTAGTCGCTTAAGGAAATCTACAACACATGCGCATAGTAGGAGTTTTGACTTTATTTCTTCTTCTCGGCTGGTGGGTGGGCGGCGAGCGTGACAATAGGAATACCCAAGGGTTGACGATGACTACTACTACTGTTGGGATGGTGAGGTAAAGGGGTGGCTGGTGCCGTCTCACCGCCCTTGGCCGCAACAGACCGTGAGCGTCGGTCACTCACTGTTCGCCGTCCGCTGTCTCCTGCCTGACTCCCTGACCTTGACCAGAAACCCTCTCTTCCGTTTCTTAACTTCTTTGTTCACTTTTACCGGGAAAAAAGTCCTTTGTCATTTTTTTCATCTTTTCTTTGTTTAATTTAACCGGAAATTCCTATTTCCGTTTGTACAATATACATTAGGACAATAGTCCGAAAAATGGAAAACAATGTCGAAGGTATTCAGCGAAAAAAACAACAAAAAAACAAAAAAACAAAACAAAACAAACAAAAAAAAAACATTAAAAAACAAAAAACAAAACAACAAACAACTGAGATGGTCACTACTAGAATAGGCTCAGTCCTAATTAGTGATCATGTTTCACACACGATTACAACAACGAACATTTCATTTTTGTTTTGTGTGACATTGTTGATATTGTATAATGTGTGAAAATAAACCACTGTTTTCTTCTTCTTCTTCTTCTTCTTCTTCTTCTTCTTCTTCTTCTTTAGGAAAATGTACTTTCAATATAGCTTTCCTTTTCTTGTAAGTTTTGAAGGTTGCAAATCCTAAGGACACTTAGATAAAATTTTATCTCTATTCCAGATTCTGTTGTTGTGATATGAGTAAAAATAAAAAACTACACTTTAAAATCACGCAAAGACACACAGACACAGTCAGACAGACACACAGACAGACACACAGACACAGACAGACAGACACACACACACACACACACACACACACACATATATATATATATATATATATATATATATATATATATATATATATATATATATATATTATCGGCATTTCAGTCTCGGAAGACTATACAGAAATTTATATAGTTCTTGTACCTTGAAGTTACAGCGCCTCCTGTAACTGTGAAGTTTAATGTTTGAAAAACATTCTCGACCACAGATGTCGCATATGAAGTCTGTCCCTGAAGATGTTGATGTGCCGGTACTTTGTTGCCGCCGCTTTCTTTTGGACCGCTTGGCTTCATGGTGTTGCGTCAGGGTGACTTCAGACGGAACAGTCCGCTACGGAGAGCCTGTCGCCACCGAGGGCGGTCCTGAGTTAAATTTTCCCAGCTGGTCGCGGTAATGCCAAAGCACCTAAGATGATTCTTGCATACATCCTTAAAACGCAGCTGGGGGCGACCAATCAGTCTCTTACTTGACGAAAGATGATAGAAATCACATATAGAATCATCCCTTACTACCAAGTTTTGGATACCTCTCACAGGCTGAATCACTGCTACATAGCTTAGAAAAGGCAGCAAAAAATATCGACCTCTATGTGAACTCTGATAAAACAGAGTTCATAAGTTTCAAAAATAAAGGAAACATCTCCACACTCAACGACAAGCCTCTTAAGCCAGTAGAACAATTCACGTACCTGGGTGGTAATATCTCCTCCACAGAGAGCGATGTTAATACACGGATAGCAAAGGCATGGTCGGCCACAAATAGATTATCAGTCATATGGAGGTCCGATCTTCCTGACAAGCTAAAGCGACAGTTCTTCCAGGCTGTGGTTGTGTCGGTGCTGCTATATGGTTGCACCACCTGGACCCTAACAAAGCGTCTTGAGAATAAGATAGATGTGAGCTGCACAAGAATGCTGCGCACAGTCTTGAACAAGTCATGGAAGCAGCACCCCACAAGGAAACAGATGTACGGTCACCTGCCCCCCATTTCACAAACTATCCGAGTGAGACGGACAAGACATGCAGGACACTGCTGGAGAAGCAA
>CM042144.1:101655224-101670224 GCA_023376005.1 Doryteuthis pealeii | reverse complement strand
CGTCATACCCAGGCCATAAATACCCTCAACCCCCGCTTTCTAGCACCCATATGATAAAAAGACTTGGTGCTTGCAATGGAGGCAATAGAGTTGGGACAACCATATAGGTGCTAGGGCTTAACGTGACCAGCCGACTGATTGATCGGAGGGGCCCTCTCCGACCGCCCATCTAGCCTAAGTAATTTTGAATGTATTTTATATATTAATTTTTCATAGCAAAAATACTAAATTAAAGTTTTGAAATAAAATAACTAATGCATTATAAGATTCATTAATTGTTAAATCAATACTGAAAATTTCGTTAAAATCGGATAACTACCTGATTTTTGGTAATTATTTTTGCAATCGCGAATGTTACAGTAAAATTAATAGACAGAATGGCAGATCGCGTCGAAAATGACCAAAACAAATCCCTTTAAATGTATTAGAAATAAACTGCATATGTAATGATATTTTTCTTTTTTCTAATGATGCTCATTATGTTACTATTTATCGATTTAGACAAAGTTTGACCTTAAATAATAGATTTAACTATTTTTAATTAGCTTTTAAAATTCCTAGCAGACGACAAAAACGCCTATCCCTATATCAATACAAACATTTTTGATCTAAGGGAGATAACTTGTTAAAAAGTTAGTTATCATTAAAGGTAAATAATGGTAAATAGTTATCATTAAAGGTAAATAACTCTTAAGAATTTGTTAGAGTTACCTCCCTTATAAATATTGTTTGTTTATGTTTATTGCTTTTAATGTAAATTTTAAACACATTCAATATCTGAGAACCTTAAAAAAGGACTAGCCAATCCATTGTATATACATATAATCCATTGTTAACACCTTACTGGCTTGAAATTGCCTATGGTTGTACAACTGAATATATATATATATATAATATATATATGTATACGGAGGGAAATATGGAAATATATAAGACATTATGTAGAAGAGTGATGGATATGTTTCAATATATATATATAATATATATTATATATATTATGTATATATATATATATATATATATATATATATATATATATATATCTGTGTTTGTGGTTTGTGTGTGTGTGTGTGAAAAACAATACGTAGGATTGAATTAGCATGTATCCTTAAAGATGTATGTAGGCTATCCTTATTACGAAACATGTCAATTTAATTTCCATCTTGTCTTCCTACTATGTCTGTCTGTCTGTCTGTCTCTTTCACACACACGCACACAGAGAGAGTATATATAATATATATATATATATAATATATATATATATATATTATATATATATATATATTATATATATAATATATAATGAGATAAATAATGAGATAAAAGACCGAACTTATGAATAGAAAAAAAAATTATGGTAGCTTTTCTATGAGAAAATAAGTACCGAAAATCGAAAAATAAAATGTAAAAAAGAAAAAAAAAATAATAATTAATTTTTTGGAGATTTCTTTTTTACCCATTTCGATGATTATTTAATTGGCTATTATCTTATAAAAGAAAAAAAAATATACATCAATATTTTTTCTTCAAAAAGTATACTTTGATGTAATAAAATAAGGTTTGCATTAAATAGATATCTATTTCTAGAATCTAAAAATATAAAATTTTAAATTCAAATTCATATTTTAAAACAATTAAATTTATTTTCAATATAATTCACATATTCGAAAATTAATTGTATGATACAGAAACCGGAAATGAGCACACACATTTTCATTTCAAACGAAACTAATATATTTTTTTTTTTACATGCAAAAAACGGATTTTACTTGGTTAAAAGTTAAAACGAGTGAGTAAAATTTCAGTAATATTTAATAAATATGTATCTAAAGTAACGCCTTATTTATTTCTAAAAATAAATGTTTATAAGTATTTTAAAACTATTTTAAAACCATTATTGAACACGATAAAACAAAATAAATTCGATTTAACTTTTCGTAGAAATTCGGACGATTCTTAATGTATGAATTGTATTAAAAATAAATTGCATATGTAATGATATTTTTCTTTTTTTAATGATGGTCAGTATGTTACTACTTATCGATATAGACAAAGTTTACCTAAAAATAATAGATTTAATTAATTTTAATTCGTATTTAAAAACCTAGCAGCCGACAAAAATGGTTATCCCTAATATATATATATATATATATATATATATATATATATATATATATATATATAATCCAAACTTTTGCCGCCCTGTCGGCGGGGGATGTAAAATACACCGATTGCACCTCTGCAGCGGGGTAAGACTCCCACTAATGGGTTCACCTGTTGGCCGTGGGTGACGACCCATGATGTTTAAGGATGGAATCCTCGATACTGAGTAGTTCATAACATGAAAACACTCAACTTGGGTTAGACGGGCCGGTCGGAGAGGACTTCTCCAATCAATCGGCTGATCACATCAAGCCCTAGAACTTATATGATTGTCCCGAGCCTATCGCACTTATAGCAAACCCTTAAACCTTTTCATCATATATGTGTTAGATGGTGGTGGCTGATAATCTTAGTGTCCTGTGCATGACGTTAAACTGCATCTAGAAGTAAGGTTCTGGGGAGTATGGAGTACCCCTTCATTGCCAGTACTCCCAGCTCCACTCTGACTCGAAGTAGTAGTACCTGTTAAGGTCCCATCTATTGGTTAAATATATTAAAGAAATGAGTTTAAAATGTTTGAAAAATAAATTTAAAGATTGAATACCTAAAAACGATGAATAAAACAACACAACTTCGCATAAAATAACCCAAGGGTTAACATGCCGTATAAACTTACCAAGCAAAAAACTAATCAAACCTACATCTATTTACTTTTATGGTTAAATTCTATGGGTAAATAGTAGGTCAGTTTGGGTTCTTGTCTCGGTTAGGCATCAATCTAGGACAGGGGTCACCAAACTACGGCTCGCGGGCCGAATCCGGCCCGTGAATGAATTTTTATCAGGCCCGCCGACGGTACGTGGATTTATTTGTTAAAACGTACGAAACACGAGACGTTTAGATCCCATTTAAATTTAAACATCATGTTAGCATACTAAATCTTCATCTACTCTAGATAGGTTACAAAATTTCGTGCGTGTGAGCATTTCACTTGTCACTTAAGCGATCCCGAATTTTCACTTATTACCACAGCTTGAAAAACACTGGTAATTTTCAGAGAGCTGCTGTGAAGCAATGAATAAGTCAAAAGTTATGAGACAAACATTTTTTGGGAAGGGAAAACCCTATTTTTTCAATGTATAAAAGATTTTAATCAAATTACAATAGATCAGAATATTCAATTTGAAGCGATCTTCTTTGAAAGAAACATTTTTAAAGTTAAAATTCACTGTATACATATTTTTCACAAAATTACTTATTTTATAAATTAATTTTGATTCAGAAAATAAACTAAATATAACATGGAAAGATAAATTTTGTTTTACATCTTTTTCTCAGAGCTTTCGTTCTGTCTAGTAAGTATTGAACACAATAATAATGTGGCCCGCGCTCGTTATTTTTTCAATTATCCGGCCCACCGTGAAAATAGTTTGGTGATGCCTGGTCTACGAGAAAGAAAATTCTGATTTTTAACCAGCTTTCCGGGTTAGCTCACCAGAAGGTTCCTATTTCGATACCAGCTAGAAACCACAAGGTTCCTATTTCGATACCAGCCCTCGCCAACTCAGCGTATGAGTAGCACAGGGATCTGTGCGGTAAAGTAAGGAGCTGGTGATAGGTTTGGCGCTCAACCTCAGACGCTAAAATAATCTCCTTGGTCTAGCGCTAGTGAAAAAAGGATAGACTCCCTCGCTGATTGGCTGATACCAACTCCAGGCCACCCCGACGACTTTACTTTTGCTTTAAAAAGTGGTGCAAAAATAATAGATCCCATTTATTTGTAACATTACTTACACTCAGTTGACACAAATAGGGAAAAAAAAACTTTTTCTCTGAATGTTTGAGATGAGGCTTGAAGATTAGTATTATCTGCGTTATTCGGACTATTGTCCCCATCTTCATTGTTATTTGTACAACATTTCGGCCGATATACCCTCCGGCCTTCTTCAGGTATTTCTTGTCGGACTCGGGAACCTTCTAGGACTCGGGAACCTTCTTTTCGAAGCTGGGGTAGGAGTTGTGTTAATTGACACAACTCCTACCCCAGCTATGGTTAGCGGAATGAGAACAGGATACCCCCGTGGACTAAATAAATGGTTAGGTTCAAATTTCCGCGATGGCTCCCGATTACGACAAGAAAGTTCTCGAGTTCGAAAAGAAGGTTTCCCATTCTGACAAGAAATACCCGAAGAAGGCCGAAGGGCATATTGGCCGAAACGTTGTACAAATAACAATGAAGATGCGGACAATAGTCCGAATAACGCAGATAATACTAAAAAGAAAACTTAATGAAATTAATCGAAATCATCTATTTTTTTCTCTTCTCATATATAGGTTTATATTATACATTTTACTCAGTAGCTATTATGAAAACATTTACACCACGTTCCTGCAACTGACATATGTTTTTTTTCTCGAGTCGATTTCTAATCTCGAGATAATGGGTAAATAAGTTTTCCTCATAAAAGATAAAAGCAACGGCCAGCAGATGCGATAAAGCTCTGTAGTGAACAAGCTATGGTATCGATGACTAAAGGTTTATAAAAATTAATAAAAGTAAATTTAGACCGCTAAAGTAGGTGAATAAATTACAAGTTACTTACTATGAAAGCAAATCGAAGATAAACAGTAAGGCTTAAAAACAATTTACGATGACAATATAACTGCTACTAAAAGGGTATTTATATATGTCAAAATGTACAAATAGGCATATGAAATAAATATTTTAGAAAAAACAAACGCATGATGTTAAAATTCGCTGACAGAAATCTGTTTCGACCCTTTATTGAAGTGGTCTTCATCAAGAGCGAGATGTGTTGATAGAGAGACGGTATGAGTGGACCGTTATAAGACGAAAGTGGTACAGACGAAACATTCAATTTCATAGCCGGAATTTAAAAAATTTTTTTTTTTTTTTAAATTTTGAAAATGCATATTCTGTTTTGAAAATAAAATAAAATAAATTTTATTTTATTTTATTAAATCAGAAGCATTATAATCCACAAAGAAAACTCAAAAGAGTTTGATGTAAATATGTATAAAAATGTATAAGAAAGTATCAAAAAGTTCAAAATTCCCAGCACTGCAGGCCAGGATGGTCACCGGATAAGATGTAGATATCCTGGTAAATAGGCATATATACACATATTGTTGGAATATTTTGGGTGATATAAGGTGTGCTGAAGTCCACCACTTTAACTTATAGACTCTGCGCCGTCGCGTTAATTAAAGCCACAGCTCGACTACGTGGTTAGTTAACTATTTAATCGCTGATCTTGAAAGCCGTTCATTTTCAAGTATTCGACGCTGACGAACGGATCTACAAACCAAGGACTCTGCTCAACCAAAGAATTCTACTACGGGACACCGAGGAACAACCAAATGATTCTTCACTAAGGATCAGCCTCTGCTTAACACAAGGGATCTCCACTGTAAAGTGCTCTCACTTGAAGCCTAAAAATGGCCACAAATATCGTAACACATATAATGCTACGGGTTCAAACACGGAGGTTATGTTGTATATTGAAGATATTTAAAAGAAGGTGAAAACGGAAATAGGGTCTTCCGGTTGGATCGAGGCAGGGAGAAGACGAAACGAGTAACAAAGGACTTTTTCCGGGTAAAGCGAACAAAGAAGGATGGGTAACAATAAGTTCGGAAATAGATTTGTCCGCTGATAAAATATAACAAAAGAAAACGCGTAGGTGTTTGATGTATATAAAAGGAAGTCAAGGATCCCAGGTCAGTTAGAGAGAGACAGTCAGACAGGAGACGAAGAACAAGTGAGCGACGGACGCTCACGGTCCATTGCAGCTAACGGCTGTGGGACCCACCAGCCACCCTCCACCTCACCAACGCTAGTCATCCCAGCAGCAGTAGTAGTCATTGTCAACCCTCGGTCATTTCATTGTCAACGCTCGCCGCCCACCACGTACAGCCGAAAAGAGAAATAAAGTCAAAACTCCTACTATACGCATGTGTTGTAGATTTCATTAAATGACAACTATATATATCGTCTTGGGTTAGTGACGATACCCGCTATGTATGCAGATACACGATTTAGCAGCGTGAATTTGAAGCCGCTATATAACATAGAATTTGATGCCAGTATACAACAGTTAGTGTTGAAGAATTCAACAGTTCATTTTGGTCGGATGAAGGACTACTGGTAAGTATGGACGTAAGTAAAGCCAGGGATTGTTAGGTTTGTTAGCGTTGAAGATATTACCTGCAATTGACGGGACTATCTAATAACAAAGTTCTGTAGCCTTAGTCCAAAAGTTAATATGTAGTAGCAGGTTTAGCCGACGGCCTTAACTCAACAAGGTGGAAGTAGCAGACTTCATCAACTGTCAGAGGTGGCGATGCACGCTGCTCGTCTTTTGCCTACTTTCCACGTGGGACCAGGCAAGATAGAGCTAGGTGTAGGGTCGAGAAGCAGAGAATTCAGCCGTCGTGGGTTTGTTGAATCTAGCAACCCGCCTTGTACTAGTGCAAGCGTTGAAGGAGAAAGATTTCCACCTTGTCCCTAGCCAGGTTGGAATATGAAAAATTTAAAATAATAAACAAACAATATATTTCCCCATGTATTAATCATATTGCCTGCAAAATTCTGACAATATACACACGTCAATATCAGCACCACATTTCATTTTAGAATTGAAAATTGGAAGGTAACAAAAATGATAACAATATCCTTGGTACCACCAATAGGGGAGCTCTAGAACACATTATATAGACAAAAATAGATTACAAAATGTCACCATTTTTCTCGCCCCCCTTAAACTTTTCGAGTTTAAAATCAACATAACTCGGCGAATATTTCGAATTGGAAGCTCAATTTTGAAGGAATGTGTAATTTTAACCTAGTCTACACCTGTACAAAAATTGAAGGGGTGGGTGACATGGCCCTGATGATTTGACATGGAATTACCCAAATGCAATATGACAATTATAATAAGAAATGCTTATACAGACTTGTATAAAAATGTCCTAATGTGAAAGAAAGAATCTTAAGTAAATTGTAATATCCTTGATATGAGTAGTTGACACAGAAAGAAAGTGGCGAGTAAAGACTTACATGTTTAGGACAATGCTGTCGTACAACATGCGATATGAGTTTGTTGGGGGTACAAAACTCCTCTCCATGATGGAGAGAAAACGCATGTGCGTGCGACTTGATTGTCGAGGCCGAGGCCGAGGCCGAAGCAGAGAGAGAGAGAGAGAGAGAGAGAGAGAGAGAGAGAGAGGAGAGAGAAGAGAGAGAGAGAGAGAGAGAGAGAGAGAGAACTTTTCTCGTATTTTCTTTTATATACTGCTTTGACCTCGCCCTCATGTGGTAATTTGTAGTAATATTGTGGCAGGTAAAGGGTGTAATTCCTACTGCCACAATGAAAATAAATGAAATATCCCTTCTTTCAGTTATCATATACTAACAAAATTATAAATTTTACTCGTTCAAAAGCCAAATTTGGTGGGCATTTAGGAACATCGGGTATTGAAACAGAAAGGAGGAAAAGAGGAGTAAAAGAGGGGGTAAGAGGAAGATCCTTTCGCAAATTCCTTATCAACAATGGTTATCTATTTTAGGATTTTTTTTGTTTACACTTTTATGAATATTCTAAAAAATGTAACCCTAAACTCCTGAGTGTTTTGAAACAATTTTATTTTTCTAAAAACATTATTTTGCACTTATGATACAAATGTTGATGCAGTCCTTAATTGCTTGTTTAGTTAATATGATAAAAACACGTATTCGTTTAATTTATATCCCCCCCCCAAAAAAAAAAAAAATGTAACAAGGTAAGAATTATATGTGTTCTTATTTCTAGGCGGAAAATTTCGCATACTAATTCAAATGAAAATTATTCGTTTGTTCACTTCTGATTCTAAATTAGTATTATAAGAATCGAATGTGTGAGCTCTTATAATACGTTAGAAGGCTCAGATTAACCTTTCAATGTAAATGAATATATACATGAATAAATCCGCACAAAGAAGTACAACAAAACAACAAATACAGACTATATTTTCTGAGCACGTTGAGTTTGACATACATGACATTATACAAAACATATAGGACAAGATTCCTTTGGAAGTACGAAAGAGTTCATAAAGAATATGAGAGTCACTTAATGGACAGAGACACCACGCGTCTAATCCATCTTTTGTGGATGCTAGACCAAGAGAGAGAGAGAGAGAGAGAGAGAGAGAGAGAGAGAGAGAGAGAGAGAGAGAGAAATTCCCGGGAAGATAACCCTTTTGGACACAATACCACCCCAACAGGGGCAGGCAATGGTTACAGTACAGCTGGAAAATGTAACACACTGGCCCACTGACAGACAGACATTCGTATTTTATTTAGATAGATAGATAATGATTCTTTGGTTGTGTATATCTCATCAAGTTTTATTCTCGTTTTAAAGTCTACTGACATTTTGTTATCAGAGTGATTTAAATGGCAACACCGCGTGTTTGACAAAAGTTGTAAATGGACGGTTGAAATAAAATAAAAGAAATACGCACAGGCATATAAACTTTCAATGCTTTCAGAGACAAATGGCAGCTTTTGTGTGGCTAATGTAACTATAGAAATAAAATCGAATGGGTCTTTATTTGCATTTGTGGCAGTCTTTCCGAAAGAAGAATTCTCTGTCAGATGTTTTCAATACGCGGCTAAGGAGAAAAGACATTGTTCTGAAGTGCGCAGGTGAGAATACCATGTCTGTAAAACGAACAACGTCATCATTAAAGCAAAACGCCTTCTATTACTATTAAATATTGTATATTTTGTATATATATTATATATATTATATATATATATATATATATATCAACCCTCCGCACGAACAGGATGCGACACATGGTCAAATTCAGCCGTTCAACCGGTTTTGAATACAGAGTTTTTTTTTCTTGTAATGCATATGCATGTAGGATGAAGGTGTCTATATGTGCATATATGCATACAGGCGTAGCATATATATATATATATATATATATATATATATATATATATATATATAGTCTTGTTAAACATCGCCAAAAATGCACTAAAGGAGGTCATTAGTGATGTTACACCAATATCCATACAGATTTCGGGTTTTGCAACATTATATCTGTTCCACCGGTAGACCTGATATGTTATTAGGCCGCATCCTTTACAGATTCACTCTGTGTATTTTACGAATAGTTCATACATTCTTATATATTGGCCCAGGGTACGTAACAACCACGCAGAGAATTGCTCAGTAATTGTACAAAATAGGAGATTGAAGGAAAAAACTTAACTATAAAGTTAATCTTTAAATATACGCTCATTACTACATTTATGAGGGCGTTGTCATTCAGACACACACACACACACACACACACACACACACATATATATATATATATATATATATATATATATATATATAAATACCTGTGGAAAAGGTATGAATTAAACTATTCTCCCTCCAGCTATGTGTAAATAGTCGGGCAGTATGCGCTCTTTCATCTTTGTACGGCAACCGATATAGGAGAGGAAAACACAGAATTCAAACCTGCTAAACTCAGCTTATGAACAACCTTGTGTCACATACTACTCGTGCCAGAACAATATATTTCCCATGTATAATCATATTGCCTGCAAAATTCTGACAATATACAAACGTCAATATCAGCACACATTTCATTTTAGAATTGAAAATTGGAAGGTAACAAAAATGATAACAATATCCTTTGTACCACCAATAGGGGAGCTATTGAACACATTATATAGACAAAAATAGATTACAAAATGCACCATTTTTCCGCCCCCCTTAAACTTTCGAGTTTAAAATCAACATAACTCGGCGAATATTTCGAATGGAAGCTCAAATTGAAGGATTGTGTAATTTTAACCTAGTCTACACCTGTACAAATTCAGAAAATGAAGCGGTGGGTGACATGGCCCTGATGATTTGACATGAATTACCCAAATGCAATATGACAATTATAATAAGAAATGCTATACAGACTTGTATAAAAATGTCCTAATGTGAAAGAAAGAATCTTAAGTAAATTGTAATGTCCTTGATATGAGTAGTTGACACAGAAGAAAGTGGCGAGTAAAGACTTACATGTTTAGGACAATGCTGTCGTACAACACTGCGATAAGGCTTAAAAACAATTTACGATGACAATATAACTGCTACTAAAAGGGTATTTATATATGTCAAAATGTACAAATAGGCATATGAAATAAATATTTTAGAAAAAACAAACACACGAAGTTAAAATTCGCTGACAGAAATCTGTTTCGACCCTTTATTGAAGTGGTCTTCATCAAGAGCGAGATGTGTTGATAGAGAGACGGTATGAGTGGACCGTTATAAGACGAAAGTGGTACAGACGAAACATTCAATTCATAGCCGGAATTTAAAAAAAACATTTTTTTTTTTTTTAAATTTTGAAATGCATATTCTGTTTTGAAAATAAAATAAAATAAATTTTATTTTTTTTATTAAATCAGAAGCATTATAATCCACAAAGAAAACTCAAAAGAGTTTTGATGTAAATATGTAAAAATGTATAAGAAAGTATCAAAAAAGTTCAAATTCCCAGCACTGCAGGCCAGGATGGTCACCGATAAGATGTAGATATCCTGGTAAATAGGCATATATACACATATTGTTGGAATATTTTGGGTGATATAAGGTGTGCTGAAGTCCACCACTTTAACTTATAGACTCTGCGCCGTCGCGTTAATTAAAGCCACAGCTCGACTACGTGGTTAGTTAACTATTTAATCGCTGATCTTGAATGCCGGTCATTTTCAAGTATTCGACGCTGACGAACGGATCTATAAACCAAGGACTCTGCTTAACCAAAGAATTCTACTACGGGACACCGAGGAACAACCAAATGATTCTTCACTAAGGATCAGTCTCTGCTTAACACAAGGGATCTCCACTGTAAAGTGCTCTCACTTGAAGCCTAAAAATGGCCACAAATATCGTAACACATATAATGCTACGGGTTCAAACACGGAGGTTATGTTGTATATTGAAGATATTTAAAAGAAGGTGAAAACGGAAATAGGGTGTTCTGGTTGGATCGAGGCAGGGAGAAGACGAAAAGAGTAACAATGGACTTTTTCCGGGTAAAACAAACAAAGAAGGATGGGTAACAATAAGTTCAGAAATAGATTTGTCCGCTGATAAACGATAACAAAAGAAAACGCGTAGGCGTTTGATATATATAAAATAATGGCAGGGATCCCAGGTCAGTTAGAGAGAGACAGTCAAACAGGAGACGAAGAACAAGTGAGCGACGGACGCTCACGGTCCATTGCAGCTAACGGCTGTGGGACCCACCAGCCACCCTCCACCTCACCAACGCTAGTCATCCCAGCAGCAGTAGTAGTCATTGTCAACCCTCGGTCATTTCATTGTCAACGCTCGCCGCCCACCACGTACAGCCGAAAAGAGAAATAAAGTCAAAACTCCTACTATACGCATGTGTTGTAGATTTCATTAAACGACAACTATATATATCGTCTTGGGTTAGTGACGATACCCGCTATGTATGCAGATACACGATTTAGCAGCGTGAATTTGAAGCCGCTATATAACATAGAATTTGATGCCAGTATACAACAGTTAGTGTTGAAGTGTTCAACAGTTCATTTTGGTCGGATGAAGGACTACTGGTAAGTATGGACGTAAGTAAAGCCAGGGATTGTTAGGTTTGTTAGCGTTGAAGATATTACCTGCAATTGACGGGACTATCTAATAACAAAGTTCTGTAGCCTTAGTCCAAAAGTTAATATGTAGTAGAAGGTTCAGCCGACGGCCCTAACTCAACAAGGTGGAAGTAGCAGACTTCATCAACTGACAGGGGTGGCGATGCACGCTGCTCGTCTTTTGCCTACTCTCCACGTGGGACCAGGCAAGATAGAGCTAGGTGTAGGGTCAAGAAGCAGAGAATTCAGCCGTCGTGGGTTTGTTGAATCTAGCAACCCGCCTTGTACTAGTGCAAGCGTTGAAGGAGAAAGATTTCCACCTTGTCCCTAGCCAGGTTGGAATATGAAAAGAGGAGGGACAATGTTGGGTGCTTGCTTTTATTACTGACCCCACGTGATCCTAAGGGGCTGCTGATAGTTGTTCAAACCGGGTCACCTGTCCCCTTCTAAATTTCCAACAGGTTCGTCATCGAATATTTGTTGTTGGGGAGAAAAATGGCGACATTTTGAAATCTATTTCTGTCTATAAAATGTATTCTATAGGCTCCCCTACTTCTGAAAATTGGTTTATAGAAGTTTTTAGGCCTTAAGAATCCAAAAATGTTATCAAAATAGGCATGAAATTAACCCTTTTCACGATATTAATTTCTGATTTTTTCAATACAAGATCAATAAGTGAAAAAATCACAATGTGGCACTGCATATAATTTTCTTTTTCCTTTAAATTATTATTCTACATATATTGAACATTATTTGTACCCAAAATGGAGTTTGGTTTTTGCTCACAAGCGAAGTTACAATATCAGTTAAGATTTGGCACTTTTACGTACAGCCATTCAATAAGCACCATATGGAGTAAAATAACTGTCAGAGTTCGATAGAAATTATCAGGATTATGTTGGTGGTTGGATATATTTAAAATAATAAACAAACAATATATTTCCCCATGTATTAATCATATTGCCTGCAAAATTCTGACAATATACAAACGTCAATATCAGCATCACATTTCATTTTAGAATTGAAAATTGGAAGGTAACAAAAATGATAACAATATCCTTGGTACCACCAATAGGGGAGCTATTGAACACATTATATAGACAAAAATAGATTACAAAATGTCACCATTTTTCTCGCCCCCCCTTAAACTTTTCGAGTTTAAAATCAACATAACTCGGCGAATATTTCGAATTGGAAGCTCAAATTTGAAGGATTGTGTAATTTTAACCTAGTCTACACCTGTACAAAATTTCAGAAAAATTGAAGCGGTGGGTGACATGGCCCTGATGATTTGACATGGAATTACCCAAATGCAATATGACAATTTATAATAAGAAATGCTTATACAGACTTGTATAAAAATGTCCTAATGTGAAAGAAAGAATCTTAAGTAAATTGTAATGTCCTTGATATGAGTAGTTGACACAGAAAGAAAGTGGCGAGTAAAGACTTACATGTTTAGGACAATGCTGTCGTACAACATGCGATATGAGTTTGTTGGGGGTACAAAACTCCTCTCCATGATGGAGAGAAAACGCATGTGCGTGCGACTTGATTGTCGAGGCCGAGGCCGAGGCCGAAGCAGAGAGAGAGAGAGAGAGAGAGAGAGAGAGAGAGAGAGAGAGAGAGAGAGAGAGAGAGAGAGAGAGAGAGAGAGAGAGAACTTTTCTCGTATTTTCTTTTATACGCTGCTTTGACCTCGCACTCATGTGGTAATTTGTAGTAATATTGTGGCAGGTAAAGGGTGTAATTCCTACTGCCACAATGAAAATAAATGAAATATCCCTTCTTTCAGTTATCATATACTAACAAAATTATAAATTTTACTCGTTCAAAAGCCAAATTTGGTGGGCATTTAGGAACATCGGGTATTGAAACAGAAAGGAGGAAAAGAGGAGTAAAAGAGGGGGTAAGAGGAAGATCCTTTCGCAAATTCCTTATCAACAATGGTTATTTATTTTAGGATTTTTTTTGTTTACACTTTTTTGAATATTCTAAAAAATGTAACCCTAAACTCCTGAGTGTTTTGAAACAATTTTATTTTTCTAAAAACATTATTTTGCACTTATGAAACAAATGTTGATGCAGTCCTTAATTGCTTGTTTAGTTAATATGATAAAACACGTATTCGTTTAATTTATATCCCCCCCCCAAAAAAAAACAAATGTAACAAGGTAAGAATTATATGTGTTCTTATTTCTAGGTGGAAAATTTCGCATACTAATTCAAATGAAAATTATTCGTTTGTTCACTTCTGATTCTAAATTAGTATTATAAGAATCGAATGTGTGAGCTCTTATAATACGTTAGAAGGCTCAGATTAACCTTCAATGTAAATGAATATATACATGAATAAATCCGCACAAAGAAGTACAACAAAACAACAAATACAGACTATATTTTCTGAGCACGTTGAGTTTGACATACATGACATTATACAAAACATATAGGACAAGATTCCTTTGGAAGTACGAAAGAGTTCATAAAGAATATGAGAGTCACTTAATGGACAGAGACACCACGCGTCTAATCCATCTTTGTGGATGCTAGACCAAGAGAGAGAGAGAGAGAGAGAGAGAGAGAGAGAGAGAGAGAGAGAGAGAGAGAGAGAAATTCCCGGGAAGATAACCCTTTTGGACACAAGACCACCCCAACAGGGGCAGGCAATGGTTACAGTAAAGCTGGAAAATGTAACACACTGGCCACTGACAGACAGACATTCGTATTTTATTTAGATAGATAGATAATGATTCTTTGGTTGTGTATATCTCATCAAGTTTTATTCTCGTTTTAAAGTCTACTGACATTTTGTTAGAGTGATTTAAATGGCAACACCGCGTGTTTGACAAAAGTTGTAAATGGACGGTTGAAATAAAATAAAAGAAATACGCACAGGTATATAAACTTTCAATGCTTTCAGAGACAAATGGCAGCTTTTGTGTGGCTAATGTAACTATAGAAATAAAATCGAATGGGTCTTTATTTGCATTTGTGGCCAGTCTTTCCGAAAGAAGAATTCTCTGTCAGATGTTTTCAATACGCGGCTAAGGAGAAAAGACATTGTTCTGAAGTGCGCAGGTGAGAATACCATGTCTGTAAAACGAACAACGTCATCATTAAAGCAAAACGCCTTCTATTACTATTAAATATTTGTATATTTTGTATATATATATATATATATATATATATAT
>CM042144.1:101630224-101652724 GCA_023376005.1 Doryteuthis pealeii | reverse complement strand
TAAATATTATTAATAACCATTGAAATTACGTATTAAGGTTTGTGCCATATTTCTATGATTTTTTGTCACAAAGCATGTTGTACCCCTGTTCATTTAACTTTCTACTGTGCAGTAAATATTCTGAAGATATTAACAATTTTATTTGATCTGAATAAAAAACAAAATTTTCAATAATATGAAACAAACAGACTCAAAATATCTCAATTTGAACTGGAGGTAGAATTTATACAAAAGTAGGGGACATTTTAGTGGGACACCCTGTACAACAACTACACTGGAGTCTCTCAACGTTTTAAGCGATATTCCTATCATTTCCATTTGAGATTGCCTTAATTCTCCACTCATTTTGAATTGTCAATTAGTCTTTCCTTTTTTTTTAAACTTAAATTCTTCTCCAATTTATCCCTGGAAAAAAATCCTCTCCTTAGATTAGAAACTTTGTTAAGTACCTTTAATTTGAGAATTACTGCTCTAGAGAGATGTTCCAAAACTGGATCAGCCTTTTCGGCTGCACCTCTGCTGTGGCGTTAACCCCCCCCCCCAATGAGGTCACCTGTTGGTCATGGGTGGTGACCCATGATACTTAACCAGTCTAGGCAAAGAAAAACACTGAATTCAAACCAGTTAAACTTCTCTTAAGAAATTGACCATGTGTCACATCCTACTCATGCAGAGGTGGTTGGTATATAGATTAAACTTATAAAAATTCCGTTCCTATGGTCAGAGAAAAATATTTTAAGGAAACTTTGTCATTTCAATTCTTTTAACAGATGCTTCTCCCCAGATAAGTCTAATCATACAAGAGAAACTCTCCACACAAAAAAACTAAAAACAAAAACAAAAAACAAAATAAAACAAAACAAAACAAAAAATAAATAAGATGTCTTTTTTTCGATTGGGTAAGTCTATCTGTGAAATAAGGAATGCTCTTCAATGCAGACATCAAAACTTATTATGCAAACAATGCTGTTCTCTTTGCGGCACATGGCCATTTTTTTTCTTTTTCACTTGGTAAAATTTCTGTCTGGAGAGGAAATGTGATTTTTCATTTTAAAAAGTCAGTTGAGAATCTAGTCGTACAAATAATGATAGTAAAAAAAAAAAAAAATTCTCCTCTTTTTCTTCTATTCTCAAACTTTATCTCTCCTGACCTGGAGAGGTTTTGGTTTAGTCAAGTGGAACCTTTTCATATTTAAAAGCTTTTTTATTGCCAATCACAAAAAAATCTGCTGAAACTGAATTTTATCTTTAGGTAACTAAAAAGCAACCATTAATCTTGACAATCATTTTCTTTCATCTTTTTAAAAAAATTCTAAATCACTTTGGTTATCAATCTCCAACAATGAGCTGACACAGCAGATTATAATGGATAAAGGATATGCCGCCCTACGTAAGATTTGAACCCATGACCTTTTTGCCTTGTCACAGCCCAGCACATTAATCATCATGCCATGGGGACTATGTCTCACTGCTTTGTTTGTTTGTTTTGATTTGTTTTACGGCATATCAACCACGGTGGGTTATTTAATGCCGGAAAAGTTTTGAAACTATCGCTATAAGATAGTTAAGATGAACATTTTTTAAACTCATTTTTTTGTGAACAAATTTTCTATTTAACCCATAAATAGGACCCTAACAGGTACTGCCACTCCGTGCCAGAGTCGCTCTGGGAGCAATGGTGATGAAGGGATGTTCCACATTCCCTAGATCTCCAGAACCTCACCATCAATTAGAGTTTAGCGTCATACCCAGGACATGAAGACCCTCAGACACCGCCTTCTAAAATAAAAATATCGTTTTGGTATAAATAATGTTCAATATATGTGAAATGAAAATAGAAATCTTTTTTGTCATAGATGCAGTGCCACATCGAGATATTGATCTTGATATGAAAAAATAAAAAATCCTCAATAACTTAAAATTGGTTGACTTTAAAACTTTTCTGATACCATTTTGGATTCTTTATGCGAAAATGCTTTTATAAACCAATTTTTAGTAGAAGGGAAGAACTCACTTTACAGACAAAATTAGTTTACAAAAAGTCGCCATTTTCACAAACCCCACCAAATTTGGAGAACTAAAAATTAACATAAATCCATCAATGTTTGGGATTAGAAGCTTAAATTTTGCGATTGTTTAACTTTAACATAATCCACACCTTGAAAAAAATTCAGAAAAATTGATGGGGTGGGTGGTAATTTTACTTTTTTTTCTGTATGATTTGACATGAAATTACCCAATGTCTCTTTTTTCTTTATTGTTCCTCCTTAACACTTTGGAATCTTTTTATTTTTATATTCTTCGTTCACTGAATTGCATATTCTAAGAATTATTTTACATAACCATTAAAGTTCTTTTTATTCTTAAGCTTTTGATTAAAATGTACAATTAATGACTCAAAAGATGCGATCGAGAATTTTATATAATATATATAATATATATATATATATATATATATATATATTCTTTAGAATATATATGTTCTCCTTTAGACAGCTACACATGCACACACTAGTGTAGGACGGCCAGCAAAAACATACATCAATCAGCTCTGTGTGGATTCTGGGTGGTATATGGAGGACCACCCAGGGGCAATGGCCGATTGAGACGGTGGGCGAGAAAGGTATGGGTACCTGCGCTGACAGAGTGACCTGAACATGATAACTATATTACAAATATCAATATAAATGTCCATCTCTCTCTCTCTCTCTCTCTCTCTATCTATCTATCTATCTATCTCTATATAAGTTAGGTTCATGTAACCACAGAGACAACGGCACTCGGTGACTGTCAGTTTATCGCCAATGCATTCCACTTGACAGTTACCAAACGCCGTAGACTATCTTAATACTATCCTTACTATTTTTTTTCTTTCTTTAAATTTTTTTCCCAGCAAGCAAGCAAAAAGATAGAAAGAAAGAAAGAAAGAATGAAAGAAAGAAAGAAAGAAAGAAAGAAATCTTACCCATGTCTCTTTGTAGGACTCTCTGTTACATAATTCATATGTAGCCTACGAATTATCTAGGTAAAAGTCGCAAAGACGTCGGGGCGGCCTAATGTCGGTATGGGCCATACAGTGAGGGAGTCTATCCCCTTTTCACTAGCGCTAGAACAAGGAGATTATTTTAGCGTCTGAAGTGGAGCGCCACACCTACCATCAGCTCCTTACTTTACCGCACAGATCCTTGTGCTACTCATACCGTATCGAACTAGGAACCTTGTGGTTTCTAGCCGAACGCTCTACCGACTGAGCTAACCAGCACGAATTATGTAAGTGTAGCTAAATTTTTTCACTCCTTTTGTTAAAAATATTTACCATATACATTACAGGAAAATCGAGTATCTTAGGTGTAAATTTTAAAATAACCCTTTAGAAGAAATTCCTTGCTACACAAGAAATTTATTTCACAAGAAATTTAAAGTCATCTAGTATGAGTTTTTGTATGATTTTTTACATTACTCTTTAGGGAAAATGCCTTCGCACATACTTCACAAAAAATGGAGTTTCTACAATATGAGTTCTCATATGAAGTTTCAGCCAAGTTTGAGATTTTCTATATTCAAGGCTTAGCCAGAAATGATAGATACTTACCAAGGCTTATTTGTTCGGTTTGTGTCTGTCAGATTTTAACTGTAACCAATTATTCCTCTTTTACATTAGTGATCTTAGATCTTGTATATTACTTTATGACAAATACATATTTAGTACATTATAACAGATTCCCATCATATCTAAATATTAATACGGTTGTTCCTAAATCTTCCGTCCGTTAACACCCTGGAACACCCTTTGGTTAAAAATGAGACTGTCTAAATTGTTCAAGATGCAATGCAAAAATGTATATCAAGATTATCCGATGTCCCTTAGTGGCAGATTTCTTATTTGTCCCATTTATTTCACCCAATTTTAAAGTGTCTGTTGCGTTTGGTCAGATTTTTATTGTATGTGCAATCAGTTCACTAGAGTGCATTAAGAAAGAATTTTGTTACATAATTTATAAGCAGCTTATGAATTATGTAGTAAGATATTTTGAATAAGACTCGCTAGATTTAAAATCGGAGGTGTGAAATTTTCATAGATATTGGGGTTATGATTGGCATGATGATGACCCCAACTTCACCTTTCCAAAAAGAGTGCCATTAGAAGCGTGAGAATTAGTTTCAGTTTAGTACAGATTGCGGCAGAAGTCGCTCGCTCTGAGGGACGGTCTCCTCCCATGGCGGATGAATATGGGCTGGGTTGTTGAAATAAAGCTTTAGAAGAAAACAATAAGTCTTGTTCGTTAAGTTAATTAAAACAAGAAATGATAACCCGAAGAAATCAACAAAGCGGATCAACCATCAGAAGAAAGCCCTAAAGAGAAGTCAGACTGGCGGCCGGATGAGTTAGAAGCAGTAAGCAGCGAGTTAACAGGGAAGACCCCCATTCCATCTTCTTCTACTCTTTCTGTCGGTCTCTCTCTCTCTCTCTCTCTCTCTCTCTCTCTCTCTCTCTCTCTCCCCGTTATATACCTGATATGTTATAAGGGTTTGTTATGATTTTTTCTACATATCGGGTGTGTGCTAGATATTCCCTCATACTTATAGACTAGGAGAGAATAATATGATCTAACTCTTGGCCAATCACTGGCAGTATTCTGAGGCTGATATAATACTTAACCGACCCTACTGGTCATAATTACTGCAACATTCATTGACAACGGACAAAGGATTAAATCACTGGATCTTTACCAATACACAGGATAGGACTTATACGCTTACCAAAGGATCCCCAAAGCATTCCATAACATAGGACTTTCTTTAAGGCCATTTCAACTGGCCAAAAGATGGCACTTAAAAACTTTACAGAGGTATATAACAGTTTCACATACATTTGGATAAAGTATGAATTTACCAAAACCCTCTGCCAATAGCAAAATTGACACAAGGTCAATATTTAAGCAGTTTAAAGCAAACAAGGATGAGCGTGATATTTGGTTGGAGCACATAGAATAGACTTTTGTGAAAGTGAATCATGAATGAACATTAGTATTGAAGGAACCAGACTTCATTGTGAAGAACGAACACAAGTTTTGTCTGCCTTTGTCAGTTCGAGAGGACATGATGCTATTATTTGGTTTGGTAACTAACAGAAGACTTTTGCTAAATCTTTGACTGTTTGACGTACTAAAAAGTATTGATCCACTCCTCTTCAATATTTGCCATTGTTCGATACGTACATATCTTACAATGCCAACAGACTTTGTTTGTTTTTCTCTCCATCACATGGTGAGAATACCATACCAAGATGCAGCCTCTTCATATAATTCTTCATTGTATTCGCAAGTTTACAGCAACAAAGTATTATCTAAGTGATATAAGATTTGAATGAACTGATTTTGTGACATGTCAGTAAATTGAAAGTGAAATGGATTTTCCATGAAATTCCTGTGAAAGTTAGTGTAGAATATCTAAAAACGAATTGTTCATTTTAATGCATTTACCCAACCCCTCCACGCGAGCAGGATGCGACACAGGGTCATTTATTAAACAAAGTTTAACAGATTGAGTCTGTTTTTTTGTTTAATCTAGTCTAGCCTTTTTAATTATAGGTTCTCATATTGTATAAGAGGTTACTATAGCCTATCATATGAGTTGATTCTTTGAGGTGTCTTCCCTTCCAATGTTCTTCCCTATCTTTTAAAACAACAAAACAAAATGCAATATGAGTCAATGTAAAAAATCATACATAATTAAAAAAAATTTAAGTTGGAATTCAGAGTTTCCTTTTCCTAGATCGATTGCCATACCAAGGTTAAAGTGCCTAGTTTGACCTACTATTTACCAAGAGCTGGATTGCGAATAGTTGGATTCATACCTTTCCAAAAGTATTAGCGCTATTGTGTTAGTGTAACATTCAATTCTAAGGCTAACAGCATCAAATAAATGAATTAAAGACAAATAAAACAATGAGTAACAATATAAAGTCCTTCCTGTTATTGTGTTAGTATAGCATTTAATTCTAAGACTAACAACAACAAATAAATGAATTAAAACTTAGTTTAATTCTAACAATTTATTAAAGACAAATAAAACAATGAGTAACAATATAAGGTCCTTCCTATGTGTTAGTATAGCATTTAATTCTAAGGCTAACAGCATCAAATAAATGAATTAAAGAAAATAAAACAATGAGTAACAAATATAAAGTCCTTCCTGTTATTGTGTTAGTATAGCATTTAATTCTAAGACTAACAACAACAAATAAATGAATTAAAACTTAGTTTAATTCTAACAATTTATTAAAGACAAATAAAACAATGAGTAACAATATAAGGTCCTTCCTGTTATTGTGTTGAGTTTAGGGGACCTACCGGTACGCTGGTGAAGATATCTGGTATCCTAGGGTGATTTCTTGCAGAGGTTTTCAAGTCGTTGCCTCGTCGGAGTTTAGTGATAAATAATGCCTAATAATTTCAATTTTGATTGTATGATACCCAACTAGAAATAAATAGTCATGGTATCTTTGCTTTAGAAAAAAATATTTTTTTATAAAAGAAAATGGTGGGATGTATATAAAAGGGTTATTCAATAGATAAGGGTTTCTTTAAAAAAGGCCTTAACTATTTTTTTCTCCAGAATAAGCTTTGGTTTAAAAGTCTGTCAACAAATTTCTTTTGATTCATCTTATGACAATTTTTGAACACTGAGTTGGTCAGCTTTTTATTACATATTCACTGGTGTGCATTATTTATATATTTAAAATATTATATATCTAAAAAAAAATATACCAAGTTTTAAAAATGTATTTTCATTATTTTTAATCAAAAACTGTTCCATTTTTTGGCACACTTCACTTGAATAATGAGAAATTATTTTTTCATCAAAATCATCATTTTATTTTTAAACTACAGGGTCATTCAATAAATAAGTGGAATTTTTTTCAAAAAACAAAATGTTTTTTTTTAGAAATATAAGTTCTAAATTGTTTATCAATCAGATTATTTTAATCTGGCAAAAAATTATTTATTTTGAGGTTCTTATGTAAAAAAAAAAATACATGAGTCATAGTATTTGATAGACAGAGTGTCACAGTGAGATAATCTGGAGGGCATAGTTGTGTGTCTCTGCTCATTGCCGCCGCAACGCAGCAAAGAATGTATTTGAGTTTGAGTTTTGTTTAATGGCATATCAATCTTTGTGGGTCATTTAATGCCAGAAAGGGTCATTTAGAATGTTTTTCATATGGGTTTCAGTCTTTAGAGTAAGGGTTTCATTGTGGTTTTTGGTTATGTTTGGTCAGTTTTCGTGAAAGAATCAGTTTGGTTAGATCTTGTTGAAAAGGTTGTTTTTTTTTTATGAAAATCTAAAATGTCTTCTGATTTGATATCTTTGAAGAGGTCTCTTAAGTTTTTTGTCAGGAAAGATTTACTGCGGTTTGTTTGAGACTGTTGCAGCTTAGGAAGATGTGTTTAACAGGGAGCTGTGTAACACTATTAAAGAGTTATGGGTTGATTGGCGATCTGTTAATTATTTACTAATTAATTAAAACTACCCTAATTATTAATTGTGGTAGAAGGCGTTCCTGTTTGTTTTGTTTGACCCCGTTGACAGCTTTTGGTTATCATATTTCAGCCGAGTTGGAAAAGGAACAAAACCAGCTCTCCTTCAGGACCCTATAATACTATAATCTGTAAACAGCCAGCATTAGAAGAAATCTCTCATTATAGTATTATATTCGGTATCATCCAACACAACGACTGTAATACTGAGCCGGAGCATCGTTCCTATACATACATTGAGACCGTTCCCCAGCATATGTTATTATAGCTGTACCTTGCATAGTGGGCATAGTGGCATAGTGGGGCATATTGGGGCATCCTACTTTTTCAAAGGTGAGAATGAGTGATGTGGATGTGCTCAATACTCAGTCTGGAGAGTATAACTTAATTTCTGTTTTTATTTCTTCTGTGGCCACTCACTGATAACATCTTATATCTCGTGGAGCTTATTGTGAGTTCGATCATCCCATGATTTCTGCCATTTGTCGTGTATGTATTTGGCTCGTTTTATATCTGTATATTGGATTTTTCTGTTGGCCATATCTGTCAGAAGTGCTTTTTTACAGCTTTGTCTACCCTTTCATTCCTTGAATACCATTGTGACTGGGTATCCAGGTAAGTATTATGCTATTATTATAGAGAGAGTGTTTACTTTATTTAGGAGCTTGGTAATATGAGGAGATGATGTGTCCTTTTTCTGTAGTGCTAGCAGGACTGATTTAGAGTCTGTATATAATAAAAGAATGTATTAGGAAATAAGCGATTCAGGTTAATAAAAGTGTATACACAAAAATATGATCTAAGAAGCTGCATCTACAAACAAACCAACCAAATGGTGGTCTTAGCCACAATGCTAGAAGGTAAAAAACTCTTGTATCATGCCCAAATAAGGAGACTTAACTCCAATCAGTTGTAACCATGGCTAGAAGGAAATAAAGTCAGCGGAGTGGCCTCTTATCAGTATCAGCTGAACAAAGAATGAGTCTATCCCCTTTTCACTAGTGCTAGACCAGGAAGATTGTTTTTGCATGTGAGGTGGAGCGCCAAACCTACAATCAGCTTCCCATAGTGAAGTAAAGAACATAAATCTATTTTCTGTTACCATACAATTTCTGCTATGAAAAAAATCATACATTATAAAATATTGACAGGAACAGATCTTAACAAGTTTATCTTGTTGCAGATCATTATTATTGTTAAAAGCTTTTTTTACAAATTCCATAAAATTCATCAACATTCAAAATTAAATCTTATAAATTACGAATCATATCAAATCTAATCATCTGAACACACACACACACACACACACACACACACACACACACACACACACACACACATATATAATATATTATATATATATATATATATATATATATATATAAAGTTAGATATGATCACACCTTATTAAAAAAATTGACACCTATTACTGAAAAAACAAACAAAAACAAAAAAACAATCTCGAATCAGAGTTTACAAGGTGAATTGAAGAAACATATATAATTTTCTTTTTACATAGAAAGGAACTTATTTGATTTTGAAATTGTTAACATTTGTAGAAAATAAAATCAATCTGAATACATTAAGTGTTAAATATACTTGTATTTAAAAGAAAATCAGTTAATGAATAAAATATAATTAATTTTAACAGCATGTCAACCTGTTTACGATTTATGCTGAGGAATCACTTATGTATATTCATATTAATATTTTTGTACAGTTGTTTAAGAGTTTTTTTTGAATACGATGAATTTTTAAACAGATTTATCTGACCCATAGATGGAACCTACTCTGGGTAAAAATGTATTTGGGAGTAGGGTAGGCATTTAACATTTTTCCAAAAGGTTTACCATCCAAAAAGGACTTGTGCAGGAAAAGAAAGACAATATGTTATCTTTAGTGGTTTGGTTTGGTTTGTTTTGTTTTACGGCATATCAACCTCAGTGGGTCATTTAAGGCTGATAGAGTTTTGAAATAAATTCATTCTTAATGGTTACTCATTTTTTTTTATAAACACATTTTTCTATTTAACCCATAGATGGCACCCTAACAGGTACTACCACTCCGTGTCAGAGTGGACCAGGGAGCAATGGTGATGAAGGGGTGCTCCATATTCCCCAGACCTCCAGAACACCATCAGATAGAGTTCAATGTCATTCCCAGGATAAGAAGACCCCCAACCACCACCTTATATTACATATATGATAAAAAAGGCTGGGGCTTGCTATAAAGGCAATAGAGTTGGGGCAATTATATAGGAGCTAGGGCTTCATGTAACCAGCTGATTGATCGGAGGGGGTCTCTCTGACCGCCCGTCTAGCCTAAGTAGGGGTCTAAGTAGAATGGACTGCTCATCCATCTGGATTCCGTCCTTAAGCATCAAGGGTCACCTCCCACATCCAGTAGGTAGCCCCATTTAGGGGGTCTTACCGCTCTACAGATGTGCAATCGGTGTATTCTAACGCCTCAGCCAACAGGGCTGATCTGTAGTGTTGTGTTGATAAATTACACTTTTCTCTGTCAATGTCCACATCACAATGGCATACTCTTTAGAAAACATAAAAATCCTCTTTTCTGCTTTTAGATATAAATTCAAATTCTATGGTCCAACGTATTTAAATATATATGTATTGTGTACATTTAACGTTTATTCAACCCTTTTTGTAGTAAATATTGTCATCATACTCTTGTCCTTTAAACAACCGTCTATCTTTCTTTCTGCTCCATAGTTTCGCGTAAATTATCTCCCCTACACCATAGGGGCCATTTAATTTAGAGTTAATTTCTTTAGTCTTCTTCTGAATTAAATAGAGGTAGGGGTCATCTTTATTTTTAAAAGGAAACGGAAATACATTCTATTAAAAAAGTGATATGAGAAAATCGCTAGCTTCACAGCTGGAGATAAGATAAACAAAAGCAAAAACTCACCATGGATCAGTAACAACACTTGACAATCGACCTCGCGGTCATATCACGTTAATAAGCATCAATTCCAGCTAGATCACCAAAGTTAAACAGTGATGAGCCTGTACAATACTTAGATGGGTAACCATTTAAGTTTTGGCAGGTACTGTAAGCAGCCTGATCTCAAAATGAGTTGATTAGTGATTAAATGACCCGAAAAGAGTTGATATGCTATAACAAAACAACTAAATCCTTACAAGGGAAGATAAAATATCGCTTCGAGACATCCATACTGAAAAATAGCGTCCAATGAAAGGCCAGCTAAATATTTTTAAAAATCTATTAAAAGAAAATACAACCAATGTTATTTCTGTCAGTTAAGAAAAAGATATTAATTCAGCATTTTTTCATTAGTAATAATAGTTAATTATGATACGGCAAGTGAAAGAATTTTAAAAATATTTTTTTTTTTATGATCGAATATAGTGCGATTTAAATAAAAATAATCGATAAAATTTCTATATTTTCATATAAAAATTAAGGTGAATATTTTATTCTTTCGCAGATCATAACACTAATATTTAAGTTAGCAAATAAAATCCAAAAGTTGAAAAGAATATTCAGCAATATCTTTTTCCACGAGTTTCATCATTGTTAAGTAAATAACACTAGTTAATTAAAGAATTTGCAGTATGCCAAGGTTTACACTGGTCCCTTTTCTTTTTGTTTGTCTTTTTTTTACAAAAAGTAAAAAGTTTTCATATCACCGGGAAATTCTTTAAATTACCAAATCTTATATACAATTATTTTTTTTTCTGCTTAATATTTTCTGTTGTTATAAAAATAACTATAATAAAAAGATTGGAGAAAAATTTGATTTAAAGATTGTTTGTTTACACGCTAAAAACCTGCGATAAAAACTATTTAAAAAGTTGTAAACATCAACGAATCTAATTTGCATTGAACTTTTTCAGGTTACCCCCCCCCAAAAAAAACCCCAAAAAAAACAAAAAAAACCAAACAAAAAAACAAAAAACAAACAAATAACATTCCGATTTTTAAAATGAAAAAAAAAAAAATCAACAAATAATTCAATCTTAATAAAATTTCCAAAACTTATTTAATCAAAAGATTTATTTTTGCATAAAGGACTTTTCTCTATTCCAAATAACATACGCATTTTTTCCCATTCATGAAAGTTAAGGTTAAATCTTTTATTAATTGATCGAAAGTAAACCACCAATTATTATCTAAAATCAAATAAAGAAACAGTTTTTAGAAGAAGCTTTTTAAAACATTATTAATTTAAAAAAAAGAAAAAAAAGTTTTAAAATGTTTTTCCGAATAAGAGAGAAGTAGTGAAGATGAACAACGAAAAGTTCACCTAAAAATACTCCCTTCCTTCATATGGAGGCCGAAATTCTCTATTAAAATAACAATACAATAGATCGATGTCATTCAAAACTTGAAAATCAATTATGACAATTTAATATAACAATGAAATAAAAAACGTAAGAAATTACTTTTACACTTATTGCAGTACAATTAAGCAGAGTATATGGAAACAAATTCTTAAAACGGTGATAGGGGAGATTGGTCCCTCGGGTAAAAAAGGAAATGTCCGGGTTTGTACTTTTTATTAATGTAACTTTTAGGCTCTGTGATAGGAACAAATTTTATCCACGCTAAAGTGAAACAGTCCTGGTATTTTCTTGTAGCCTAGGGTCCTGTGGTACCAAAAAATAAAATTTTATCAGCACTAAACTCATTCCCACTATAGGACCCTCACCCCACACAAAGAAAGGGAATCTGGATTTATTGGGAGGGAAACTTGAAAATCAATAGCTTTTCTTTTGTCAATTTAATTTCAGTAAATTCGGTACCATTTTGTAGAATCATGGTCAGCCAATCCTAAGATTTTATTATGCTTTTAAAAATATTGTAAATAAAGATTTCTCTAAAAGCGGAAGAATCAAATCAATACGAAGATATGTTTATTTATTGCTTAGAAAAATTGTGGGGATTAAAATAGAATTAAAATTAAATAGGAATAAAAAATAAACTCCCATGAGCCTTCATATCGGAAGAACTCTCCGAGCATTTGCGGGAAAAAGGAGCCACTTCCGACCCCCAAAATAATCTCTCGGCCATTCGACTTAGACCTTAACTCGGATGAGACACTACTACTGACCAGGAAGATATTTCCTTGTCACATGGTGGCTATGACCCGTGCCTAAATCCTAAAACCACCATTTGTCTTCCTCTCTCCCTTCTTTCCTTAATTTCCTTTTCATGAAGTTAATATCGCCAGGGTCAGAGACAAAGTCTCCACTGTTCAAAGAACAAAGGAAATAAAACTCGAGAATGGGTTTCTTGGACTGTCCTGTGACGTTACACGAGGCTTCCTTTGGACTCTCTCGTTCTCCAATGGGAATAATTATTTAATCATTTATTTATTGAGTTATTTTAGTAATATGTCAAACTTTTACGGGTTATTTTATGCCTAGAATTTAGGGAATAGCATCCACTGTACGTTGTGTTGGTTTTAAGAGTTTTCATATTGACACACAGGCCTATTAAATACAAATAATGCTTAAACATATCTATTTGACCAATAGATGATACCCTAGCAGGTATTACCACCCCGGGTCAGAGTGGACTTGAGAATAATGGCAATGAAGGAGTATTTCTTACATATCCCCGGAACTGGAGTCTCCGCATCAGATGCAGTTTAGTGTCATACCCAGGGCATCACTTTTCTTTGGGGATCTTACCTTTGTAGAAGTGGATGTAGTCTGCGTATTCCATGACCCAACGATAGTGTATACTTATATATATAATATATATATATATATATATATATATATATATATATATATATAAGTAATTGGTAATTTGCTTGAAGCATAACATAAAGAAAAAAGAAAGGAGGAGAAAGAAAAAAAGAAGAAGAGGAAAAAAAATATAACCACACACAAAAAAAGACTTAATCACGTACATTTTTGATAACCATCTCTGAAGATAAAGTTCTACTTTGAAATCGATAAGACAAAAATAACATCTTTTTTGTTTTTATTTTTTATATGCATTGTAATTGCCTTCAAATCATTAATATATTATAAAATACTTAACAATGCTTCAAGCAAATTACCAATTACCTTTATCCCTACGCCTGAGCGAGGCAGAATTTGCGATCACAACAATACTTAACATACATATATTATAATATATATATATATATATATATATATATATATATACGTTGTGCATGTACGTATACATATTTATAGAGATACGCATGCACTTACACGCATACACACCATTGCGTTTAAATATTCGCACAGGGACATAAGAACTTATAGTGTCACATAACAGCTAAAAGGCAACAAAGACAATACACACAAGATAAGAACATTATATTCAAGTCAGAGAAATATTTAAGTAGCTTACGACATGGTATTTTTAACGTCTATAAATCAGACGGATTTAACATTTAAACAGATGGGCGCATTTGCTCAAATTCCGAAGATAAATGGTGAAGATTAAAGCTGCGATGCCAAGTTATAGAAAAAAAAGCCCGGATGTAAATGCAAAATCTACTCACGGCGAAGGGATAAAATGTTACGTTTGAGATTTCTTTGAACTTCCGGTTTTCTTTGAATTTCGATTTTGTTCAGAAGTCTGTTTGACCACACAATTCTCTTCGAGGCAATGTCTGTCCCGAATTTCATAACGATAACCAAGTTTTATACTTACTTTATATATACAGAATTTTGAAGTGTCTTATTTTTGCTACATAGCTATGAGGCACTTGTGGTGTAATGGTTCTCGTTCAAGGAAATGGACATGGCGACTCAAGTTAAAATCCTGGACGGATTTCACTAAGCGCTAATACCCATGGGAAAATTATGAATCCAACTATTCTCCCTCCAGCTATGAATAAATAGTAGGACAGACTGTGGTCCAAAAACCTTGGTGTGGCAACGTACAGGAAAGGAATGGACCAGATTACACTGGTTTACAAAGAAATAGAGGCAAGCACAAAAATAGCTGTTTTAACCTAATTTGGGGATGCTGAATTCAGATTTGAAATTCAGATTTTTACTCATCACCTCTAGTTTTTTAGATATGCATACTGTACATTTTGTACACATATTGTACATAAAGGCGTATATGCATTCAGGGTTAATTTCTAATATTGTGTGACTTATGTCTTCTTTTTTAGTTGTTATGCAATAAATGTAAGTGATAGCATTACATTATATATATATAGCTATATATCAAGACGGATTTTGGTAGTTAAGCGTAGCCAACACGTCTCAATCAACAGCCAGTAGTGCACTGGCAGTCAGCACAGGAGGATGTCGTCCCTCGCAGCGCAGGAAGAAGGTGTCCTTCGACAATTGAGTTACACAATCTTTTGGGTATATATTTGTATTACAATTTCCAACGACGCACATTTTATTGCCTTATATATGATTTAATTTTACTTTGTTTTTTTTTTTTCATTCTCCAATGGCTTCAAGCTCATCAAAACATTTAGGGTGCCTCAACAAGGCCAATTCTTTTTGAATTATGTACATTGTGTCATTCAACTATATTTATTCCGTCTGTTCTTTATCTATCCTGTTTTATCTGTAATAAGCTGCTGCAACTGTTGAAATAAGCACGTATATATTCAGTATATACTAAAATGAGACTATTTAAAAGACAGAAAAACTAGAGGTGATAGAGCAAAACTGTTTATAAATTTGAATTCAGCATTCAAATTAGTAAAAAACACCTATTCACATTCTTACCTCAGACAAAAAATATTTTTTTGTAAACCAGTGTTATCGATCATATGGAAGTCTGATCTCTCTGATAAGATAAAGCGACAATTCTTACAAGCTGTAGTCGTGTCAGTGCTACTGTAAAGCTGTACTACTTGGACTCTAACGAAAAGCTAAGAAAAAAATCTAGATTTGAACTACATAAGGATGCTGCGTGTTGTTTTGAACAACGCTTAGAAGTAGTACCCCACCAAAATCAGATGTAGAGTCACTTACCCCATATCACAAAAACTATCTGAATTAAACGAACAAGACATGCTGGACACTGCTGAAGAAACAAGGGGGATAACTGATAGGGATGGTTGGAGAGAGTCATAGATATTCGTGCTGCCAGCTGGACCTGATGATGATAATGATAATGATAATGGTGATAATGATAATGATAATGATGATGGCACCCGGGTAGGAAAACGAAAACTCTGAATTCATACCAATTAATGTCTGCTTAAGAAATTGACATTGTGGGGTTTGTAAATATATTCATAGGTATGTGGCAATTTTCTTGAGGAATGTACCATTTTTCGAGTTCTCATTAAAACCAGAATATAATTTTCGTTATAAATTTGTAATTCCAGCTTCATTTTTTCTCCTCATTGGTTGTGAACGCAGTTGTCATTTGTACATTTTTAAAACGGCTAGACTAGACATGATGACTGGATATCCAAACAGTCTCCTCATCACTGCGTTATTTCAAGGTTACACCTGACCTAATGGGTTACGTGACAACCCAACCGATAATTGTTTACCGTGGCCTTGATGTTCTTACCTTATAGATCCCAGAACGTAACATTTAAAAGAAAAAGTTCATTAAATTCATTTAGCATTCCTTTCAGAAAAGAAAAAAAGTCAGACGCGTGGTAACATAAACATCCCACTCACTTTATTGCTATAAACATTTTTTCAAGATAATATTATCATTTATGCAAGTTTCCTTGTGTTAAATCTAGGAGGGGGTTAAATTTCACAGGGAAAATTGGTGCTACCTAATACACTATCCTATTTTTATTGATCACTCTTTCCCATTCTTCTTCTTCTTCTTCTTCTTCTTCTTCTTCTTCTTCTTCTTCTTCTTTTCTCTTTCTCTATAACACATAAGCCTCCCTTTCCCCCTTCTCTCTCTCTCTCCATTTATTTTCTGTCTCCTCCTCCCTATCTACTCGTTGCTTTTCTCTCTTCCTCTCTTTCTACTTGGTCATCCTTAGTTCCCTCCTTAAATCCTGTTGTTTTTTTCCCCGCCATATCTGTTATTTAAGTGGACAAATTTGTAAGGTTTGTTGCTTAAAAAAACAAACAAAAAACACAACTGACATGAGGCCATTAAATTTTGGGACCGCCTCGTGACGCATGCATTAAACTAGCAAACTGACCGCCTTGTAATACACGTTGAAGGGCGCCCAACTAGTTTACTCGCTTTAAACGTCAATATCTGTTTAGAAGTCACAACTTCCATCTGGACTTAGGGGACAACTAAAGCAATAGCAAGTAATCTAATCAACATGAGACCTTCTTTATCAAAATGAATTGATTTGGCATTAAATAACCTGAGAAGGGTTGATATGCCGTAAAACAAAGCAACAACAAAACAGGAAGTTGTGAAGTACAATAAAACCAAACCTATTTCAAGCAAACGTTACATTGTACCAGACAAAACTAATAAATATTTCTCATCATCATAATCTTTTCATCTTTGAGGAGCGTTGACATAATGTAATTATTGATTCACTAAAAGTTTATTTTAGTTTATGTTCAGATTGCAGAGTAATCAATACCTCGGAAAATTGGTTTTAAGTAGGCATTTTTAAAGACCTCGGGCGGTACACAAGTGTTTCAAACACAAATCTCGAAATACAAACAGAAGACTTAAAAGTGGTTTAATGTCTAACAAGACTAGTATCACCTGTCACTTGAAAGACTATCTCAGGAGCGCTGGTATCTATATCATAATACATCGATTTTTGTATGTATGTTACCATAACACAGCAAAAGTCTTATTATCTTTTACCGAAATCCACCTCAATGAATCAAAATAACCGAAAATGTAAAGAAAACACAATAACGAAAATGCACATCTCTGTAATTACTTGACCATTTCACATACCTAGGTTGTAATATCTCATCGACAGAAAGTTAAATCAATGAACACATAGGAAAAGCATAGACTGTAAAAAATAAATTTAAACATTTCTCTTAGATGAGGCTTGATAATTAGTATTATTTGGATTATTCGGACTATTGTCCACATCTTATTGTTATCTGTACAACATTTTGGCCGATGTGTCCTTGTGGCAATAAAGACGAGGGCAATAGTCAAAATAATTAATTTGAATCAGTTTAATTCAAATTGTTTTTAAAGAAATACTCAATTTATAGAATAAACAACCACTAGATTTCCCCGCTACAAGCAAGGACGCATTTTTAATTCTTAGCTGTTTTATAAAAACGTTTTTTTTTTCATTGTAACTCAAGAACTGGATTTAATATTTGTCATATTTGAAAATCTAATTTGAAGCTTAATAGTAAAAAATCAATGGAGAGCTGATGGTAGGTGTGGCACTAAACCTCAGACACAAACAATCTCCCTGGTGTAGCGTTAGTGAAAAGGGGCTAGACTCCCTCACTGTCCAGCTAATACCGACAATAGACGACTCCGCCTACATTGATTACAACTTAAAGGGCATTGCATTCTTCGATTTTTTGTTGTTTTAAACCGAATTAAGATCGATAACATTTTTTATCAGAGATTAAAGATATTTATTTTCAATAGCGGATCAAGAAGAAAATCAGTCGAATGCTTATTACAAAGTAGAAGTAGCAGTATCCGGACGCTTCTGCTTTCATCTCTTAATCTTGGCGGACACCAACCCTACAGAGACAGGAAGCAATAAGATGTTGGTTGGCTGGTTGGATTTTACGGCATGTCAACCCTTGTTGGGTTATTTTATGCCAAAGACGCTTTGTTTTATTAATTCTTTATGGCATTCAAATTTTTTTCAAACCCAATTTTTTCAAAACACATTTTTTCAAAACACATTTTTTAAAACTAAATTTTCTATTTAACCCATAAATTGGACCCTAACATGTACTACCACTCTAAGTCAGAGTGGAACTTGTAGTAATGGAAAAGAAGGAGTGCACCACATTTCTCAGAGCTCCACAATTGGACCTTTGCAAGGAGATTGTTTTGGGGAAGCGCAACACCTACCATCAGCTCATTACTTAACCGCACAGCTCACTGTGCGGCTCATACGCTGACTTGGCGAGGGCCGGTATCGAAACAGGAACATTGTGATTACTAGGCAAGTGCTTTACCGACTGAGCTAAACTGACCATAGTGATTGATAATTGATTGAGCGATTGATTATAATGCCATATCAACCGATCTATGGTTATTTTATTTCTAAAGATTAGGAAATCGCCTTCATTGAAATTCATTTTTACATTTTTTAGTGAAACCTTTTCTTAAGGGTTGTTTTTATTTCTATACAATTCTATCAAATACAAATAATTCTTACACAGATCCATTTGAACCTATAGACGAGTCTTTAACATGTACTACCACTCCGGATCAGAGCGGACCTTGGAGTAATTATAATAAATGTGTATTCCATAGTCCACTGATCTTCAGATCTGGAGACCTCGTAGTAATTATAATAAATGTGTATTCCATACTCCACAGATCTTCAGATCTGGAGACTCACCATCAGATCTAGTTTAGCATCATACTTACGACATCCCTCCTTTCTGGAGGATTTTGCCACTCTGCGTGAAATAATGATAACATATAATAAACGAGTGTTAACTCGTAGCTAACACACGTTCTTTTAATGCATTATGCTATTGAAAAGAGAGTAACCTAAAACAGAATATTCGGTAGGGAAAAAGACAAGTCAGTCAATATAATATAACATTTAAGTCTACAACATACAAGGAGGGAACAAAGTTCCCGTCCCAAACTATTAAAGAGTCACATGAAGAAAGGTTTAACAATAAATGGGTGGAAACCACTAACTATATTTCAGGCGGTCCGGGAACAAAATACAGGTACCATAGTACTGGAGTTGTTTTTTTAAGTTGTTGGAAATGAAATATACAACATAGGGTTTAAATATTCGGGTGTATAGACTAATGAAGAAACGAAAACTAATTTCGTGCTCCTCGTGCACGATTGTTGGGTTGTGTAGTTTTATGGAAAGAAACCCTCATTATGAGCAAACATAAAAGCGGGAAAATGATAGGCACATGATGTCAGTGTCTACACTAATTGATCAATGATTACAAAATCCCACGGAATCCATTCTACGTTGTAATTTGGAATGAATAGTATAGTTAGAATTTTGCATCGTTATCAATTCGCTTCTGTTTCCTTGTATTCCTTTAGTGATACTGCACGCAACTTAGAGACCAGTTTAGTTCAATTGATGGACCATCTGCAATGGTCGTAAAAAAGGATGCTTCTAGGGTTCGCCTTTATCACATGATCAAAAAGGACATGTGACATGGAAGAGCCCCAACTTAATTTAAAAAGGGAGACCATTCTATTTTGTCTCCTAACACAACGAAATTCTAAACCTCACCAACAGGATGGTTTTTGATTGTGTTTTTTCTTCTCTGATTAATTTGTTGACTTTATTTCTGAATTGATTGTAGTGAGAGAAGAGACTTATATCGTGCAAAACGGACAAGGACTTGCTTTGCGTGCAAGTCCACCTTACCTGAGACATCGAAACTGAACGGGTGAACGAGGAGTGGGTGTAGGCAGGCATGCAACATCGAAAAGTTAGAGAGGAGAAGGAAAGGTCTCTTTATAGAAGCGCCTGAGGCATTATGGGTAGAGGCTGGAGATAAAACGTCTGCTTCTCTGAGAGGGGGGGGGGAGAAAAAATGGTCATTCAGTCGATAGACTAGAGCGAGCAACGATGTAAATCAGACGAGGAACAAAGGAGAGGTGGAACAGAAAACAGAGGAGTGGAGGAACTGGGAGAGGAGGAGAATAGAGTTGTGAAGGTCACAAGAGAAGAGTCGCTGGTTCAATCACGAGCAAAGAGTGTTAGTTAATGTAGTAATCAGTTTTTGTAAACGAATATGAACTAGCACAGAAAATTGACCAACAAGGAAAATAGACGATTTACATCCTGTTTTGTATCATTAGTTTTGAGCGAAAATATAAGTCCGAGTTTATTATTGTCAGTCCTTTTAAATCAATCTGAGATCGATACTTACTAATCCGAGATTAGCACGGATTAAATCGAGACAGAATAAATCGGAATTGTATTGCACACCTCTTTCAGGCAGAAAGAGATTTCACACTTTGAAAATCAGTATTCAAAATGTTTTGTTTTAACCTTCGCTCGGCCCCAGATCTCTGGCACCTTAAACCTGACTCGTCATTGTTGTGGTTATCTCTCTCTCTCTCTCTCTCTCTCTCTATCTATCTATCTATCTATCTAGAGAGAGAGAGAGAGAGAGAGAGAGAGAGAGAGAGAGAGAGAGAGAGAGAGGACTTTGTGATAAAGCCTACGCAAATGTCAAAGGAGATTGATGTCATATTCAGGAATGAATGTCAACTTGGATTTCGCTTACGATTTTGTGTCACACTACTTACACTCTTTAGATCGATGTAAAAGTTTCCAAAATATTGGGGTATGTTTTCGATTTTCACAGAACTTTATTCCAACGGCTTATCCCACGCATACATCTTAAAACTATTACTCATCTATATTCTTCTTCTTCTTCTTCTTCTTCTTCTTCTTCTTCTTCTTCTTCTTCTTCTTCTTCTTCTTCTTCTTCTTTGGAGTTTTTCCACACCAGTAGTAACTGATGGTTTTCCACTGGAGACAGAGTGACTGAAATTATTTTTTGTGTAGCATGTCCTTTTTCTACCCTTTCTTTCTTTATGATAAAAATGGCAATCTCCATTATTTAGCTGATGTGACAACACTCATGAGAAATAAAAATCTGTGCATAAGAAACACCAGATAATCAGAATTTACATTTTTGTATTCTATCTTGGACAATTTGGACGCGCTCATCTTTAATCAGAGGGTGCTGCAAGATAATAACGATCTGAAGATTAAGGAACAAGAGTATTAATCTATAGATTGAGATTTAAGATAAACTAAAGATGTATGTGGTAAAATCACAAACCCACACCAGTCGTAACTGATGATTTTACACTGGAGACAGAGTGACAGAACCCCCCCCCTCAGCTCTCCATGATTCTTTAGCACTTTTGAACTTTCTCGACCATTTCCCTTTCTTTTCTTTTTTGTTAAACGGTGTCCAGTAGATTGTTATACCCTAAATATACGAACTATCAAACGATAGATGGGTTTGAAAAATGTGTTATTGTGTGTTAACTATATCATTAAGAATTTGATTGTTGTCTCGCCACAAGAATTTACAAATATATGAATCTAACATATCTGCTTGAATGCCATGCTGCTTTTAATTTTGTCTTGTTTCAATTTATGTCTATTATACTTTCGCCTTACGAAAAAAGATTTTCCCAATCTCTAAAGTCAATCATAGTATTTTTCTTGTCAGCACATCTTTTCCTTTTATAAGTTTCTTTCAAACCCATCTATTACTTGTTGCCAATTCTTAATGGATACTCAATTTTTTTTTATAAACACGTTTTCCTATTTAACCCATAGATGGGTCCTTAACAGGTACTACTACTCTGAATCAGAGTGGACCTAGAAGCCATTGTGAGTTTAACATCATTCCCAGGACATGAAGACCATCATCAACCGCATCCTAGCAGACATATGATGAAAAGGGTTGGGGTTTACCATAAAGGCAATAGGGTTGAGGCAATTATATAGGTGCTATTGACCAGCCGATTGATCGGAGGGGCCTCTCCGACAGCCCGTCTAGCCCAAGTAAGCGTAAAAGTGGAGTGTAGGTCATGGACTGCTCAGCTACCTGCGGTCCTTAAGCATCACGGGTCGCCACCCACAGTCAACAGGTGACCCCATTGGGGTAGTTTTACCCCTCTGCAGAGGTGAAGTCGTTGTATTCTAACGGTTAGTAAATTGGTTCATTTCAGTAGATAACTGTTCATGAATGCAATGATCACCCTTGACTGAAAGCAAATAATAGAAAAATATCACCGAGACCACAAGGGTTAAAAAATCAATCATTTAAATATTCAAAGAATAATTCCAGAAGTTCCATTACACAAAGGTTTTTTTTTTTTATTATTGCAAATGATTTCAGTTTTC
>CM042144.1:101625224-101627724 GCA_023376005.1 Doryteuthis pealeii | reverse complement strand
TATCAGCATCTTTCTTTCTTTCTTTCTCATACGTTTTTACATATGTCAGTATATTTCTTTCTTTCTTTCTTTCTTTCTTTTCTTTCTTTCTTTCTCTCAGCCTTTTCATACGTATTCTTTATTTTTCTTTATTTTCCAGTCAGTTCATACCTATCCCTAAATCTCTTTCTTTTTTTTTAACTATTTCATATATGCCAGTATCTTTCTTTCTTTCTTTCTTTTTCTTTCTTTCTTTCTTCTTATTCAGTTCATATCCATCAATAACTTTCTTTCTTTTTTAACATTCTCGTATATTTCAGTATGTTCATTCTTTCCTTCTTTTTTCTTTCATTCTTTCTTTAGTTTCCATCATTTCCTATCATTCTTTTCTCTCGTTTATTCTTTACTCCTTCCTTTCTTTATTTTTATCTCTTCTTATATCTACTCCTTTATTTCTTTCACTTCCATTATTCATTAAGATTTTCCTTCCTTTCTTCTTTTCTGTACATCTTTCTTTCCTCTCAACCATAAGCCTTTTTCTTTTCTTCTTCTTTCTTTCTTCTTTATTTCTTTCTTTCTTTCTTTCTTTTTTCTCCCTTTATTCCCCTTTTAATTCATTAATTAATCATGTTCTCTTCCTTCCCATTCCCCTCTACCTTCCTTTGTCCATTTCTTCCTTTTTTACTTGATTCTTTATGTACTCCATTTATATTAACTTTCTTTCATTCTACCTTCTAGGTATTCTATCTTTTTCTGTCTGTCTGTCTGTCTCTCTCTCTTTTTCTTTCTTTCTTTTTCATCCACCTCTTTCATTCTTTCATCTCGTTAATTTTCTCCTTGTATTTATCTTTTTAATTCCGTCATTAATTATTTTCTCTTCCTTCCTTCCTTCCTTCCTTCCTTCCTTCCTTCATTCTTTCACACTTTTCTCGTTTTCTTTACGTTCTCTCGATCTTTCCCTTTGCACATTATTTGTTTTTTTTTCCTTTCTTCTCTTCCTCCCTTCCTTCCTTCATTCCTTTCTTCTTCACTTCCTTCTTTCTTTCCTTCCTTCATTTACTCGTTTTCTTTACGTTCTCTTTTTCCATTCACGTTATTTATTTCTTCTCTTCCTTGTTTCCTTCCTTGCTTGCTTTTTTCTGTTATACTCGTTTCCTTTATCTTCTCTTTTTCTTTCCTTTTCGTGTTATTTATTTTTCTTACCTCCCTTCCTTCCTTCCTTCCTTTCCTTTCTTTCTTTCTTTCTTTCTTTCTTTCTTTCTTTCTTTCTTTCTTCCTTCCTTCCTTCGCTTCTTTCTTAGTTCCTTCCTTCCTTCCTTCTTCCTCCCTTCCTTCCTTCTTCCTTCGCTTTCTTCCTTTTCTTTCTTCCCTCCTTCCTTCCTTTTTTCCTTCTTTCCTTTTTCTTCCTTCCTTCCTTTCTTCCTTCCTTCCTTTTTTCTTCCTTTCTTCCTCCTCCTTCCTTTCTTCCTTTCCTTCCTTTCTCCTTTCTTCCTTCTTCTTCCTTCCTTCCCTTTTCTTCCTTCCTTCCTTTCTTCCTTTCTTTCTTTCTTTCTTTCTTCTTCCTTCCTTTTTTCTTCCTTCCTTCCTTTTTTCTTTCTTTCTTCCCCCTTCCTTCCTTTTTTCTTCCTTCCTTCCGTCCTTTCTTTCTTCCTTCCTATTTTCCTTTCTTCCTCCCTTTCTTCCTTTCTTCCTTTCTTGCTTCCTTCCTTTCTTCTTTTCTTCCCTCCTTCCTTCCTTTTTTCCTTCCTTTCTTCCTTCTTTCCTTTTTTTCTTCCTTCCTTCCTTTTTTTCTTTCTTTCGTCCTTCCTGTCTTCCTTTCTTCCTTCTTTTCTTCCTTTCTTCCTTCTTTTCTTCCTTTCTTCCTCCCTTCCTTCCTTTCTTCCTTCCTTCCTTTTTTTTCTTTCATTCTTCCTTCCTTTCTTCCTTTCTGTCTTCCTTCCTTCCTTTCTTTTTTCTTCCTTCCTTCCTTTTTTCTTCCTTCCTTCCTCCCTTCCTTCCTTTCTTTCTTTTCTTCCCTCCTTCCTTCCTTTTTTCCTTCCTTTCTTCCTTCCTTCCTTCCAACTTTACTCGTTTCCTTTACGTTCTCTTCCCATTATTCTCCGTACCTTCCCCCTTCCTTCCTCCCTTCCTTCCTTTTTATTCATTATTTCTCATTTTACATATTTCTTTTGTTTCTTTTTTGATTTTTCTTTTTCTTCTTTCTCATATTGCTTTCCTTTTTCTCTATCCCTAACATTTTATTCCTCCCCCTCCCTTTGCTCTATTCAACCCTTCCTTTTATTCTCATCTTCATCTTCATCACTTGGGATGGGAAGGGAAATAATTTCCAAAGCGAATTTAGAAAGAAACATCGTTCAGTTTTTTCCCTTGTAATCCGCCCGGGAAAAATAGAAAGAAAATGTGTGTCGATCGCATTTCTTTATGGCCAGCTTCTTAATGGAAAGATACTTGACCTTCAATTTCTTTCTTCGCTTAGAGACTGCAGTCTTTTTTTAATAATCGAACTGTAGGTATATGTGCA
>CM042144.1:101610224-101620224 GCA_023376005.1 Doryteuthis pealeii | reverse complement strand
AGCTACGAGAAGCCGAACCCAGTGCTAAGATTAAGCACGAATAAATACTACTGCAACAAGGAACACAAAACCACACCTCACAACACATGGCGTCGTCGATAGGCATACTTGCAAGTTTAGAGCAATCTGACTATGTTGAGATGTGGATAAAATGTTTTTCAGCCTTTGCAAGAAGCAAAAAATTACAAGACAAAAAGAACATTGGAGGACAAAATGAGATTACAGACTTATTTTAGCGTCCCGCTGGATGTGAAGCAAACATGAAAGTAGCCGTTATGGCGTATCCAAAAGATTTGGAGGATCTCTCCTTTGAAGAAATTGCACACATCATAAAGAACAATGTAAGACCTAAAGAAAAACTGTTATTGCTGAGAGGACTAAATTCCTTTCTACGAAGCAAAATCCCAACGAACCAGCAAGGAATTACATTCAGAGACTAAAAAAGGCCGCGAGATTCTGTGAATTTCAACAGCTTGGAACAGGAGATTTTACCATCGAAGAAGAATTAATCCAGTTACGGTTCATAGAAGGAATGCACGACAGGAATCAAAAAGACACAATTTTAGAACGTCTACAGTCAAATAACATGGCATTAGAAAAACATGCGTGGAATTTGTACAGCAACTGGAAAATGATATCCGAATTCAAGGAAGATACTCAAAACAATACAATGGTGTTTCAAATAGAAGAAAATGCAGCAAATAACACTGACGTGTTACAGTAAAAACAAGGCTAAAGAATTGTAAGTACTGCAATTTTCTACATAATATTGACAAAAGAACAAATTGTCCTGCTTATGGACAAACCTGTTATGTTTGCAAAAAACAGAATCATTTTAGTACGGTATGCAGAGTCAAGTCGAAATGGACAAATTCGATAGAAGACGTGTACCAAGTACGGGTGAACAAAAAAACAGAAGTTGACAGTAAAATTAAATGAAATACCATTTGAGATGCAAGTCGATACAGGTAGTGACGTGACTATTATTCCAAAGAACTTTTGGCAACATATGGGCAAACCCAAGTTAAAGAGAAGTCACTTGAAATTAAGACAATTTGATGGCTCGTACATCACTGCATTGGGACAATTCGACGCTACGTTTGAGGCTAATAGAAGATTCGAAGTGGTCCCTATAACTGTAGTGGATTGTTTAAAAAATCATGGACTAATAGGCACAGATATTATAAACATAGATACAGACAATTTAATCGACTGCATAGAAAGTAAAAAGCAAAAAATAGGAATCTTGAGAGGTTATAAAGCCACAATACGAGTGAAAGAAAATAGCCCCCCCCCTCATATTACGAAAGGCGTAGGACTACTATTGATTTTAGTACATTCATTCTCGGAGTGGCCAGAGATTATTCAGGTGCGTGATAGAAAATCTGCAACTGTCATTCAAATTTTGAGAACTCTATTCTCAAGGATCGGCGTACCGAGAACCCTGGTATCGGACAATTCGTCCGAATTCTGTGATGAAAGTCTATGTTCCTGGTTGAGGAAGATAGGATGTAAACCCTATAAAACTCCACCCTACCATCCACAATCAAATGGGGTTGCGGAAAGGATGGTTAGAACGGTTAAATTAGGATTAAAAGCATTTGAGCCGTCACGTGAGACCATAGAATCTTTTCTACCTAAACTCTTGATGAGTTACAGATCCATTCCTCATGCTGATAGGACACTAAGTCCTTCTGCCTTGATGGGAAGACAGATCAGATCTCCCATAACCATGTCTTTTTCGACTAATGAAAAAATGTGGTACAAAAAGAATAAGGACGCGCAACCTGAAAAAGCGTATTTTATTATGCAGAAAGGGAACAACACCGCTATAATAACAACACTGTAGAGAAGTGTGCTGGCCCACACTGATCAGCTAAGGAATAGATATGAGGAAGACATGAGTGTGGAGGAATCGGAAAGAAACGAGGATATAAACCAATATGGGGGAGACGTTATAGAACCCATAGATGAAAGCGAGTCGGATTCCGAGGTGCCATACCAGGGATCCAGTAGTGATGAAATGAGACCGCGGTCACCATTACGAAGAACACCCTCAAGGATATTTAGGAGAAGCAATAGATCAACGAGGGGAATAAAACCTCTCCGTTTCAGGGAGGTGTAGTGAGATAGCCAATGGCGTGTTATCTCATTTACATATGTGTATTACTGCAGGACATATATAGAGACACTTTAGGGGACTAGAAAGTTAGCTACGAGAAGCCGAACCCAGTGCTAAGATTAAGCACGAATAAATACTACTGCAACAAGGAACACAAAACCACACCTCACAACAGAGGTGAGGTCTAGTTTTTACCTACCTGCCTCAGAGGGGCGTTGTTGTTCCTACCTTAATTGATGATTGCTTTTTCGCCATCCATTCTCTGACCGATTCATGGCAATAAATACAATAGTTTGTTGCCTTTCACAGCCTACTTTCACCATAAATGCCTCGCAGCCTACTTTCACCATAATGCCTCAGGCACTCAATGATGGTTCCTCTAAAGGTTCCGCTATCCAATAGTGTTTCTCTACTTGCAATATCTTTTGCGAAAATAAATAGATGGCACTTTTGGATCACTCCTCCTTTGTATGTATTTACCCACGGCAAGATACGACACAAGGTCAAATCATAAGTGTCGTACAAACAGTTTGATTTAAAAGTTTTCTTTCAAGACCGGTTGCTGCAACAACGCTAAAAACCAATCTGCCCTACTATTTACCTATAGCTGGTGAAAAAATAGATTAATTAATAGCGCAAAAAGGAACCACAAACAGCCTCTTCCAGGTTTTGAACTCAGATCGCTGTCTCTATTATCTAAGACCATAACTTTTAGGCTGTGGGTCTCGTTTGTATACGAAATTCCCCGACTTTTATTTTGGTCTCTTGCAAAAGAGAAGCTGGATCACCACGCAGGCAAGGTATTTATTTTTCTGACCTTCCACCAGGCCGGCTTAACACAATGTCTTTATAAAGTAGGGAGCCACACGCAAACAGAATCTCATGCCATGGCCAGTGCAAAAAGTACGTAATCCGTTCAGCATTTCCCTTTTGGAGCACCAACATACCAGACAAAAGTTAGTTGGTTGGTCGGATTTTTAGGGCATGTCAACCCATTGGATAATCCTATGTCGAAGACGTTTTTGTTTTATTCATTCTCGGTGCGTATTCACTTAAAAAAAATAATTTGTTTTTCTAAACACATTTTTTAAACTCACGTTTTTCTATTTAACCCATAGATGGGACCCTAACAGGTACTACCACTCCTGGTTAGAGTGCACCTAGGAGTAATGGTGATAAACTGAAACCTCAACATCAGATAGTTTAACGTCATACCCAGTAAAATAAGACCCTCAGCCACAGCCTTCTAGGACATATATGATAAAAATCACCATAAGGGCAATAGGGTTGGGACAATCATATAAGTGCTAGGGTTTGACATGACTAGCTGGTTGATGGGAGAGGGTCTTTCCGACTGCTTGTCTAGCCTGAGTAAGGGGCAAAGTGGAGTGTTGCATGTCATGGAGAGCTCAGCCACCAGGATTCCGTCCTTAAGCATCATGTGTCAACATCCATGGCCAGCGGGTGGTTTCATGGGGGAGGAGATCTTACCCGGCAATAAGATATAACGCGGAGCTAAATTTAATGCAATGGCTTTCGTGCGTATAAAAAGGCAGGGTAAAAATAAGCAGCTTAGTTCCTTCGACATTCTCATTTAAAAACGCCTCGGGCATCAAGGATGAACTCGACTCTTCCCAGGTTTCATGCAGTTTAAAGTTTCTGCCCCCGGTCGGCATCTCTTGCTTCCTATCGTCCCGAAGGACAGATCTATTATATCTCCAGCTACGGATGACTTGAACAAAAAAGGAAGTATAAGGCAAAGGATCTTATCACCTTGAGATGAATTATCATTATTTTAAACAGTTTTTGCTGAAAATCATATCGAATCCTTTTTTTTTTTCGTCTTCTAGTTATAGTATATTGGCATTTCATAAGTGTCGAGTTATATCAATCGAGCGTATTGTTCCTACTTTTAGTGGCAATGTTCTTATCAAATCTTTTTTGGTTTTTGTAGAGGAGACATGCAAGAAGAAGCATGTGTAATGTCTACTTGTGCGAAACTGATAATGTGCCAATCTCTTATATAAAAAATAGTAAGAAACGCATCACTGTATCTTTTAAAGATCTTTTTTTTATTTTCTTTTATTTTGTGTATTTTCTACTTTCGCTCGACTAAGCCAACTCGAGATATTTTAACAAACATGTGAGACGTGTGGGTTCCAATTCGATCAGCAGTGTGGAATAACTTGCAAATAGATTTAGAAATCGATTATTGGAGAAAAAGAGACGTGAACGAAAGCACGGATGGAAAATAATGAAAACTTGTGAAAGAGAAAACTGGATGGGTGAGGTGAAAAATATGACGCAGGGAACGAAGAAAAAAACTTGGAGGTTAGGGTTAGGGTTAGAATATTAGTGGTAATCGGGAATATTTTCTTTATCATAGTTTTCGTTTTGTTGATATTAAAATACAGTCGTACCTTGACTTACGAATTTAATTCATTCAGTTCGTAACTAAATTTTCTCGTATATCAAATCAATTTTTCACATTGAAATAAACTGAAATGCCATTAATCTATGCAAGCCTCCTACCCCACCAAAAAAAACTAAATGTTTTTGTTATTTTTTTTAAATAAGAAAAATAACACTCATAATAGAATAGAATGCAATCAATTATGTGCTGTAATATATTTTAATGTTTATTTCCGCCCTGTCGGCTGGGGCGTTAGAATGCACCGACTGCACCTCTGCAGAGGGGTAAGACTCCCCCAAATGGGGTCACCTGTTGGCCATGGGTTGGGACCCGTGATGCTTAAGGATAAAAACCAGGTGGCTGAGCAATCCATGGCTTACCATATTTCACTTTAGGCTTTTGGGTTAGACGGGCGGTCGGAGAGGCCCCCTCCGATCAATCGGCTGGCCACGTGAAGCCCTAGCATCTATATGATTGACCCAACCCTATTGACCTTATGGCAATCCCCAATCCTTCTTATCATATGGTTACTAGAAGGTGGTGGCTGAGGGTCTACATGTCCTGGGAATGACGTTAAACTCTATCTAATGGTGAGGTTCCAGTTCTGGAGGTTTGGGGAATGTGGAGCACCCCTTCATCACCATTGGTTCCTGGTCCACTCTGAGACGGAGTGGTAGTACCTGTTAGGGTCCCATCTATGGATTGAATAGAAAACACGAGTTTATAAACAAAATTGTTTTATGCATTAAAAATGAATTTATTTCACAACTTTGTCGGCATTAAATGACCCACTGATGTTGATATGCCGTAAAAAAAAAACAACAAAAAAACAAAAAAACAAAAAAACAAACAAACCTAATGTTTATTTTTTATGAATAATATTTTTTTCGGCGTAATAAATTTGGAAACCTAAATGTTTTTAGTGAACTTATCAACATAAGAGTATCTGAAGCTCGCTCGTACCTCAAATTTTAGTTATCAACAAAAAGCTAAAAATCGACTGGGTGAAAGCTCGTAACTCAGAAAACTCGTAAGTTGAGACTCTCATAAGTCAAGGTACAACTGAATATTAAATATTTTAAATTGAACTAGGAAAAATAGTCGTCTTTTTCTCTTTCTCTACTCTCTCTCTTTCCCTCCCTCCCCCCTCTCTCTCTCTCTCTCTCTCTATATATATATATTATATATATATATATAATAAATCTAATGAGTCAGACGAACCTACTATTATTTCGCATAAGGCTCTTCAGGGCTAAAATCTGACTCTCTCTCTCTCTCTCTATATATATATATATATACTAGCTGAAGCATCCGGTCCATGACCGGACTAAACGGATTTTAAGAACACCAGGGAGTGACAGACAAAGGGAGAAGAAAAGAGTAAGAGATGGGACAAGAGGAAAATAATTCATCAAATTCATTATCAAATTAAAACAAATCGCAAAGAATTTGCGTATCACATTGTTCATTTATTTTCGGAATCGTTTTTGTTTACACTTAAAATATGTTTTGAAACAATTTTATTTTTCCAAAAATTTTTGGTGCATATGACAAAAAATAAATTCAGTTCTTAACTGTTTATTGAATTTGTCTCCCTAGAAGATACATATTTGATATTTTACCTCTGCTAGGGTTTGTTCTCTGCTGTTAATTCAACTTTACAGTTTTTCATGGCTTTTGCGTTGAAGTTTATGACTTTGTCAGATATCATTGTTGTTGTTATTATTATTATTATTATTATTATTATTATTATTATTATTACATTTTTGCCGAGAGATACTCATAAAAGAAACCCATTCAATCACCTTTCTTCTCTGTTGCATCTAATCTAGGAATCGCTGAAAACAGATCTTCATATGAACACCCCCCCAAAAAAAACAAAAAAAAACAAAGAAAAAAACAACAAGAACCCCCCCCCCCAAAAAAAAAAAAAAAAAAAAACAAAAAAAAACAAAACAAAAAAACAAAACAAAAACAAAAACAAAACAAAACAAATTCAAAACCCCTTTCCGTTCCAGACACTTGCTCTTGGCGATCTGCTGACAAGAGAAGTTTCTTTTCAAACTTTTTTTTCCTTTTTCATTCTTATATCATTGTCTCATTAACAATATATTTAATCACAGTTTCGTAGAAGGTAGCAATCTAGTAAAAAGCGTTTTGCTTTTTTTTCCTAATGAACTTTTGCAAGCAGACACAACGTAACAGGCAAATCGTTTCACAATTTAGATGTTCTCTTCACACAAATCTCAAAGTCATCTTTTCAAAAAGTGTTGTATATCTCTTTGCGATTTGTTTTAATTTGATAATGAATCTGATTAATTATTTTCCTCTTGTCCCATAATTTACTCCTTTCTTTTCCCTTTGTCTGTCACTACCTGGTGTTCTTAAAATCCTTTTAGTCTGGTCATGGACCGGATGCTTCAGCTAGTATATATATATATATATATATATATATATATATATATATAATCCAAATGTCCAGAGAATAAATCTTCCTTACGACATAGGAGTTTTTTTAAACAACCTGTCGCAGTTTGAGATCTCACAGAGCAAATTTATAAGTAAAGAAGTATTTTGTTATTTCTTTACATATATATATATATATATATATATATATATTGAGAGAGAGAGAGAGAGGGAGGGAGTAGAGAAAGAGAGAGGGAAAGAGTAGAGAAAGAGAAAAAGACAGAACTATTTTTCCTAGTTCAATTTAAAATATTTCATATTTAGTTGTACCTTGACTTACGAGAGTCTCAACTTACGAGTTTTCTGAGTTACGAGCTTTCACCCGGTCGATTTTTAGCTTTTTGTAGATAACTAAAATTTGATTATGTTGCAACAGAAAAACCTCGTATGTTTGTTGTTAATACCTAACATTATTAGTTGAGATAAAACAACACAGACACTTTGTAGTGTAAACCTATGTGTAGCTTAATATATATTCGTATGGATATATAAACAAAAACAATTCATGAAGAATTAACAAGAACATTCTATTGCCTGAGTAAACCTGAACCCAATGAATACAAGAGTGACATGATAAATCGAAGTATTGATGACTGAAGGTTGTCTTCGTATGTTTGTCATATTTTAGTACCACACTTTGTTGCTAAGATCATAACTGCTGCTGATAACTGTTTTGACAAATGAGACCCAAGCACTGCAACACCGATAGCCCATAAGAAGTTGAGCTGTTAAACAAATAAACCAAACCAACCTAAATATAGTTATCAAAATCAAATATTTAGAAATAAATCAAATTTTGGCATTAAATAACTATGTCACATTACCCAAAATCGTCATAACATAGAATAAATATGCTCAAAATTTGATTATGCAAAATTAGACAGTCTTCATTGTTTTTTTTTAAACAAGTTTTAATAAATACATGTCCGGTATTATATATTTATTTATAGTTTTATTCTAATACATATTTAAAGTTATCAGAACTAAGTTTCCATTTTAAATTGTTTTATTTTTAGTCCTTTAATAAATTTGATGATTTTACTTACTTATGGTGCAAACTCTCTGACTTTGAATTTTGAACCACCCCCCACAGGCAATATCTTTCAAAGATTTATTTTCATATTGTTCGGGGGCGTTTTTTTATTATTTTGCAATATGTTACGTAGCGCCTTCTTCGCCACTCTAAATTGTGTAAGTAAGTTGTCGTTGCGGGTATGTATGGTCACGTGGCGAAGTATGTGTAGTAGCTTAATAAAATCACAACACATGGGTATTGTAAAAACCTTGAGTTTATTCTTTTCCTCGGCTGGTGGGTGGCGAGCATTGACAATGTCTTGACCGAGGGCTGACGATGACTGGCGATGTTGGGTAAAGGGGTGGCTGGTGGCGTCTCACCGCCCTTGGCCGCGACGGACCGTGTCGCCGTCCGCTGTCTGACTCTCTCTGTGGTCTGCCCCTGTTGGCTCGACCCACTAGCTTTTGTATTGACGACACGCCTACGCATCTTTATCTTTTGATCTGATAACGGACGTTTGTTTTATCTTCTCTCTGCTGCCTTGACCGGAAAGCCTCGCTTTCGTTTTCCTCTTTTTTTAAATATATATTTTTATATTTTTCTTTGTCTTTTTGCCGGAAGCTTCGTTTTCCGGCCGAGGACAATACAACAATTGTTCCAAGCGCGCTAACTACATTTTTAAAGCATGAATAACTATGAGTGTTGGTGTTCAACCTAGATTAATGTTTAAAAAATATAAATGACTTACCAGTCATGTTAGAATTGGTATTGTAAGTGATATTGAGCTTTGGAGATTTATAGTAATTGTTATATTGAAGGTTAAGGCAGATGTACATTTTTTGTAGTTAATCGATTTTTATTGGAAGCTAGTTTATGTGTTAAAAATAGTTAAACATATTAAATCCCTTAGTAAATAAGTTTCTAAATTTTCTGGTGGTTTTATGGGTTAGTGGTGTCCATGTCTAGACCTACTAACAAAAAAGCATATGTTCCACAACTTTTTTAGTTCTCTGGCAAGGTCTAAGTTTTTGTCAATCTTTTCGCTTCATTTCATTTTTCAGTTGTCTCAGGAATGCAGGGATTTGGGTTTAGGGAAGTTTTAAATTATGTGAAGTGCTGTTCCATGCTAAAAATAGACTGTACAAACTTTCAAAAATGGGCTTCCTTTTACCTTAAAAGATAAATGATTTGATAGATACAAACATTGTAAGGATTAGATCCATTACCTGCCACAGTTCTGCTATTTGGGCGCCAGAGATATAAAAAGGTAAAAGGTAATTACCTCCCATGTCTCCAAATAGTGCTGTAAATGACCACTAGATGGCGTGATGAAGGTAGCATTACAGAGAAGAGCAGTGGGGTCAAATTCCCTGTCTACGTCGACAATCAAGTAGCACGCACACATATTTGTTCCTGTCCACTGACAGGAGGGGGGGCTATGAGCCCCAAAGAAATTGTATCGCATAACACATGATAGCCTAACTGTACGTCTTTATTCGACACGCACACGCATACACACACACACACACATATATATATGTTATTATAATGGAGATTGTGTGTTTTTTCTGTCTGTAACCGAAACTATATTACTACTCAAGTCACAATTCCCTTAATTATTTACGTCAAATACTCCATGATTTCATTCTTTTTAAAACCTTCAGTTATTAATAAAAATTGTTTATATCATTAATACTGTTGACCATATCTACGTACTAATAACATGCAATTGTATTTATATATACAACAAAATAGCGGTTTACAGTTTGAACGAGAATGCTAATTTGCATATTGATATTTAAAATTTATTTTAATAAATATGTGTTGGTATTATTGATTTCTAATTGTTTGGTTTTATCTTAATGAATATAACAAAAATCTCGTGGATGAATCTTAAAAGAATTTATTTACAAGAAGAAATAACTGTAATATTATCCTTTACTTCCTATTTTAACTAAATAGTTAAATTAGGAAAATTTACCAA
>CM042144.1:101605224-101607724 GCA_023376005.1 Doryteuthis pealeii | reverse complement strand
AGCAGATAACTTGCTTCTATTCCTTTGTGTTACACAATTCATAAGCAGCTCATGATTTATTTATGTACTTGTAGTTAGAATATTTGAATAAAGTTCGTTAGAGTCAGAAGAACGGGATTTCAGTGGAAAGTTACCGTGGCCAATGAGTGACAGCGGTGACATTCTGACTGACTTTCCGGTAGAGAACGCCATTACGCACGCGTAAGAATTAGTTTCAGATGTGATCCGGCGCCCGACGAGGGAAGATGTCTATCAGGGTTCGCAACTCACCGCGCGGTCGAATTATGGGATAGGCTGTTGAAATAAAGTTTTATCAGAAAACAATTCTTGTTAATTGATTATTAAAAAGAAGAAATGACCAGTCCAACAAAAAAGAAGAACCAACCCTTAACAGACAGCCCCAAAGAGAAATCAGTCTGAAGAAGATAACAGCTGAGTTAGAAGCATTAGAAACAGCGAGTAAACAAGCCATCATCTATAACTCTCTTTGTCTGTCTTTCTCTCTCCCCAGAGTGCTCCATCCCTTTTATAGGAGAGCGTTGCGTTTACGCTTTAGTTGGCGGTCATCAGCGAAATCCCCCCAAAGTGCTCGACCCCAGGAGGAAGGGGACCGTATATAGTCATCCACAGACACATGTTTCGAATTGTCAAGTCTCTTCAGTGTGGCTAGACATTTTATGAGCTACCTACAGCCGGGTTAAAAATCCGATCGTTTCAGCAGCAGTCGGATAGCTTACCTTCTCGGCTATCATCACCCACCAGTTAAGACTTGGCAGTAAAAGATAAGAGTATCTCATTCTCAAGTGTAGATCTGTATGAATAATAAAAATCAATTGCTTTTTTAATTGTCAGTCTAGTGTTTATGTATCGAAATGCACAATGTTCAGACAGGTATAAATGTAAAAGAAAATAAGTGATACGGAAGATTGTGTCAAAGTGAAGAAATGTATGAAGAAACAGTGAGCAGGAATAAAGGAGAGGAATTAGGAGGAAAAAATCATAGAGAATTAAAGAGATATTATTATGGGAATATATATATATATTATATATATATATATATATTCCCATACTAATATGTATATATATATGGTATTTGTGAAAAAAGTGACTTACCGGTGAAAATGGTCACAGTGGTTAGTTGATTCAAGTTTCACAATGATAAGGCAGCGATATAACAAATATAAAGTGCTCAATACGTTAGTAGAGCAAATTTATTATCATAAAGGTACACTGTATTAACCTACTCGAGTTTCACCATAAGGATCTTCAGTTTTTTTCAGTTTTAAACGGTTGATTATAGAACCTATAATCAATCGTTTATCGCGAAAAAACACACACACGTGAAATCGACTGCAATTAATCAATATCTTGAATAATCCAGTGGATTTAACCCTGAAGATCCTTATGGTGAAACTCGAGTAGGTTATTACCGTGAATCTTTATGATAATAATATATATATATATTATATATATATATATAATATATATATATATTCCATTTTATCAATCTTATGTAAATTATATCTGATGAGAATAAACTCATAAAAAGTATCTGGTCGAAATAAATTTATTATTGCCAAATGACGGATTGTTAAGATTTTTCTTTCATTTAAAGTTGAATATTGCTCTGTATATAATCAATGTATTAGTTATTATACAATGAGCCCTCTTAGGGATTCATAAAAATCGTTGTATGAATCTATAAGCTTGCATATACATGAGCATACATACACACACAAACAAAACGCACACACACACACACACACACACACACATATATATATATTATATATATATATATATATATGTATATATATATATATATATAATCAGTATTATCCTGAATATAATTTGGTGAAACCTACGTAAGTAGTGTCTAAATCACTTGGTTTTCTATATTTTTGCTCTACTTAGTATATGAAGCAGTGTTTACGTTAGTTTATTTGATTATTTTGTTTGCTCTTTCTTTGCCGGTATACAGTTTTTAAAAATCGGTTGATTCGATTTTCCTTTTTTTTTTTGCATTTTTTATCGGGTTTCATATTTGTAAAATTTCTTTGTTTGCAAATTGATTTTCCTGTTTCTTTCACCGTTTGAGGCATAAAAATGGGAAATTGTATATATATATTATATATATATATATATATATATATTATATATATATATATATATATATACTGGGTGTGACGAAAAAGTGTCGAGATTTTTTGTACTTTTTGGCACAATTTGCATTCTGAAAAAATTAAGTTCCATTCATCCCTCATTTCTATTTCGGTAAATACAGCTTTAAAATCTGTAAATGATAAGAGTAAATCCGACAGAATGTAATAAAAAATAGAGGGAAAAAATCTGGACAAAGGAGCAAAACTCAGACAAGTATTATATTTCGCCGTGCATTGAGCTCGGCTTTATCAGTCGTTTATTTGATCATTAATGCATCATACACTTCTCTGTAATAAAACAATGTATGATGCATTAATGGGTTGTTTTTTTTCTTATT
>CM042144.1:101591046-101605124 GCA_023376005.1 Doryteuthis pealeii | reverse complement strand
AGAGAGAGATAGAAAGCACAAATAACGAAATGCCATCTATGTAATACTTTACCATTTCACATACCTAAGGTTGTAATATCCTCATCGCACGAAAGTGAAACATGAAGCAACATAGGAAGAAGCATACGACTGTAAAAAACAAATTTAAAAAATTTTTAGATGAAGCGTGATAATTAGTATTTTGGATTATCCGGACTATGTCCTCATTTATATTGTTATATGTACAACATTTTGCGATGTTTCCTTGTGGCAATAAAGACGCAGGGCAATAATCCAAAATATTAATTTGAATCCGTTTAATTCAAATTGTTTTAAAGAATACTCTATTCATCGAAATAAAACAACCACTGGATTTCCCCTTACAAGCAAGGACGCATTTTTAATTCTTAGCTGTTTATAAAAACGATTTTTTTACATTGTAACTCAAGAATGGATTTAATATTTGTCATAATTTGAAAATCTAATTGAAGCTTAATAGTAAAATCAATGGAGAGCTGATGGTAGGTGTGGCACTAAACCTCAGACACAAACAATCTCCCGGTGTAGCGTTAGTGAAAAGGGCTAGACTCCCTCACTGTTCAGCTAATACCGACAATAAACGACTCCGCCTACATTGATTACAACTTAAAGGGCATTGCATTCTTCGATTTTTAGTTGTTTTAAACCGATTAAGATCGATAACATTTTTATCAGAGATTAAAGATATTTATTTTCAATAGGCGGATCAAGAAGAAAATCAGTCGAATGCTATTACAAAGTAGAAGTAGCAGTATCCGGACGCTTCTGCTTCCATCTCTTAATCTTGGCGGACACCAACCTACAGAGACAGGAAGCAATAAGATGTTGGTTGGCGGTTTGGATTTTACGGCATGTCAAACCCTTGTTGGGTTATTTATGCCAAAGACGCTTTGTTTTATTAATTCTTTATGGCATTTCAAATTTTTTTCAAAACCCAATTTTCCAAAAAACACATTTTTAAAAACTAAATTTTCTATTTAACCATAAATTGGACCCTAACATGTAACTACCATCTAAGTCAGAGTGGAACTTGTAGTAATGGAAAAGAAGGAGTGCACCACATTTCCCAGAGCTCCACAATTGGACCTTTGCAAGGAGATTGTTTTGGGAAGCGCAACACCTACCATCAGCTCATTACTTAACCGCACAGCTCACTGTGCGGCTCATACGCTGACTTGGCGAGGGCCGTATCGAAACAGGAACATTGTGATTACTAGGGCAAGTGCTTTACCGACTGAACTAAACTGACCATAGTGATTGATAATTGATTGAGCGATTGATTATATGCCATATCAACCGATCTATGGTTATTTTATTTCTAAAGCTTAGGAAAATCGCCTTCATTGAAATTCATTTTTACATTTTTAGTGAAACCTTTTTCTTAAGGGTTGTTTTTATTTCTATACAATTCTATCAAATACAAATAATTCTTACACAGATCCATTTGAACCTATAGACGAGTCTTTAACATGTACTACCACTCGGATCAGAGCGGACCTTGGAGTAATTATGATAATGTGTATTCCATAGTCCACTGATCTTCAGATCTGGAGACCTCGTAGTAATTATAATAATGTGTATTCCATACTCCACAGATCTTCAGATCTGGAGACTCACCATCAAATCTAGTTAGCATCATACTTACGACATCCCTCCTTTCTGGAGGATTTTGCCACTCTGCGTGAAATAATGATAATATAATAAACGATTAGCATTATGCTATTGAAAAGAGAGTAACCTAAACAGAATATTCGTAGGGAAAGACAAGTCAGTCAATATAATATAACATTTAAGTCTACAATATACAAGGAGGGAACAAAGTTCCCGTCCCAAACTATTAAAGAGTCACATGAAGAAAGGTTTAACAATAAATGGGTGGAAACCACTTACTATATTTCAGGCGGTCCGGGAACAAAATACAGGTACCATAGTACTGGAGTTGTTTTTTTAAGTTGTTGGAAATTAATGAAATATACAACATAGGGTTTAAATATTCGGGTGTATAGACTAATGAAGAAACGAAAACTAATTTCGTGCTACTCGTGCATGATTGTTGGGTTGTGTAGTTTTCTGGAAAGAAACCCTCATTATGGGCAAACATAAAAGCGGGAAAATGATAGGCACGTGATGTCAGTGTCTACACTAATTGACCAATGATTACAAAATCCCACGGAATCCATTCTACGTTGTAATTTGGAATGAATAGTATATTCACTTCTGTTTCCTTGTATTCCTTTAGTGATACTGCACGCAACTTAGAGACCAGTTTAGTTCAATTGATGGACCATCTACAATGGTCGTAAAAAAGGGTGCTTCTAGGGTTCGCCTTTATCACATGATCAAAAAGGACATGTGACATGGGAGAGCCCCAACTTAATTTAAAAAGGGAGACCATTCTATTTTGTCTCCTAACTGCATTGCATGAAAAATTAAAAAATTGAATATATATGCTTTAGAAGTACGGCTCGGTAGCAGGACCAGGAGGACGTATATCCCTTTACACTAGCGCTAAACGAAGCAATTTTTGGGGGGTTTGAGGTGGAACGTCCCACCTGCTATTAGCTTCCTGCTTTACCGCAAATATCGAAGTTGTGCTACTCATGCGCTGAGTTGGCGAATACGAGTATATAATCCATAACATTGTGGTTTATAGGTGAAATCTCTATCTACTTTGCTAAACTTACTATATTTCAGGCTGTCCAGGAACAAAATGCAGGTACCATATGCGTATCAGCTGGTAAGCGAAACGACTACATCTTTCGCTTCCAAATCGTGGTCGTAAAAAAGAGTGCTTCTAGGGTTCGCCTTTATCACATGATCAAAAAGGACATGTGACATGGGAGAGCCCCAACTTAATGTAAAAAGGGAGACTAATCTATTTTGTCTCCTAACACAGCGAAAGTATTCTAAACCTCACCAACAGGACGGTTTTTGATTGTGTTTTTTTCTTCTTCTCTGATTAATTTGTTGACTTTATTTCTGAATTGATTGTAGTGAGAGAAGAGACTTATATCGTGCAAAACGGACAAGGACTTGCTTTGCGTGCAAGTCCACCTTACCTGAGACATCGAAACTGAACGGGTGAACGAGGAGTGGGTGTAGGCAGGCATGCAACATCGAAAAGTTAGAGAGGAGAAGGAAAGGTCTCTTTATAGAAGCGCCTGAGACATTATGGGTAGAGGTTGGAGATAAAACGTCTGCTTCTCTGAGAGGAAGGGGGGAGAAAAATGGTCATTCAGTCGATAGACTAGAGCGAGCAACGATGTAAATCAGACGAGGAACAAAGGAGAGGTGGAACAGAAAACAGAGGAGTGGAGGAACTGGGAGAGGAGGAGAATAGAGTTGTGAAGGTCACAAGAGAAGAGTCGCTGGTTCAATCACGAGCAAAGAGTGTTAGTTAATGTAGTAATCAGTTTTTGTAAACGAATATGAACTAGCACAGAAAATTGACCAACAAGGAAAATAGACGATTTACATCCTGTTTTGTATCATTAGTTTTGAGCGAAAATATAAGTCCGAGTTTATTATTGTCAGTCCTTTTAAATCAATCTGAGATCGATACTTACTAATCCGAGATTAGCACGGATTAAATCGAGACAGAATAAATCGGAATTTTATTGCACACCTCTTTCAGGCAGAAAGAGATTTCACACTTTGAAAATCAGTATTCAAAATGTTTTGTTTTAACCTTCGCTCGGCCCCAGATCTCTGGCACCTTAAACCTGACTCGTCATTGTTGTGGTTATCTATCTCTCTCTCTCTCTCTCTCTCTCTCTCTCTCTCTCTCTATCTATCTATCTATCTATCTAGAGAGAGAGAGAGGACTTTACGATAAAGCCTACGCAAATGTCAAAGGAGATTGATGTCATATTCAGGAATGAATGTCAACTTGGATTTCGCTTACGATTGTGTGTGTCACACTACTTACACTCTTTAGGTCGATGTAAAAGTTTCCAAAATATTGGGGGATGTTTTCGATTTTCACAGAACTTTATTCCAACGGCTTATCCCACGCATACATCTTAAAACTATTACTCATCTATATTCTTCTTCTTCTTCTTCTTCTTCTTCTTCTTCTTCTTCTTCTTCTTTGGAGTTTTTCCACACCAGTAGTAACTGATGGTTTTCCACTGGAGACAGAGTGACTGAAATTATTTTTTGTGTAGCATGTCCTTTTTCTACCCTTTCTTTCTTTATGATAAAAATGGCAATCTCCATTATTTAGCTGATGTGACAACACTCATGAGAAAAAAGATTTCGGTGCATAAGAAACACCAGATAATCAGAATATACATTTTTGTATTTTATCTTGGACAATTTGGACGCTCTTATCTTTAACCAGAGGGTGCTGCAAGATAATAACGATCTGAAGATTAAGGAACAAGAGTATTAATCTATAGATTGAGATTTAAGATAAACTAAAGATGTATGTGGTAAAATCACAAACCCACACCAGTCGTAACTGATGATTTTACACTGGAGACAGAGGGACCGAACCCCCTCCCCCCCAGCTCTCCAGAATTCTTTAGCACTTTTGAACTTTCTCGACCATTTCCCTTTCTTTTCTTTTTTGTTGAACGGTGTCCAGTAGATTGTTATATCCTAAATATAAGACCTATCAAACGATAGATGGGTTTGAAAAATGTGTTATTGTGTGTTAACTATATCATTAAGAATTTGATTGTTGTCTCGCCACAAGAATTTACAAATATATGAATCTAACATATCTGCTTGAATGCCATGCTGCTTTTAATTTCGTCTTGTTTCAATTTATGTCTATTATACTTTCGCCTTACAAAAGAAGATCTCCCCAATCTCTAAAGTCAATTACAGTATTTTTCTTGTCAGCACACCTTTTCCTTTTATAAGTTTCTTTCAAACCCATCTATTACTTGCTGCCAATTCTTAATGGATACTCAATTTTTTTTATAAACACGTTTTCCTATTTAACCCATAGATGGGTCCTTAACAGGTGCTACTACTCTGAGTCAGAGTGGACCTAGAAGCCATTGTGAGTTTAACATCATTCCCAGGACATGAAGACCCTCATCAACCGCATCCTAGCAGACATATGATGAAAAGGGTTGGGGTTTACCATAAAGGCAATAGGGTTGAGGCAATTATATAGGTGCTATTGACCAGCCGATTGATCGGAGGGGCCTCTCCGACAGCCCATCTAGCCCAAGTAAGCGCAAAAGTGGAGTGTTGTAGGTCATGGACTGCTCAGCTACCTGGGGTCCTTAAGCATCACGGGTCGCCACCCACAGTCAACAGGTGGCCCCATTTGGGTAGTCTTACCCCTCTGCAGAGGTGCAGTCGGTGTATTCTAACGCCTCGGTTGACAGGGCGGTAGTAAATTGGTTCACTTCAGTACATAGCTGTTCAGTGAATGCAATGATCACCCCTTTGACTGAAAGCAAATAATAGAAAATATCACCGAGACCACAAGGGTTAAAAATCAATCATTTAAATATTCAAAGAATAATTCCAGAAGTTCCATTACACAAAGGTTTTTTTTTTATTATTGCAAATTGATTTTCAGTTTTCATGAAAAGTGCCGTTTTATTTTTTGTTTTTCTTTGTGTCTGCTCAATTATAGTTTTCTAAATGTGGACTGCGCCATTTTTGTAGCTGTCAAAGGAGAGAAGAGAATAAAAAACTGAAATGCATTATGTTATACGATGAAGAGCAAAGTTATGTTGGTCAATCGGGAAAATTATTCAAATGTAAACAAGTTTATTTAGATTTAAAAAACAAATTAAACTAAAAACAAAAACAAAAAAACAAAACAAAAAACACAAAAAATATCTTACTTTAAGCTTGAAACACTGAAATGAAAAATTGAAAAAACAAAAAACACTTATTTAAAATCTCCCCTTTTTTGTATTTCAAAAATTTAACAATAAATCATTCTAAGTAAGTATCTTAAATATAAATATATATAATAAATGCAGTCGTTTGTTTCCCATTTATAATGATATATATCCCCTAAAAAACAAAAAAAACAAAAACAAAACAAAAACAAAAAACATAAGCAAAAACAAACTTGATTCAGCTTTAGTATAATAATATATATTTATACTCGTTAAAAAAAGAAAGAGATTTAGGGATAGGTATGAACTGACTGGAAAATAAAGAAAAAATAAAGAATATGTATGAAAAGGCTGAGAAAGAAAGAAAGAAAGAAATATACTGATATATGTAAATAATATATATATATTCATACTTGTGTTACTTAAAAGTGCGACCGTTATCATCTTGCTATCAATACCCTCTGGTTAAAAATGAGACCGCCTAACTCTTTCAAAATGAAATATAAAAAAGGAAATACTGATTATCTGGTGTTGCTTATCCAACGAATTCTCATTTCTTATAAGTATTGTCACCTCAGTTAAAACAATGGACCATTCCGTTTAATATAAAGAAAGAAAGGAAAGAAAAACAATATGCTACACAGAAAAATATAATAAGAAATAATAAAGAAAGAGAGTAGAGCAGAGAGAGAGAGAGAGAGAGAGAGAGAGAGAGAGAGAGAGAGAGAGAGAGAGAGAGAGAGGGGGGGGGTGAGCGCGCGGAAACTTAACGCTGATTTGTTTCAATCGATCATAATGATAAGATGAAAAGAAGGAAAGAAAGAAAAAAGAAGTGAAAGAGTTTAATCGAGATTATTATACTTTTTACGTATTGAACTAAAGCAATAGCTCTTAAGTAAACATATCAAACGTTGTAATAATTTAATTATCATACCCTGGTATATACACAGGTCCTGCTTATATATATATATATATATATATATATATATATATATATTTGGGAGATTATGTGCTTGATTGAAGTCATACCTAATTTGAAATTTAATTAGTCATAATTAAATGAATTAGGCGTGCATATCGGTTTAAGTCAATCTCTGTATGTACATTTCAGCCTATTAGGCCACATCAGCAGAGTTATAGACAGGGCAGTGCTTTGTGCGTGATTCCAACCCTACCTGTCAGGCTAAAAGGCGGGGACTCTAGGCATTACACTAAGCTGGCTTTCCCAGATTTCTCGTTTATTTTAAACTGATATATATATATCGCACGTAAATTATCGGTTACTGATGAGGCCTAATCAGGCCTTACATTACCGATTTGTTTACACCTTACATTTAAACCGATATGCACGCCTAATTAATTTAATTATAATTAATTAAATTTCAAATTAGATATGACTTCAATTAAGCACATAATCTCCCAAAAATTGTCGGCTATCACCATATCAAACAAATTTTTTGTCCACTTCATATATATATATATATATATATATATATATATATATATATATATATATAAAATTGAGAATGAATGTGAAAAGTATTAGCATATGAAGGTGCCCAATGCTAAAATAGCCGAGCAGTTTTAAAATCAGAGATTAAGTATTATGGTGTTGATATTCCGTAACTTCAGTTCCATGCATATCATGCAATCTTCTAGACAAAGCATGCATTAAAACCTAAGCATGTTTATATTTTTAAATATAAATCTCATGTTATAACATTCCATTGCGTGAGCACGCTTCACATCATATAACGCTGAACAAGCCAGCGTTTTAATATTTTTGACCGTCTGAAGATTGCATAATATGCAGTTACCATACTATTTAATCTCTGATTATATATATATATATATATATATATATATATATAATATATATATATATGTGTGTGTGTGTGGTGTGGAGAGGTAGACAAAACACGGGATGTTATGGAAACTGGATGTTTATTGTCGACGATGCAACGTTTCGATCTATTAGGCCTTCTTCAGGACTTGGATATAGTTCTTGCTTCAATGATGGACATTCTCAAAATGGTGAAACAGGATGTCGTCAGTAGGGGGAGGGGTGGTTGGGGGTGGGTAGTGGAATTTCTTCTCTCTAGATGGGGAGTGTCAGAATAGTGAATGGTGATGGTACCGCTGGTGTATTGGATTGTGAGGATTGGTTAAGATAAATGTATATGTGTATATGTGTGTGTGTTTGTTTAATTGTTTTTTTTGTTTATATGTGTTGGGGAACTGGATTTGCCATTAAGTTATATGTGTGGTTGGTATGTTAGTGTGAGTTTTTTTTTTTGTAAAGGGGGAGATAGTAAGATTTGTTAAAATTGTAAGTGAGCATATGCATATTATTATTATTATTATTATTATTATTAATAGTGGCGATATTATTATTATTGTTATTATTATGTATCATATATATTGTAATATACACCTATCTTTATCTATTTTGATTTTTCTAGTTGTCTTTAATCAATTAATATCATCTGTGTCTGTCTGTTTATGGATATATATATATATATAATATATATATATATATATATATATGAGGTAAAATATGTATATATATATGAAGTAAAATATAAGGAATGAAAGAACAAAACTCAGACAAAAATGTGTAGTATATTTCGCTGGAGTTTGAACTCGGCTCGTCAGCTTTCATTCCTTATATTTTACCTCATTCTGTCGGATTCGTTCCAAACCGCCCGCTTTTCCTCATATATATATATATATATATATATATATATATATATATATATATATATATATATATATTATAGCCTGGGATAGTCACCGCTTCAGCTTTCACTGGAATGGTGCGCCAAATTGCTGTAGTATTAGGAGAGTGCTCGATATAAAGAATAGAGCTATTATATAATATAATAAAATAGATAAATAAAGGTTTTACATATCTATTTATTTGATGGCAATAGAACAGTCACAACCTTAGGTTTCATACATGTAAAATCGCATGCATTCTTCAGGTGACGTTGATTCGAATACAAGGAAAAACGAAAAAATCGAAAAATTCAAAAGGTTTTCAACGTCACCTGATGAATGCATGCGATTTTGCATGTATGAAACCTAAGGTTGTGACTGTTCTATTGCCATTAAATAAATAGATATGTAATACCTTTATATATCTATTTTATTATATATATATATATATATATATATATATATATATGTAAGAGAGTTTCATAATTTGCTTGAAGCATTGTGTATGTATTTATAATGATAAATGATTAAATTGATTTTACATCCAACACGAAATATACATCACCATGGCCACAAAACACAAATACGCTTTTTCATTCGCACATACACACGTACAAAATCCCGCGCTAGGATACAGTCTTAACGTCACAACCAACACGCATTTTCAATGTCACGCGCATTACAACATACACACACGTACAAACAAAAATAAACGCATTCACGCTCACACGAGAATAAAGTTATTTAAAAAATAACATCATTTTCAAAAAAAAAAAAAAAGAATTAATTTGGGAAGAAATGCCATAGCTGGACTGCTTCAGTTCAATTCTTTTGATAAAGAGGTATTACCTCGAAAATTCAAGAAAGAATAAAAATACAGGTCAACACACAGCACCATTGTTACCGTATTATTTTTAATTTATTTATTCCAAACTGCATGGTGATAGCCTTCTAAATCAACCTCCTAACCAATATATATATATATATATATATATATATATATATATATTAAGCAATGCTACAGTAATGGGGCATCTGCTAAGGATAAATTTTAATTGAATAGTACCAGCCTGCTAGACTAGATTGTTAACTATTTTTTATAGAATAAGCACACTGAGTATTTTACAAGCCTACGTTTGTATGATAGAAGGACATACATTGTTTACACAATTAGAATCGATGTCATGACAGAATAAAAAATATGTGGAATTATTTTGGTAACCGTTGTTCTATGCCAGATGCTTTAAGTAGCTTAGTTTGGCACAGGGCCATTTGAGCGTGTTACCCAAGGAGGATTGATGTCACTTGTCAGAGGAATGGTATGCAAGGTCAGTTTGACCTCCGTTGTGTTTCTGGAAGGTGCGAAATTACTTAGCATTTATATTTTAGGAGTTAGTTTAGTTTTCCATGAAGAAAATGTGTAATATGGCGAATGGCAAGTTTGGAATTAATGGAAGCATTCTTTTGACATTCGAAGAAATATCTTAGAGTTTGGGTTACGAGTTACACTAAGTAAGATTAGAAAAGTGAACGCTAGACAAATGATCACATTCCTCGACTGACCTTGTGTCAAAGTTGTATAATAAATATATAAGCATTGCTTCGAATGTATAAGATACGCACTCACTCTGTATCTCTCTATTTGTCTTCTTTCTTTCTTTCTTTCTCGGCCTTTTCATATCTATCAGTTTGTTCCTTTTTTCTTTCTTTCTCCCTCTTTCTTTCTTTCTTTCTTTCTTTCTTTCTTTCTTTCTCAGCCTTTTTATATGTATCAGCATGTTCATTTCTTTCTCTCTTTCTTTCTTTCTTTCTTTCTTTCTTTCTCATCCTTTTCATATGTATCAGTTTGTTCATTCCTTTCTTTCTCTCTCTTTCGTTCTTTCTTTCTTTCTTTCTTTCTTTCTCAGCCTTTTCATATATATCAACATGTTCATTCCTTTCTTTCTCTCTCTTTCTCTCTCTCACTCTTTCTTTCTTTCTTTCTTTCTTTCTTTCTTTCTAAGCCTTTTCATATGTATCAGTTTGTTCATTTTTTCTTTCTTTCTGTCTTTCTCTCTTTCTTTCTTTCTCAGGCTTTTCATATGTATCAGTTAGTTCAATTTTTCTTTCTTTCTTTCTTTCTTTCTTTCTTTCTTTCTCAGCCTTTTCCTATATATCAGCATCTTTCTTTCTTTCTTTCTTTCTTTCTTTCTTCCTTTCTTTCTTTCTTTCTCATACGTTTTTACATATATCAGTATATTTCTTTCTTTCTTTCTTTCTTTCTTTCTTTCTTTCTTTCTTTCTTTCTCAGCCTTTTCATACGTATTCTTTATTTTTTCTTTATTTTCCAGTCAGTTCATACCTATCCCTAAATCTCTTTCTTTTTTTAAAAACTATTTCATATATGCCAGTATCTTTCTTTCTTTCTTCCTTCCATCCTTTCTTTCTTTCTTTCTTTCTTTCTTTCTTATTCAGTTCATATCCATCAATAACTTTCTTTCTTTTTTAACATTCTCGTATATTTCAGTATGTTCATTTCTTTCCTTCTTTTTTCTTTCATTCTTTCTTTAGTTTCCATCATTTCCTATCATTCTTTCTCTTTTTATTCTTTCCTACTACACGCTAATCCAAGTTTCTTTTTCTCTCGTTTTATTCTTTACTCCTTCCCTTTCTTTATTTTTTAATATCTTCTTATATCTACTCCTTTATTTCTTTTTCACTTCCATTATTCATTAAGATTTTCCCTCCTTTCTTCTTTTCTGTACATTCTTTCTTTCCTCTCAACCACAAGCCTTTTCTTTCTTTCTTTCTTTCTTTCTTTCTTTCTTTCTTTCTTTCTTTCTTTCTTTCCTTTTTCTTTCTTTCTTTTTCTCCCTTTATTCCCCTTTTTAATTCATTAATTAATCATGTTCTCTTCCTTCCCATTCCCCTCTACCTTCCTTTGTCCATTTCTTCCTTTTTTACTTGATTTCTTTATGTACTCCATTTATATTAACTTTTCTTTCATTCTACCTTCTAGGTATTCTATCTTTTTCTGTCTCTCTCTCTCTCTTTTTTTCTTTCTTTCTTTTTCATCCACCTCTTTTATTCTTTCATCTCGTTAATTTTCTCCTTGTATTTATCTTTTTAATTCCGTCATTAATTATTTTCTCTTCCTTCCTTCCTTCCTTCCTTCCTTCATTCTTTCACACTTTTCTCGTTTTCTTTACGTTCTCTCGATCTTTCCCTTTGCACATTATTTGTTTTTTTTCCTTTCTTCTCTTCCTCCCTTCCTTCCTTCATTCCGTTCTTCTTCACTCCCTTCTTTCTTTACTTCTTTCTTTCCTTCCTTTCTTCCTTCCTTCCTTCCAACTTTACTCGTTTCCTTTACGTTCTCTTCCCATTATTCTCCGTACCTTCCCCCTTCCTTCCTCCCTTCCTTCCTTTTTATTCATTATTTCTTATTTTACACATTTCTTTTGTTTCTTTTTTCATTTTTATTTTTCTTCTTTCTCATATTGCTTTCCTTTTTCTCTATCCCTAACATATTATTCTTCCCCCTCCCTTTGCTCTATTCAACCCTTCCTTTTATTCTCATCTTCATCTTCATCACTTGGGATGGGAAGGGAAATAATTTCCAAAGCGAATTTAGAAAGAAACATCGTTCAGTTTTTTCCCTTGTAATCCGCCCGGGAAAAATAGAAAGAAAATGTGTGTCGATCGCATTTCTTTATGGCCAGCTTCTTAATGGAAAGATACTTGACCTTCAATTTCTTTCTTCGCTTAGAGACTGCAGTCTTTTTTTTAATAATCGAACTGTAGGTATATGTGCATGTGAGTGAGGGCAAAGATTGCTGACCTCATGTGCACGCATCACCACACCCACACACACACAAACACACACACAAACACACACACACACAAATACATTAATGCTGGCAACAGAGAAAACAAGACAGTGTGCCTATTCGAACGTGTTAGAAAGAAATATATCCTGAGAGATGTTATTCTTGAATGTTTTCGTATGTATGCGGAAAAAGTGATTGAATAAACAGTCTTAGATCGCACTTTTTGCACCGGCACAGGCTGAGTCACTGCTACATAGCCTGGAGAAGGCAGCAAAAAACATCGGCCTCTTTGTGAACTCCGATAAAACAGAGTTCATGAGCTTCAAAAAAAAAAAAAAAAAAAAGGAGACATCTCCACACTAGACGGTAAGCCCCTTAAGCCTGTAGAACAATTCACATACCTAGGTAGTAATATCTCATCCACAGATGACGATATTAATGCACGAATAGGAAAGGCATGGCTGGCCACAAACAAACTGTCTGGTATATGGAAATCTGATCTTACTGACAAGCTGAAGCGACATTTCTTCCAGGCTGTAGTCATATCAGTACTGCTGTATGGCTGCACCACCTGGACCCTGACAAGGCGCCTTGAGAGTAAGCTAGATGGGACCTGCACAAGAATGTTGCGTGCAGTACAGAACAAGTTGTGGAAACAGCACCCCACTAGGGAGCAGCTGTATGGTCACCTGGCCCCTATCTCACAGATCATCCGAGTGAGACGGACTAGACATGCAGGACACTGCTGGAGAAGCAAGGACGAACTCATAAGCGATGTTCTCCTGTGGAAGCCAACACATGGGCATGCTAGTGTGGGACGCCCAGCAAGGACCTACATTGACCAGCTATGTAAAGATGCTGGCTGCAGCGAGGAAGAACTCCCAGGTGCAATGAATGATAGGGAAGGCTGGCGAGAGATTGTCATGGATATCCGTGCTGCCTGCACGACATGATGATGATGATGATGAGATCGCAGTAGAGGTGTAATATATGTGCAAACTGAGTGAGTGTATGTGTGTATGTGTGGTTGGGTGATAACAGTGTCGGCTCGAGTGCACTTCTGGTTAGAGGCTCCATCAAGTTGCCATAACATAGAAAATAAATTAAGTACATGAAAAAAATAACTGAAGTAAAGCTCTGGGAACTGTGGAGTACCCCTTCATTGCCATTACTCACAGTCTGGATACCCCTCAGGTAGGAGCCTGGAGTAATTGCGCCCCCCATTGCTCTTTTATAAATCCAGCCCTGAGCAATGGTGTAAACGAGGGGGACTGATGTTTGGTTGATTGGTTGGGTTTTACGGTATGTCAACCCCCTGGGTTATTTTATGCCGAATACTTCTATTGGTAATATTCCTTCTCCTAGACCGGTTGCTATATTAAGGTTAAATAGCCCAGTCTACCCTACTATTTGCCCGTAGTTAGAGGCAGAATAGTTGGAGGCATACCTTTTCCAAATATATTATCGCTATGTTAAATACAAATAGCTTCATCCAGGATTTGAACTCGCATTGTCGTGTCCATTTCTTACGACTATAACCATTACACGAAGAGTACCTTCGACAAACAATACAAACAATATGTAGGTGTTTCTATAGAGAAGCTCTTTTTAATGTATGCATATTTGCTTGTTCCTTTCTGTGCACTCAAAGTGAACTAACCTGTCACCTCGAGATCACGTTGGTTGAAAAAAGAATCGAAGTTTTAATCAATGCATCACTGAG
>CM042144.1:101531046-101588546 GCA_023376005.1 Doryteuthis pealeii | reverse complement strand
TATCTGTGTGTGTATCTATGTTTGAATAAATCTTTGGTAAAATAATGGACCAGCAATTTTAAAAAGAGAATCATGTTTAATATAAAATAGATTTTAGTAACCTTTCGACCCTTCTCGATTTGTTTTCAAAATATATCATCAGTTATCAATTAAAATTCGTTAGATAGTTAAGTGGGAAATACTGGCAGATGGAAGAGAAAATAATGGATAGTAAAAAATAATCTCCACGATGTCTAAACGATTCCTCAAAAAATGTAAATGTGTACTTAAGTTCTCGCTTCCTGTGCAGGCTAGGACATTGTGACTTAATAACAGTTTCGAATATGCTAATTTGTCCTAGCTCTCTACAAGACAGCACGTTAATTCTACTTAAATGCCTCCAGATAGCAGAATCGTGTCTTTGTGTGTGCCTAGATGTTCACACACACACACACACACACACACACACACACACATATATATATATATACATATGTATATATGAATAAAAGGAAGTGAATCCGAGGGTATGTAGTATAATAAAAAATTGAAAAAACACAGATTTAAATGAGTTAAATGGTGAGTTTATTGGCCGACGCAGCAGTATTTCGATCTATTAATTAGATCATCTTCAGGGCTTTTGTTGGTATGTGGAGGGTGATAAAAAAGAATATTTTACGTCATATTTCAAACCGTTCATTTTTTCAACGTTCTTTTTTCTCAGACTTCAAATTTTAAACAGACCGATAAACAATGACTATTACTCTCCTTTCTCCTTATTAATTTTTTTATCACCCTCCACATACCAACAAAAGCCCTGAAGATGATTTAATTAATAGATCGAAACACTGCAGCGTCGGCCAATAAACTCACCACTTAACTCATTTAAACCTGTGTTTTTTCAATCTTTTATTATACTACACACACACACACACATACACACACACACACACATATATATATATATGCATTAAAATAAACAATTTTTTTAAAAACGTATTTTTAAAAAAATTGTACCTGTCGGCAGACCAGGCTAAAATCTAGAATAAACAAAGTTCCCTTACCCCTCTTTGGCTACCAGTTCCATACAATATTCTTGAGGGAGTTAAAAAAATAATAGCAATCTTCCCATGTGAGCAACGAAGCAAGAATGAAGGAGGAGCCGAATAAGTACCGAAAGTATCTTGGAAATGTTAAATATTTTTTTGCAGTGAGGAGGAAACGGAAGAGATTTGGAGAGAAAAAGCAACAAAAACGAACAACAAAAACAAAGAAAAAAAACAACCCAAAACCAAAACCAAAACAAAAGTCACTCCCAACAAAAGAAAGAAAAAGAAAAGAAAAATGACCCTCCCCCATAATATTTTGCCCAAAGGCCCAAAATAGGTTTCATGCCCTACAATAGAATGCATTATTTTTGGCATGAATCTATTAAGATCGCTGCCGAGCGGCTTTTGTTTATTTAATTGTTGGTTACACCACTACAACCAACCCCCTCATAAAATCAGTCGCCGGGATTTATCTATTAAAAAAAAGTCGGTACAGTGATTCGTCTGCGAACCTGGGCACAAATCCCGAAGATTTATTAAAGGGAACAGGGGAGAACACTGGTCGTGCAGCTCTCTTGGTTCTATATTAGCTACTTTCATTTGTCAGAAAAAGGGAAGTTTGTACTTACCCGTTGTCTTCAGAAGTGAAGAAAACTCGAAGACGGCTTTAACTGGGTGATTATGAGATTGGGTGGGGGGGAGTGTAGCGGCGATTGGACTCGCAACCTCCTGATCGCCAGTGGTGGAATTGGTGTTACCCTTGTTAGCTGAAGTGGTTCGGCCACTGAGGGCAATAAATACCGAGTTGCCTACAAGTTTCCTAGTTTTTACAACTATTGTATATTGGAAGTATTAGTTGTATTCCCTTAGGAGCCGGGTTAGCTCAGTCGGTAGAGTGTTCGGCTAGAAACCACAAGGTTCCTAGTTCGATACCCGTCCACGCCAACTCAGCGTATGAGTAGCACAGGGATCTGTGAGGTAAAGGAGCTGATAGTAGGTGTGGCGCTCCACCTTAGTCGCTAAAATAATCTCCTTGGTCTGGCGCTAGGGAAAAGGGGATAGACTTCCTCGCTGCATTGCTGATACCGACATTAGGCCGCCCCGACGACTTTTACTTTTATTCCTGACGCTAAGCTTACTAGACCTAAGAGGAAATTTACTTCTTACGACTATCAAGGTCGCAATAAAGGATTGTTGCAAGTTTTCCATAAGTGAGGTGAGGTCTAGTTTTTACCTACCTGCCTCAGAGGGGCGTTGTTGTTCCTACCTTAATTGATGATTGCTTTTTCGCCATCCATTCTCTGACCGATTCATGGCAATAAATACAATCGTCTGTTTGTTGTATAGCACCTTCTTTACCGGCACTAAATAGGTATATGTTATATACTTCTCTTACTTCTTACTCTGGTCGTCTATTCTTCTGGCCGGCTTTGCTTCTTCTATCATCTATCTTGGTCTGGTATATCTTCTAAGGTCTCGTCTGGTCTTCTATTGAGGATTCCGGGTCTGGTTTCTGTTGGGGATCATTCCTTATCCGAAGCCATGTGTCATTGTTGGTTTTTAGTAATAAACACAAGACTTCGATTTACGATGATGTTACTTTATTCGTAGACCCCCAGACCAGACAATCTGCGCAGTGAGACTCACATCTTGCTAGCTTGGCTTCTAACTTCTAACTCTAACTAACTGAGTTGCTTACTCCTTAAACCGGAAGGGCCTTCTATTGCCTTCCGGTTCTCACGTTCCATCCCCAGAACGCAAGGTGAGATCGAGGTCAAGCGCCGTCACTCACTCTCAAGGCCATCAGCTGTACTGATCGTCATAATGATTTCTACAATACCTTAAAAATGTATTAGGGATCCAATTATTATGTAACATGTTGTCTTTCACAGCCTACTTTCACCATAAATGCCTCGCAGCCTACTTTCATTATAATGCCTCAGGCACTCAATGATGGTTCCTCTAAAGGTTCATCGATCCAATAGGGTTTCTGTACTTGCAATATCTTTTGCGGAAATAAATAGATGTCACTTTTGGATCACTCCTCCTTTGTATGTATTTACCCACGGCAAGATACGACACAAGGTCAAATCATAAGTGTCGTACAAACAGTTTGATTTAAAAGTTTTCTTTCAAGACCGGTTGCTGTAACAACGCTAAAACCCAATCTGCTATGCTATTTACCTATAGCTAGTGAGAAAATGGATTAAGTAATAGCGCAAAAGGGAACCACTAACAGCCTCTTTTGAACTCGGATCGCTGTCTCTATTATCTAAGACCATAACTTTTAGGCTGCGTGTCTCGTTTGTATACGAAATGCTCCGACTTTTATTTTGGTCTCTTGCAAAAGAGAAGCTGGATCACCACGCAGGCAAGGTATTTATTTTTCTGACCTTCCACCAGGCCGGCTTAACACAATGTCTTTATAAAGTAGGGAGCCACACACAAACAGAATCTCATGCCCTGGCCAGTGCAAACAGTGCGTAATCCGTTCAGCATTTCCCTTTTGGAGCACCAACGTACCAGACAAAAGTTAGTTGGATTTTTACGGCATGTCAACCCATTGGATAATCTTATGTCGAAGACTTTTTGTTTTATTCATTCTTGATGGGTATTCAATTAAAAAAATAATTTGTTTTTCTAAACACATTTTTTAAACTCACGTTTTTCTATTTAACCCATAGATGGGACCCTAACAGGTACTACCACTCCTGGTTAGAGTGCACCTAGGAGTAATGGTGATAAACTGAAACCTCAGCATCAGATAGTTTAATGTCATACCCAGTAAAATAAGACCCTCAGCCACCGCCTTCTAGGACATATATGATAAAAATCACCATAAGGGCAATAGGGTTGGGACAATCATATGTGCTAGGGCTTGACGTGACTAGCCGGTTGATGGGAGAGGGTCTTTCCGACTGCCTGTCTAGCCTGAGAAAGGGGCAAAGTGGAGTGTTGCATGTCATGGAGTGCTCAGCCACCAGGATTCCATCCTTAAGCATCATGTGTCAACATCCATGGCCAGCAGGTGGTTTCATGGGGGAGGAGATCTTACCCCTCTGTCCGGCAATAAGATATAACGCGGAGCTAAATTTAATGCAATGGCTTTCGTGCGTATAAAAAGGCAGGGTAAAAATAAGCAGCTTAGTTCCTTCGACATTCTCATTTAAAAACGCCTCGGGCATCAAGGATGAACTCGACTCTTCCCAGGTTTCATGCAGTTTAAAGTTTCTGCCCCCGGTCGGCATCTCTTGCTTCCTATCGTCCCGAAGGACAGATCTATTATATCTCCAGCTACGGATGACTTGAACAAAAAAGGAAGTACAAGGCTAAGGATCTTATCACCTTGAGATGAATTATTAGTATTTTAAACAGTTTTTGCTGAAAATCATATCGAATCCTTTTTTTTTTCGTCTTCTAGTTATAGTATATTGGCATTTTATAAGTGTCGAGTTATATCGATCGAGCGTATTGTTCCTACTTTTAGTGGCAATGTTCTTATCAAATCTTTTTTGGTTTTTGTAGAGGAGACATGCAAGAAGAAGCATGTGTAATGTCTACTTGTGCGAAACTGATAATGTGCCAATCTCTTATATAAAAAATAGTAAGAAACGCATCACTGTATCTTTTAAAGATCTTTTTTTTATTATCTTTTATTTTGTGTATTTTCTACTTTCGCTCGACTAAGCCAACTCGAGATATTTTAACAAACATGTGAGACTTGTGGGTTCCAATTCGATCAGCAGTGTGGAATAACTTGCAAATAGATTTAGAAATCGATTATTGGAGAAAAAGAGACGTGAACAAAAGCACGGATGGAAAATAATGAAAACTTGTGAAAGAGAAAACTGGATGAGGGTGAGTGAAAAATATGACCAGGGAACGAAGAAAAAAACAATTGGAGGTTAGGGTTAGGGTTAGAATATAAGTGGTAACCGGGAATATTTTCTTTATCATAGTTTTCGTTTTGTTGATATTAAAATACAGTCGTACCTTGACTTAGGAATTTAATTCATTCAGTTCGTAACTAAATTTTCTCGTATATCAAATCAATTTTTCACATTGAAATAAACTGAAATGCCATTAATTTATGTAAGCCTCCTACCTCACCAAAAAAAAAAAAAACTAAATGTGTTTGTTTTTTTTTAAATAAGAAAATAACACTCATAATAGAATAGAATGCAATCAATTATGTCCTGTAATATATTTTAATGTTTATTTCCGCCCTGTCGGCTGGGGCGTTAGAATGCACCGACTGCACCTCTGCAGAGGGGTAAGGCTCTCCCAAATGGGGCCACCTGTTGGCCATGGGTTGGGACCCGTGATGCTTAAGGATAGAAACCAGGTGGCTGAGCAATCCATGCCTTGCCATATTTCACTTTAGGCTTTTGGGTTAGACAAGCGGTCGGAGAGGCCCCCTCCAATCAATCGGATGGCCACGTGAAGCCCTAGCACCTATATGATTGCCCCAACCCTATTGACCTTATGGCAACCCCCAATCCTTCTTATCATAAGGGTACTAGAAGGTGGTGGCTGAGGGTCTACATGTCCTGGGAATGACGTTAAACTCTATCTAATGGTGAGGTTCCAGTTCTGGAGGTTTGGCCAATGTAGAGCACCCCTTCATCACAACTTTGTCGGCATTAAATGACCCACTGATGTTGATATGCCGTAAAAAAAACAAAAACAAAAACAAAAAAAACCCAAACAAACCTAATGTTTATTTTTTTTATGAATAATATTTTTTTCGGCGTAATAAATTTGGAAACCTAAATGTTTTTAGTGAACTTATCAACATAAGAGTATCTGAAGCTCGCTCGTACCTCAAATTTTAGTTATCAACAAAAAGCTAAAAATCGACCGGTTGAAAGCTTGTAACCCAGAAAACTCGTAAGTTGAGACTCTCCTAAGTCAAGATACAACTGAATATGAAATATTTTAAATTGAACTAGGAAAAATAGTCGTCTTTTTCTCTTTCTCTACTCTTTCCCTCTCTCTTTCTCTACTCTCTCTCTTTCTCTCTCTCTCTCTCTCTATATATATATATATATATGTATATATATATGTATGTATGTATATATATATACTAGCTGAAGCATCCGGTCTATGACCGGACTAAACGGATTTTAAGAACACCAGGGCATGACAGACAAAGGGAGAAGAAAAGAGTAAGAGATGGGACAAGAGGAAAATAATTCATCGAATTCATTATCAAATTAAAACAAATCGCAAAGAATTTGCGTATCACATTGTTCATTTATTTTCGGAATCGTTTTTGTTTACACTTAAAAATATGTTTTGAAAACAATTTTATTTTTCCAAAAATTTTTTTGTGCATATGACAAAAAATAAATTCCAGTTCTTAACTGTTTATTGAATTAGTCTCCCTAGAAGATACATATTTTGATATTTTAACCTCTGCTAGGGTTTGTTCTCTGCTGTTAATTCAACTTCAAACAGTTTTTCATGGCTTTTTGCATTGAAGTTTATGACTTGTCAGATATCATTGTTGTTGTTGTTATTATTATTATTATTAATTATTATTATTATTACATTTTTGCCGAGAGAATACTCATAAAGAAACCCATTCAATCACCTTTCTTCTCTGTTGCATCTAATCTAGGAATCGCTGAAAAACAGATCTTCATCTGAACCCCCCCCCCAAAAAAAAAAAAAAAAAAAAAAAAAAAAAAACAAAGAAAAAAACAAGAACCCCCCAAAAAAAAAAAAAAAAAAAACAAAAAACAAAACAAAAAAAAAAACAAAAACAAAACAAATTCAAAACCCCTTTTCCGTTCCAGACACTTGCTCTTGGCGATCTGCTGACAAGAGAAGTTTTCTTTTCAAAACTTTTTTTTCCTTTTTCATTCTTATATCATTGTCTCATTAACAATATATTTTAATCCAGTTTCGTAGAAGGTAGCAATCTAGTAAAAAAGCGTTTTGCAAGCAGAAACACAAAGTAAACAGGCAAATCGTTTCACGATTCAGATGTTCTCTTCACACAAATCTCAAATTATCTTTTCAAAAAGTGTTGTATATCTCTTTGCGATTTGTTTTAATTTGATAATGAATCTGATTAATTATTTTCCTCTTGTCCCATAATTTACTCCTTTCTTTTCCCTTTGTCTGTCACTACCTGGTGTTCTTAAAATCCTTTTAGTCTGGTCATGGACCGGATGCTTCAGCTAGTATATATATATATATATATATATATATATATATATATATATATATATATAATCCCAAAAGTCCAAAGAAGGAATCTTCCTTACGACATAGAACTTTTTTTGAACAGTCGCAGTTTGAGAGCTCAATGTGTGCTCTTATTGTTAGAGTCACAGAGCAAATTTATAAGAAGTCTTTTGTTATTTCGTTACACACAACACACACACACACACAATATATATATATATATATATATAATATATATATATATAGAGAAGAGAGAGAGAGAGAGAGAGAGAGAGAGAGTAGAGAAAGAGAGAGGGAAAGAGTAGAGAAAGAGAAAAAGACAGAACTATTTTTTCTAGTCCAATTTAAGATATTTCATATTCAGTTGTACCTTGACTTACGAGAGTCTCAACTTACGAGTTTTCTGAGTTACGAGCTTTCAACCGGTCGATTTTTAGCTTTTTGCTGATAACTAAAATTTGATTATGTTGCAACAGAAAAACTTCGTATGTTTGTCGTTAATACCTAACATTATTAGTTGAGATAAAACAACACAGACACTTTGTAGTGTAAACCTATGTGTAGCTTAATATATATTCGTATGGATATATATACAAAAACAATTCATGACGAATTAACAAGAACATTCTATTGCCTGAGTAAACCTGAACCCAATAAATACAAGAGTGACATGATAAATCGAAGTATTGATGACTGAAGGTTGTCTTCGTATGTTTGTCATATTTTAGTACCACAATTTGTTGCTAAGATCATAACTGCTGTTGATAACTGTTTTGACTAATGAGACCCAAGCACTGCAACACCGATAGCCCATAAGAAGTTGAGCTGTTAAACAAATAAACCAAACCAACCCAAATACAGTTATCAAAATCAAATATTTAGAAATAAATCAAATTTTGGCATTAAATAACTGTCACATTACCCAAAATCGTCATAACAGAATAAATACGCTCAAAATTTGAGTATGCAAAATTAGACAGTCTTCATTGTTTTTTTTTAAACAAGTTTTAATAAATACATGTCTGGTATTATATATTTATTTATAGTTTGTTTTATTCTAATACATATTTAAAGTTATCAGAACTAAGTTTCCATTTTAAATTGTTTTATTTTTAGTCCTTTAATAAATTTGATGATTTTACTTACTTATGGTGCAAACTCTCTGACTTTGAATTTTGACCCCCCCCCAGGCAATATCTTTCAGCGATTTATTTTCATATTGTTCGGGGGCGTTTTTTTATTATTTTGCTATATGTTACGTAGCGCCTTCTTCGCCACTCTAAATTGTGTAAGTAAGTAGTCGTTGCGGGTATGTATGGTCACGTGGCGAAGTATGTGTAGTAGCTTAATAAAATCACAACACATGGGTATTGTAAAAACCTTGAGTTTATTCTTTTCCTCGGCTGGTGGGTAGCGAGCATTGACAATGACTCGACCGAGGGTTGACGATGACTGGCGATGTTGGGTAAAGGGGTGGCTGGTGGCGTCTCACCGCTCTTAGTCGCGACGGACCGTGTCGCCGTCCGCTGTCTGACTCTCTCTGTGGTCTGCCCCTGTTGGCTCGACCCTCTAGCTTTTCTATTGACGACACGCCTACGCATATTTATCTTTTGATCTGATAGCGGACGTTTGTTTTATCTTCTCTCTGCTGCCTTGACCGGAAAGCCTCGCTTTCGTTTTCCCCTTTTTTTAAATATATATTTTTATATTTTTCTTTGTCTTTTTGCCGGAAGCTTCGTTTTCCGGCCGAGGACAATACAACAATTGTTCCAAGCGCGCTAACTACATTTTTTAAAGCATGAATAACTATGAGTGTTGGTGTTCAACCTAGATTAATGTTTAAAAAATATAAATGACTTACCAGTCATGTTAGAATTGGTATTGTAAGTGATATTGAGCTTTGGAGATTTATAGTAATTGTTATATTGAAGGTTAAGGCAGATGTACATTTTTTGTAGTTAATCAATTTTTATTGGAAGCTAGTTTATGTGTTAAAAATAGTTAGAACATTAAATCCCTTAGTAAATAATTTTCTAAATTTTCTGGTGGTTTTATGGGTTAGTGGTGTCCATGTCTAGACCTACTAACAAAAAAGCATATGTTCCACAACTTTTTTTAGTTCTCTGGCAAGGTCTAAGTTTTTGTCAATCTTTTCGCTTCATTTCATTTTCAGTTTGTCTCAGGAATGCAGGGATTTGGGTTTTAGGGAAGTTTTAAATTATGTGAAGTGCTGTTCCCATGCTAAAAATAGACTGTACAAACTTTCCAAAAATGGGCTTCCTTTTACCTTAAAAGATAAATGATTTGATAGATACAAACATTGTAAGGATTAGATCCATTACCTGCCACAGTTCTGCTATTTGGGCGCCAGAGAATATAAAAAGGTAAAAGGTAATTACCTCCCATGTCTCCAAATAGTGCTGTAAATGACCACTAGATGGCGTGATGAAGGTAGCATTACAGAGAAGAGCAGTGGGGTCAAATTCCCTGTCAACGTCGACAATCAAGTAGCACGCACACATATTTTGTTCCTGTCCACTGACAGGAGGGGGGCTATGAGCCCCCAAAGAAATTGTATCGCATAACACATGATAGCCTAACTGTACGTCTTTATTCAGACACGCATACACACACACACACACACACACACATTATATATATATGTTATTATAATGGAGATTGTGTGTTTTTCTGTCTGTAACCGAAACTATATTACTACTCAAGTCACAATTCCCTTAATTATTTACGTCAAATACTCCATGATTTCATTCTTTTAAACCTTCAGTTATTAATAAAAATTGTTTTATATCATTAATACTGTTGACCATATCTACGTACTAATAACATGCAATTGTATTTATATATACAACAAAATAGCGGTTTACAGTTTGAACGAGAATGCTAATTTGCATATTGATATTTAAAATTTTATTTTAATAAATATGTGCTTGGTATTATTGATTTCTAATTGTTTGATTTTATCTTAATCAATATAAACAAAAATCTCGTGGATGAATCTTAAAAGAAATTTATTTACAAGAAGAAATAACTGTAATATTATCCTTTACTTCCTATTTTAACTAAATAGTTAAATTAGGAAAATTTACCAATGAAAGAGGGGAGTAATGGAAAATGATGGAATAGTTAGTTTCAAAGTTGTTCTATTTTTCTTTTATACCCCTCTGTTGCAGATCTTTTTATCTGCATTCTTAGTCAGTTTCATTAGCCTTTCTAATTTAATATGATATTTTATTATATCAAAACTTAAATACTTGCACCCGGATGGTGCATATATTTGCTAGTATATATATATATATATATATATATATATATATATATATATATATATATATATACATATGGTAAAATATGGAAAAAATCTGATGGTTTTGGGATTTTCAGCCTATCACCTTTCTTTGGTACACTTCTTCTAAAAAGCAATTATTAATCGTTTTCTCTGAGTAAAAATTCTCACATTCCTTTTATTCTTGTCAAGCAACTTTCTTTTAATTTTATCCTCGTGGACCTTTTGACTCTTTGTGCACGTATATACATATAAAAACGTAAATATATTAATGATGGAGATTCGCTTCCGGTTTTTGTCTGTAACAAAAATTACGCCACTGCTTACATCACATACCCAAAATCGTCATTACATAGAATAACATTTATTCTACGATTTTTGGCATGTTCAAATTTTGAGTGTATTTATTCAATAAATACACTCAGAATTTGAACATGCAACATTAGACAGTCCTCATTGTTTTTTAAAACAAGTTTTAATAAATACATGACTGGTATTATATATCTATATATAGTTTGTTTTATCTTAATACATATTCAAAGTTTACATTTCAAATTGTTTTATTTTTTAATCCTTTAATGAATTTGATGATTTTACTTCCTTGGGGTACAAACTCACTGTACCCCCACCCCTCATGCAATATGTTTCAGAAATGTATTTTTTACATCGCCCAGAGGGTGTTTTTTTATTTTGTACTAGTTATAGTAATAAACATATGTGCACAATTATAAGTTTTAAACCTAAACATAATGACGTATGGATTAGTTAGTTTTTCTTTTTCCTTTCTTTTCTACTCCATTCCTTTCTTTTGATTTACATTTTATATTTATTAGGAAAATACGTCACATTTTAAATAATCTTTCTGTTACTGTCATGCTTTAACATTCATCCTAATGTTCTGATAAAGATTTTTATAACGAATCGAAACGTATTAACGTTAACTTTACCATCTAGAAATAAAGTTATTTTTTGGAACACTTTGTTTTTTCTTATTTACACACACACACACAATGTGAATCCGACGGTATGTTGTATAGTGAGAAATCTGAAAAAAACACAGGTTTAAACTTAAACTTACCACTCATTTTTTAAAACTTGTGTTTTTTTTCTCCAATTTCTCACTATACTACACACAACACACACACACACACACAACACACACAACACACACACATATATATATATATAATATATATATATATATGGGAGAAGAATATGGAAGTAAATCCGACAGTATTTAGAAAATAGAAAAAACAATGTATTCCCGAAAAGATAAATTTATTATTGATGAATATTCTTAATCGGTTATATATAATGTATATGATATACTGTTTATATATATATATATATATATATATATATATATATATATATATATATGTGTGTGTGTGTGTGTGTGTGTGTGTGTGTGTGTGTGTGTAGAATTAAACAAAAGACACATCTCCTGTTTAACAATTTTATTTTTGATCTTTTCTAGTTTTCTGGCCAACTTTTTAATATTTGTTTGGAATTCGTGGATATGTCCACCAAAGTTCAGTTCCCGAGAACTTTCAGCACTTTGAAATATCATCATCAGGGGTGATGTGTTCCAATTTTTTAAAATTATATTAATGTGGAGGTTGGAAGGAGAAGAATTGATGAGAAAGGTGTTATAGGCATTTTAAAATGTGTGTACTGCAATGGAAATTAATTTTGTTTAATTCTACATGTATAAATGAAAGAATGCTGCCCAAACACACACACACACACACACACACACACACACACACACATATTATATATATATATATATATATATATATATATATATATATGTGTGTGTGTGTGTAACTAAATAAAACATTGTCTTTTCCAGGACGCTTTATATTAAGAATAAGCGTCGAATACGCTGCTTTGAAACCAATGGTATCTTGGTGACCAACTAAAATAAGAATGCAACTGTGAATATGAATAATAAATTTAAGTTAGCATTCAAACTGAAAAAGATGTTTTTAAGCTGACAATATATTGAACAATTTTAAAAGCAAGAAATTTCAGTTTCTTGATCGACAAAATATCAAAAGTAAAGAACATAAAAACGGCGACTATTTTCTTTCGATCTCTGTTTAAATTCATTTCTGTTTTTGATGTTTAATATTTTCTTTCTGGGTTGCTACTTCCAATCTTTTAAAATTGAAGTTTGCTTCAGAACTGTAAAGACATTTCATCGATCGCTTCTTCGAACAAAAAAGTTTTTCTTCTCTATTTTATTTTAGTTGATAGAGAATATCTGTCACAGAAAGACAAAAGCTCATGAGCAGATATTGCACTGTGCTGCATTGTAGGTGCATACGGGTAGAAAACGTCGCATATGTATTTGAATAAGCAGATAACTTGCTTCTATTCCTTTGTGTTACACAATTCATAAGCAGCTCATGATTTATGTATGTACTTGTAGTTAGAGTATTTGAATAAAGTTCGTTAGAGTCAGAAGAACGGGATTTCAGTGGAAAGTTACCGTGGCCAATGAGTGACAGCGGTGACATTCGGACTGACTTTCCGGTAGAGAACGCCATTACGCACGCGTAAGAATTAGTTTCAGATGTGATCCGGCGCCCGACGAGAGAAGATGTCTCTCAGGGTTTGCAACTCACCGCGCGGTCGAATTATGGGATAGGTTGTTGAAATAAAGCTTTATCGGAAAACAACCAATCCTTGGTAATTGATTATTAAAAAGAAGAAGTGACCAGTCCAACAAGAAAGAAGAACCAACCCTTAACAGAAAACCCTGAAAAGAAGTCAGTCTGAAGATGGCGGCCGAGTTAGAAGCATTAGAAACAGCGAGTAAAAAAATAAGAGCCATCATCTACAACTCTCTTTGTCTGTCTCTCTCTCTCTCCATAGAGTGCTCCATCCCTTTTATAGGAGAGCGTTGCGTTTACGCCTTAGTTGGCGGTCATCAGCGAATTCCCCCCCAAAGTGCTCATAAATATTTTGGGAGTTTTAGAGGGTATCTAATATATATATATATATATATATATATATATATATATATATATAATATATATATGTGTGTGTGTGTGTGTGTGTGTGTGTAAATATCTTATGAGTTTTAGAGGGTATCTAAGATCTCCGAACGAACCTCTATCCGTTTCCCGTATGCGCGACCCACACTGCACGCCAAGAATTAAACCGTAATAGATAAAAGATAAAAACAAATAAAACGACTTTTGAATATAAATAATCACCTTAAACCTTAATAGAATCGCCCCTATGTTCTTAAGTTTTAACAATGATCGTCTTACTAACGCATATGTAAAATGAGCAATTACTGCAATAAAGAAATCAATTCAAATGAATGACTAATATTCCCATAAAAAATATTTTTATTAATTCATTATTATTTTGTCTTATATTAATCTTCTTTTTTCTCTTCTTTTCTTTAACAGCCTTCAAGATTTGGTAATCAGGACAAGAAAAAAAACAAAAACAACAAAAAACAACAAAAAAAAACCCAACATTAAGAGACTTGTTTTCCTTTTTAGCGACACCAACTAACTAACCACTAAACCATCTTTCGTTGTCGAATTATTTAAATATATTGTTATATATATAATAATAATAAGTTCTCGGGGTTTATCAATCAGTGCCCCACCATTTTTTATAAATTTCGGCCTTACTTAAAATAGACAGCAGTGGTCGAAGTAATGATGATAATCGGGGACATCCCCGTCATTTTCTGACCCCTGATGGCAAAAAGATGGACAAATCGCCGTAAAAGAAAATAGGTGATTCGGAAGATTGTGTCAAAGTGAAGAAATGTATGAAGAAAAAGTGAACAGGAATAAAGGAGGAAAAGATCATAGAGAATTAAAGAGATATTATTATGGGAATATATATATATATATATATATATATATATATATATATATATATATATATATATATATATATTCCCATAATAATATGTATATATATATATGGTATTTGTGGAAAAAGTGACTTACCGGTGAAAATGGTCACAGTTGATTCAAGTTTCACAATGATAAGGTAGCGATATAACTAATATAAAGTGCTCAATACGTTAGTAGAGCGAATTTATTATCATAAAGGTACACGGTAATAACCTAATCGAGTTTCACCATAAGGATCTTCAGTTTTTTCAGTTGATTATAGAACCTATAATCAATCGTTTATCGCGAAAAAACACACACGTGAAATCGACTGCAATTAATCAATATCTTGATTAATCCAGTGTATTTAACCCTGAAGATCCTTATGGTGAAACTCGAGTAGGTTATTAACGTGAATCTTTATGATAATATATATATATATATATTCCATTTTATCAGTCTTATGTAAATTATATCTGATGAGAATAAACTCATAAAAAGTTTCTGGTCGAAATAAATTTATTATAGCCAAATGACGGATTGTTAAGATTTTTCTTTCATTTAAAGTTGAATATTGCTCTGTATATAATCAATGTATTAGTTATTATGCAGAGAGGCCTCTTAGGGATTTATAAACATCGTTGTATGAATCTATAAGCTTGCACATACATGAGCATACATACACACACAAACACAAACGCACACACACACACACACACACACACACACACACACACATAATATATATATATATATATATATATATATATATATAATATTATATATATAATCAGTATTATCCTGAATATAATTTAGGTGAAACCTACGTAAGTAGTGTCTAAATCACTTAGGTTTTCTATATTTTGCTCTACTTAGTATATGAAGCAGTGTTTACGTTAGTTTATTTGATTATTTTGTTTGCTCTTTCTTTGCCGGTATACAGTTTTTAAAAATCGGTTGATTCAATTTTCCTTTTTTTTTTTCATTTTTTATCGGGTTTCATATTTGTAAAATTTCTTTGTTTGCAAATTGGATTTCCTGTTTCTTTCACCGTTTGAGGCATAAAAATGGAAATTGTATATATATATATATATATACTGGGTGTGACGAAAAAGTGTCGAGATTTTTTGTACTTTTTGGCACAACTTGCATTCTGAAAAAATTAAGTTCCATTCATCCCTCATTTCTATTTTGGTAAATACAGCTTTAAAATCTGTAAATGATTAGAGTAAATCCGACAGAATGTAATAAAAAATAGAGGGAAAAATCTGGACAAAGGAGCAAAACTCAGACAAGTATATATATTTCGCCGTGCATTGAGCTCGGCTTTATCAGTTGTTTATTTGATCATTAATGCATCATACACTTTCTCTTGTATAAAACACATGTATGATGCATTAATGGGTTGTTTTTTTTCTTATTTCTAAATACCATCGGATTTATTTCCATATTGTACCACCCATATATATATATATAATATATATATATATATATATATATATATATATATATATATATATATATATATATAAGGTGTGTCAAAAAAGTATAGAGATTTTTAGTACTTTTTGACACACCTTGTATTCTGAAAAGAAATAACGTTCCATTCATTCTTCGTTTCTATCTTGGTAAATACAGCTTTGAAATTGGTACTTTTTTGACAACCCTTGTATTCTGAAAAAAAATGAATGGAACGTTATTTTTTTAGAATACATGCTGTGTCAGAAAAGTACAAAAAATGTCGATACTTTTTTGACACACATTATATATATAAATGAGTATGTGTTTGTGTATTTGTCAATATTTCTCTCTCTCTTTATATGTATATATATATTAAAAAATGAAAGAATAAAACTAAATCTCTCTCTCTCTCTCTCTCTCTCTCTCTCTCTCTCTCTCTCTCTCTCTCTCACTATTAGTTTTTAATATACACACCAAATTGTTCGTCTCGTCTTTTGTGGTGTATCATAATTTTTTCATAACAAATAATTGTTAACAGTTTGTTAAGATCTTTTCGAAAGTTATTGCATTCTCCCGATGATGTCCTTAGGCCGAATCCTTTAGTAATAATATTGCCCCTGTTCTTTTAGCTCTTGTTTGTCTTAACTATGGAATACACGTTCTTTGTTTTTATCCTAGTAGTTGCTGTAAACTTAACCTAATATCACTTAAACTCAGTTCTGATTCCACAACAAACTCAGAGGGCGAAGTGCACAGTTTCACAAAAGAAAACATAGGCGAGTCTGGAATTCAAGATAAACGTGTGTCAGGCATGTAAGCAATATTTTAGTATCCAACTGATTTCTATTTATTTCACTAAGGTAGTGTGTTGGCTGTAAAAGATAAGATCAGAGAATTACAAATGTAATTGCAGACGTGTCGACCAGCATTTCTCAACGGAGTCCATTCTACTTACTAGGGAGCGTGTGGAATTATGTGAGGGCGTTGAACAAACTGTTTTACAGAGAGGTGTTAAGAGGTGTGAGTGGGGCCGTGTGCAAATTTATATGACATTATCAGGGTTGTAAAGATAAAGGAAGAACAACAAAAACTGCTACCAAATTAGATTATACGAGGGCAATCCCAAAGGTAAGGTCTCTAAAATATTTAAAAATCACAGAAACGAGTATTGTCAATGTTTTGTTTTCATAGTGTTTTACCGTAGATAAAATGTCTAAATTAACCAAATTAACTAAATTGATTAAATTTACTATAAAACAGATAATTTATTATTGATTTACATTTAATAAATACGAGTAATCTTAAAGGTAAGGCATCGAAAATATTTAGAAATCACAGACGCGTTTATTGTTTATTATCAATGATGATTATATCATTTCAAAGTTTGAACCTTCATCTTTTTTTTTACATAATCATCATTTCGGTTTAATAGAACCTCTGGCAGTTTTTGTATGTCCATGCCATATCAGCTCGCCACCATCTCATTGAACCTCATCTTCGTTGCAAAATACCTATTACCACTTGCGGACGCTTTTTGAGATGCATGCACGACCTGCCATTCACTTCCGTTAATTGGCGATGAATTTTAATCGGGTTAATGTCTATTGCGTTCAAATAGGGAATAACTGTGCCAACTTCACATTTGGTGTTATCGCAAATCGAGAGCTCCATCAGAAACTACTGCCAAGCCTAAACTGAGCGTGGCAGCGAGGCGCAGACAGGGGTAGGCGCATACTCATGCGCATCCATAACAATCACAACAGTATTGTCAATAACTGCACGAACAGTTTCCCTGAGTCCTAAGCGCTTTGGAGACATTACTTTTTGGATTACCATTGTATCTTAGTAGACTAAAAATATCTAAAAAATGCTTGGTTTTAAAAATGTAAGGATGCCGCTATCTGTTATTAATATTAGGGTTCTTGTCCTTGCACTAAGAGCAGAATATATTTGTGGGGGAGAAATCTTGATATCTCTGCATAGTAGCGTGGATTAACTTGTTTTCGGAGGCGTAATCATTGTATTTTTGGTTACTGATTTTCAATGTTTCAGAGATAATAACTATTAACTAATGATATCCATTTTGACTGTTTAATGTTCCACTCGATATAGTAAACTTTGTGGTAATTTTCACCTTTAGTTGTTAAAATTCCTAGCATAAAATTGTGCGTGCGCTTTATCTGAAATTAACTTAATTGTTATTAAGAACACATTTTATGATATTTTTGTGTTAAAGCATGCAGTTGTATTGTTTTCGAAACGATTTTAAGATTTATATATTTCGCACGGACACATTCAAAATGGCTACCGTCTTGTTTCAAAGTGAAAGTCAGTTAGCTAAATTCCTAGCATAAAATAATCTGAAATGAACTTAATTGTTATTAAGAACACATTTTATGATATTTTATGTTAAAGCATGCAGTTGTATTGTTTTCGAAAAAGTTTCTAAGATTTGTTTATTTCGCACGGAGACTTTCAAAATAGCTACCGGCTTAGTGAAAAGTGAAAGTCAAGGGAGGTTACTCTAATTGCCTTATTTGCTAGGAATTTTGACAACTAAAGGTGAAAATTACCTACCTTGTTATCTTTGATTTAGAACGGGGGTTTCCAAAGTGGAAATATCCGAGGGACGGTGAGGCAGATTGTTTTTGCTGAGGTGAAACTCAACACTTACCGGCAGCTTCCCACTTAATCGCATAGAACAGATTACACAATCTGTGCTATTCATGCTGAGTTGGTGGGGACCGGAATCGAACCAGGAACCTAGCGATTCCTAGACGGGTGTTTTACCGACTGAGCTAAATTGGTTTAATAAATTAGGCTTTATTTGGGAAACATATTTGTGTTTAATCTTGTTGTTTTCAATTTGAAGCATATCCCTCTCCCATAAATAGTGTGTGTTCACATGTTTTTATGAGGGTGAATTAGGAATCTATCATGAAGCCTGAAAAATTGTTTAATGCGTACATATTTATTGGCAATGCTATAAATAAATTTGTTTGTTTGTTTTGTTTTACAGCATATCAACCTCAGTGGGTCATTTAATGCCGATAAAGTTTTGAAATAAATCAATTCTTAATGGATAATACAATTTTTTTATAAATACATTTTTCTATTTAACCCATAGATGGGACCCTAACAGGTACTACCACTCCGGGTCAGAGTAGACCAGGGAGCAATTGTGATGAAGGGGTGCTCCACATTCCCCAAACCTCCAGAACTGGAACCTCACCATCAGATAGAGTTTAACGTCATTCCCAGGACATGTAGACCCGCAGCCACCGCCTTCTAGCACCCATATGATAAAAAGGGGTTGGGGCTTGCCATAAGGGCAATAGGGTTGGGAAAACCATATAGGTGCTAGGGCTTGCTGTAAATAGAATAAGGAAGAGCGATGTTAGAAGTAAAGAAGAAAGAAGAGGACATGTGAGGGAGGGTTCTTGGGAGTTGTGTATACGCCCATATATGTATACATATAAATGTATGTGTGTGCATACATATATGTGTGTGAATGTGAGTGTGTGTATGTATCTCCGTACTGTGGGCATATATATATATATATATATATATATATATATATATATATGTGTGTGTGTGTGTGTGTGTCTTTACCAACCCCTCCGCACGAGCAGGATGCGACACAAGTTCAATTTCTTAAGCCGGGTTTAACATGTTTGAATTCAGAGTTTTCCTTCTCCTAGACTGGTTACCTAGCCATGATTATAGAGCCCAGTCTGCCCTGCTATTTACTCATAGCTGGAGGCAGAATTGAATTCATACCTTTCCCAAGGGTATTAGCGCCATGTGAAATGCAAACAGCTTCGTGCAGAAATTGAACTCGGGTCGACGAGACAATTAGTCCACACGCCTCCAGGAACGGGAAATATGGGATAAGAAGGAGGTTACAGTCCCTCAATCATGTGCTTTTTGGGTCCTTAGTTTTCTATTTGCGTTTTTACCGTTGTCAGAGTAAAACTTTCAGCAAAATGGATGAGGACAGGACTTACGTTGGGGTGGGGTCTAACTACTATCATCGCACTGTATCACATTGACATTTGAATATTGGCGAATTAAAATTAATTAGAGAATTTCAGCGTCTGAATCTCGCCGGGGAAATCAATAAAACATTAAGATGACTTTACAGCGCTTGGAGACGTCTTAACACTTTCGCTAATAGTTTCTGTAATGGAAACAACATACTTTTAAAGCGTTGGTCGCGATCAAAAGTCACAGAGTTTTAATGTACCTCTTTCTTGTAACGTTGAATGTCTTTGGTGCCATTAGTCACTTACCAAAACAGATCGGCATCAAAGCGAGATAAGACTTCAAGTGTCTTAGATGATTGACTCGTGCGATTATAGGTGATCTATCAGATCATCTGAACGGTTTAGTTGTAATGGAAAGATTTCGCTAGAAAGGAAATAGGACTTTAATACTCAAAGTCGCTTGCATTAGTAAATAACAAATGAGTGGATCTGCACATGATATCGATCTTAGTTCAAAATACAATGAAAATTGAAACATTAGATCTGTGAAAAAGTTCACAGCGTTTTCTGTATTATTTAGAAAGTTAAAAAATGTAAAAAAAATGTAAAAAAAACAATAAAATAAAGATACAAAAAAGAACAAAAATAAAACAAAGGGTTTCTACTGTGTATTGAGTCTTATTGTAGGTCTATCCTGAGTATGACACTAAACTGTATTTAGTAGAGGCACAAGAGTTATGGAGCACTAGGGGGTTTAGTGTTCCACTTCACACACACACACACACACACACACACATATATATATATATATAATGGAGGTCCGTGGTCTAATGGTTAGAGTCGTAGGAGATGGACTCGTCAACGCGAGTTCAATTCCTGGACGAAGCTGTTGGAATTTCACATGGCGCTAATACCCTTGGGAAAGGTATGAATTCAATTCTCCCTCCAGCTATGGATGAATAGCAGGGCAGACTGGACTCTTTAACCATGGCTAGGTAACCAGTCTAGGAGAAGGAAAACTCTGAATTCAAATCTGTTAAACTCCGCTTAAGAAATTGACCTTGTGTCGCATCCTGCTCGTGCGGAGGGGTTGGTAAATATCTATATATATATATATATATATATATATATATATATATGTGTGTGTGGTGTGTGTGTGTATAAAAAGGCCTTAAATACCAGGGGTATCGTGATTATGGACCAATTCCCCTAGTGGATGTCTGAGGCCCACCGAGTTTCGCCAGACCACTTTTTTATTTTTATCAGATACCCACGAGTGGAAATGGTCCATTATAACGATACCCCAGTTATTTAAGGCTTTTTATTCACAAATAAATGTGCTCTGTTTATAATAATCAAACATTGAGCTCTCATACGGAACCTGAACTCTACAACAACTACTGTTAGAGAATAGGACCAGTCTAGAATCACCTTTGTACCAAGAAACTTGGTACCCCAACAAAGAAAGTATATATATATATATATATATAGTTGTAGACATTGATTACACCATATATTTGATAGAAATCAGTAGGATTCAATAGATTTCAAACCGTAAGCATAGCACCTGAAAAAATATATGCATATATTGAACATCGTATGATATAGATTTTATATATAAATTAAACCACAGGATGTCTGCACATTCGTAAAATATACATAAATACACCTTCGCATTCGTTTAGGATTTTGAATGATCATCTTTACCTAATGTAAGCCGCTCACAGAAGCTCTTTCAATCAAGTACAAAAACTGATGGTTAGTTCATTATAATTGAGCGGAAGGACTCAAATTAAAATAATAATTGTACTTTATTTTAATAGAATGAGTTTTTAAGTTAATCAACAGTGAACTTAGAAATATTCTATCATACAACTAAAAATACCTAGGAAATTTCGTACATCTTTTGCAAAAATTTGGTAGGCAAAGAGTTAAGAAGGCAAACATAGTCTACAGTTGAAAAAATGACGAAACAAAATCGTATCTATTTAAATGCAAGCTCAATATATATATATATATTATATATATATATATATATATATATATATATATGAGGAAAAATGAGTAAAGAAAAGAAATGTAGATGGATAAAATGAATTTAATCGATATCACATTAATCGATATCACTTACACATGTGTTTCGGTCAGTGTATGTGTGTGAAGATATTTCGCACACATAATTCAAAATAAATGTTCACTCTGATGAAGGTCGATTCTTCTATGTGTGCGAAATATTTCACACCATAAACTGACCGAAACACATGTGTAAGTGATATCGATTAATGTGATATCGATTAAATTCATTTCATCCATGTACATTTCTTTTCTTTACTCATTTTTCCTCATATTGTCGGATTCAATTCCTTTTCCATTTTCATATATATATATATATATATATATATATATAAATATATATATATATATATATATATTATTGAGCTAGTGTTTAAATAGATTCGATCTAGTTTAAGCTCCCTGAAATAGACTATATGCTAAATCTCTAAGTCTTTTGTTTATATATATATATATATATATATATATATATATATATATATATATATATATATATAATCAAATAATCATGACAAGCAAACTAAGAGAATACCGCGTGCGGAACACTGTACTGCTGTTCCGACCAACATAAGTTCTCATCAGCAGTGTATACCGTGATCACAACCCCCGACAGAGATTGAACTGGGGAGCCCAGAATGCAGAGCCAGAGACTACTTATAGGCCACCGGCCCACGCCACACACGAAACTCGCCAAATCAACTTGTCAATGATAAATGCACCACTGTATATATATATATATATATATATATATATATATATATATATATCTTAGGCAGTAACATCTCCTCCACAGAAAACGACGTTAATGCACGCCTAGGAAAGGAATGGGCCGCTATAAATACATTATCGGTCATATGGAAATCCAGTCTCACAGGCAAGTTAAAGAGACAGTTCTTCCAGGCCGTTGTCGTATCAGTGCTGCTGTATGGCTGCACCACCTGGACCCTAACGAAGCGACTAGAGAATGCTACGGGTGATCATGAACAAGACGTGGAAACCGCACCTCACGAGAAAGCAGCTGTACGGCCACCTGACACATATCACCCAAACCATCCGAGTAAGACGGACAAGACACGCGGGACACTGCTGGAGAAGCAAGGACGAACTCATAAGCGACGTGCTCCTGTGGAAGCCAGCACATGGGCACGCCAGTGTGGGCCGACCAGCAAAGACGTACATTGATCAGCTCTGCGTGGATACAGGATGCTGCATAGAGGACCTCCCGAGAATGATGAGCGATAGGGACGGATGGAGAGAGACTGTCATGGATATCCGTGCTAACAGCGCGACATGATGATGATGATATATATATATATATATATATATATATATATATATATATATATATATATGTTCGAGCAGTAAATTATATCTAAACCCAACACGTTGAAAATTCTTCATACCTAGAAAGATAAGTACACTACGTTTTTCCCTTTAAAACACACATTTTAGTATTTTTTATTCTTTTATCTAAGAATATTTATTCCTTAGAAAAATAAGTTCTAAACATATTGATTTATTTTCTGCGATTGTATATAATGACATTATCTCTGCACCTACAAACGTCGACAAACAAAAGAAACACCCAGACGCTCCTACCATTCCCGCTAGTTTTTACCCCTCGCGGCAATTCAATCCGGCACCCTGCACCGACGACGTTCTGATAACAGTTTCACCGACTTCTGTCTGATGGATCCTCATTGTAAAAAAACAAAACAAAAAACGTCTTAAAGATTTTCAAACTTCGCTCGTTTGACAATATCAAAATTGTTTTGTCTTTACTTCGAATCTGGAAGTTATTTCTGTTGAATTCTTAATTCATTTTGTTTAACGATTATCAATATTGTGATCAGTAGAACCATTATTAAATGAAAATTAATTTTTGATAAAATGTGCTTTACCAGAATTAAACAAATTTTAACATCTAGCAGTAGGGTAGGTCGATTTTGGAACTGGAATATCTCCAATGTGGCGAAAGTTTCAAATTAACATTAACAGAACTACCTCACAAGTATTTTCCTCAAAATTTTGCCTTCGTTTGAGGAAATAGATTTCTATTTTTTAAGAGTTATCACTGTTATAGGTTAATTACTATGCAAAAAGCAGCATATCGGTGATGGGGTGATGGGAGATATTTTCAATTTAAATTGTGTTATGATATATTTGTTTCGTTTAAAATAACAACCTTTTCTGTTTTAAATTTAGAATTCCTATATTTTCTAACCAATTTTTACGCTAAATGTTGCGAAAACGAGGATTTTTTGAGCATTTTAGTAGACGGTATTTGATGCTATATCTTCAAATAATGGTACAAGTAAGACATCTAGATTTTGGTATCAGTATTCAGTATACTAACACCCAATTTTCACGATTTTGGACAATTTGATATTTTGAAAAAAGTGAAAAATCAACCTACCCTAATCTAGCAGTGAGTTATGATTAAATGGTAACTAATCACATGATCCAGCGATTTCTATTCTGAAAGGATTTATAAATGCAAACTAGGAAATTTACTCCTTGTGGATCTCTATGCTTTTATTCATCCTGCCAAAATTTATTCACACTCTGAATTCATATCAAAGGGGTTCTCTTTTCGTTATTCAAAAACTATTTTGAGAGGCTCTTCTTAATTCATTAAAATTCAATTCAAAAAGCTACTTCACATTACAAGAGATCTAGAACGTTCACAGTTTAGGGTAATTTTTTTGGATGGTGTTGCTCTCTTTGTAGGATGAAGTTGGTCTATTCCGAGCTCGAACTACGGGACAGCATCTAGTCTGTTAAAAGCTTATATGAAAATGTCATTCATTCATTCATTGGCATTGTAAACTTGAAAGACTCTATAGGTATTGGGCCCTGTTGTTCCAGCGCCACCTGTGAATGGGTAGTTCAATGTTCGAAAAACATTCTCGACCACAGATGTCGCATGTGAAGGCTGTCCCTGAAGATGTTGATGTACCGGTGCTTTGTTGCCGCTTTCTTCTGGACTTCTTGGCTTCATGGTGTTGCACCAGGGTTGGATTCAGACATGAACCGGTACGGAGAGCCTGCCGCCACCAAGGGCGGTTCTGAGCCAAATTTTGCCCGCTGGAAAGGGTAATGCCAAATCACCTGAGATCATTCTTGCAGACATCCTTGAAACGCAGCTGGGGGCGACCAATTTGTCTCTTAGCAGACGAAGGCTCTACATAGATGGTGTTCTTCGTGATTCGAAAAACATACTCTATACAGAGTTTAGGTAATCTTTTTTCTTTTGGATGGTGTTGGTGATACGTATCTGCATAGGATAAAGTCGGTCTATTCTGAGCACGAACGACAGGACAGTATCTGGTCTGTTAAAAGCTTTCATTAAAATGTATGTAATGTTAAAATGTATTTTTCAAAAAGATCACTTGCAATCGTTTTGGTGATGCGGCACGAACAGAATGTATATTTCAAGATTTCCTTATAAGGAAATTCTCATTTATATTATTTATATCATAGGAGTTGATAAGAAATAAAAGCATCGATGCAAAAATGTCGCAACGGCTGTCGTAGTTTATGTGATGCCGTTCACTATCGTCGGACAATTTTATTAATTCCGTCTGATCACATCATGAAGGAGACAGTTGGATAAAATGCGAAAATCTTCGGTTCAATGCAGCTGTTCATCCGTATATGGATATATTTTTCCAGCTGTCATATTACATTTGATATTACCACTCCTAGAATTAAAAGTCGATACAAGTATTAATTCTCTCTCTCTGTCTCTCTCTCTCTTTGTCTCTGTCTCTCTGTCTCTCTCTCTCTCTCTAAAAAAGCCTTTAGGGATCAAAAGTTGAAAATCTCAGCTTTAGTATAATAATAATAATAATAATAATAATAATAATAATAATAATAATAATAATAATAATAATAATAAAGCTGAGATTTTCAGCTTTTGATCCCTAAAGGCTTTTTTGCTTGTGTCTCTACTGACACGAAATTTATACTATATTATACCTTAGTTTTAGTATTACTAAATTTTTGAAAAGAATTCCACTTTAATTGGTTCTAATTAGTCGTAATTTGCAATTAAGTAAAAAACTGACCCATCCCTGTCTTTACATTATACATAACCTCTTTTCCTCTCTATATGCGACTGAAGGGGAGATGAGCGTGATTAACAGAGACACTCTTAAACCCATCGCAATAGAATTCTAATGTCTATTTAAATTTAAAGTAGGTCAATTTGTTGAAAAATCCATTTCACTTAACTTTGACCTCCTGTTTTTGGGATGCAAAATATGGTGTATATATATGTGATTGATACTATTTTCTGCATAAATAAAAAGACTAAAGACAAAGGTGTGAATAGAAGAAAAAAGGTTTTTGGTACTCTTCGTGGAGAACCGTCTCAGTCCCCTGCCTAAAAAAAATGCTTGCCTGTGGCTGCTGAAAAAAAACACCAGCTACGATTGAAGCCTGTAGCCGAAGTGATGGTACTTAAATAAAAAAAACTCGGGTTAGGGGCTGGGTTTAGGGTTTAGGGTTGGGTTGGGGTTGACGTTGGATGGGAAAATAAATAATTTGGGCTCTGTTTTTTTCCTAACCCAGAAAAAAACAGAACCCAGAAATTTGTAATAAAACTGATAATTTTAACTAGGGGTGGGTTAGGGTTTGGGTTTGGGTTTTCGGTGAAGCTCGAAAAAAAAAAAAAAAACAAAAAAAAAAAAAAAAAAAAAGCTACGATCGAAGTCCGTGCCGAAGCCGTGTAAAAAAAAACTAGGTTAGGTTAGGGTTAGTGTTGGGGTTGGGGTTTAGGGTTAGTTTAATGGAAAATAAATAAATAATTTGGGTGATAAATTTTGTAATAAAACTTAATTTTAATTAGCCCCCCCCCTAGTTAAAATTAGATTTTATTTAGTTTTATTTAGGGTTTGGTTTAGGGTTGGGTTTTCCGGAAAAACGCCCTAAATTGTTTTTTTTCTTTTTTTCTTCTTTTTTTCAAGTGATACCGCTTCCGGCAACGGACTTCAGTCGTAGCTGGTGTTGTTTTTTCAGCAGTCTGCGGCTAGCGGTTTTTGAGGCAGGAGCCAGGACAGAACTCTGCAAAGATTACCATTATTTGTATTATTCAGACTATTGTCCTCATATTCATTGTTATCTATACAACGTTTCGGTCGATGTGCCCTCCGGCCTTCTTCGGGTATTTCTTGTCAGACTTAGGAACCTTCTTGTAATAGGAAGCCATCACGGAACTTTGAACCTAACCCTTTATTCAGCCCACGGGGGTATCCTGTTCTCATTCCACTAGATGGGGTAGATGTGTTAAGCTGTGTTAATTATTATTCTATGTTACTGCTGCCCCTGACCAGAGTGAACCTACAGTCTAGAGATAACTGTCATTTAGAAGTGTCTTAACTTATCTCCTTTATCTACTAGGTTATGTGTATAATTGGACAATTCAGTGTGAATTTTTTTTCAATCGCAAAAGTTACAATTTATTTTGTTTTGATGAAGTCTTGTTTTATAGATAAAGACACAGTGTTGGCCAGATTCCAAAATGATATGATACGTTAAGTTACGGCGTCTAGGAGTGAAGTTAAAAAAATCGTGACACTTACACACTAACACATGGACATTCACACACACACACACACACACACACACACACATATATATATATATATATATATATATATATATATATATATATGGGTAAGGTTTAGAATCAAATCTGGCGGTATGAAAAAGAGAAAAGTGTAAAAAAATAAAAATGACATATCACGCTACAGGAATTAAGATAGCAATCTAATTTTCCTTGTTGTCTTCTTTATATATATATATATATATATATGAGTAAGAAAAGGTGGAATATAATATATATATATATATATAAGAATAAAGAATACTATACTGCACACAATGTAGAAATAGTGGATATGTGGGAGAAATATCAACACCCTTTAGACTAAGACTAAATAACCACAAATCCACTATAAATCTCAAATCCCCGCATAGTACAATAGCACTTCATTTTAACACCCTATCACACACCTTACACACCTCAAATGCATCTTATTAGAACACGCATTTCCAACAACGCAATCTAGAAAACAATCAGAAACTAAATGGATTCTAAAATTACAAACGCACGTGAAGGGATTAAACGCAGATATCGGAATTCTCCGTTATTATAAATATTTCACAGACGCTGTCACTGTCGATAACAACAGAGACAGAGAAGCCGTTAAACAGTAATAACATTTGACAAAGGGTATCTAACGAACCTGAAAATTTATGACAAAAAAATAATTAATAAATAAGTGATTCCAATACTCCATAATATCGAGTTCATTCATTTATACATTTTTAATGCTTCATAATAACGCCCAATTAAAAATAATTAAAATATATATAATATATATATATATATATATAGTTAATAATTTATAAAAATATTAAAAATATTAAATATTAAAAAATAGACCCGCGAAACAATAACCTAACAAAAATAATAGATCATTCAAACAAAATTGAACCTACTATAGACTTCACGAGTTAAAATACATTAACACCTTACCTTTATTAGATATACTATTGATAAATAATAACAACCGATTAGAATTTAAAGTTTACCACAAAGCCACGAATAAAAATGACCATATTCCTTTTTATTCACATCATAACACCAAAATAAAAAGTAGTTTATGCATTGGTTTTTACCTAAGTGCTCTTAGCATCTGCACCAAAAAATGTTAAATGAAGAATTCGACTACATAGATAAATATTTTACACGATTACAATATTCAAAACAATTCATACAACGTGCCAAAAATAAAGCTATTAAAATTCACAACTGAAAACACCTTCCCACAAATTCTATAAGCAATACTTCTACTAATAACCAACTAAACAGATATATTATCTTACCCAATGATTTCGCCAAAACTATTATTGAAAAAAAAAAAACCTCAATAACTTAGGAATCAAAACTGTTACAAACTCCTAAAAATATTATAAACAATAAAAACAACCATACTCACACAAGGTCTGATGCTGGAGTATACACGTTTAGGTTGTAATAAACAGTATATAGGTGAGACATCGAGAAATACCAACAAACGAATCTACGAGCACAAAAGTCACATACAAAACTGGCAATTGAATAATACATTAACTAAACACATTTTGAAAACCAACCACATCATTAATTTTAAAGAGTCCAAAATGTTAGTTAGGATACGCAGCAAAAACTAAGAAAAATTGTGGAATTTAGCATACTTTCGATTTATAATATTAATAATTTATTTTTCCTTAAACCAACGAAAGCCCTGAGGAAGGTTTGTAAAAACAAACCGAAACACTGCAGCGTCGGCTGATTAAACATCATTCGTTAATAAACTTGTGTTTTTTCAATATTCATAATATATATATATATATATATATATATATATATATATATATATATATATATATATATATATATATTCCTCTCCTATCATTATTAAAGAAGGGTTGACTTACCTAATCTAAACCTCGTAAATCCAACGGAGAAAAGTGTTTCTGGCTACGTATCCCATTTAAGTACGGGGTACCGCGCGTCTGATTGGCTGTTACTAACAACCAATCAGATGCGCGGTGCTTTGTATTTGAATGGGATAGTTCTATAACCGTCCAAGAAATTTTTTTTTTCATTGTCAGACGTCTTTTAGCGTCTATTGTTGTGGTTGTACCAGAGTTTGATCACCTCTGATAAGGTCAGCAAGGCGAGGAAGTCTGATGTTGGAAGACCCGAAACTTCCCAATGACCCCTGCGGATTACATCACTGACGACAATCACCAGCGCCCCAAATGTAGGAGCGTATATATATATATATATATATATATATATATATATATATATATATAGTGTATTTTGATAGTATTTTCTCATTTAAACATGTTTGGTTGAACTCGAGTGACAATTCTTGTCGTACAAGATTTTGTTCAATCCGTTCAAGGTGTCTGGCCATCTTTTTGGTGTCAGGGTGGTACTGGTGTAGCAATCCACAAAAGGTGTCTCTACAAGCGCTTTCGGCAGGTCGATTTGCCATCTTCAGGTAGGAAACTGATGGTATATTTCGTGGTGTCTTGTTTAAAAAAAAACGAGCAGTAGCGTAGGAATTGGTAGTGGGAGGTAGTTGGTAGGGGGAGGTTGTAGGGATTGGTAGTAGTTCGAACGAACGATGCAGTAGAGATTTTGTGGGAGGGGGGCATATATATATATATATATATATATATATATATATATATGACATGTAAGCGTACGTGTTGTTATAGATACTGAAACCGTTCAACCGATTCTTACCAAATTTGATACGCATGCGTGGCTTAGAATGGAACATTGAAAATATAGTTTTGCACCAATCAGGGGACATTCGGAGAATGCTATTAGGAGGGAATGAATAGCATAAATATATAAGGAAATGAAGTAAACTTGCAGGTGGAGCGCTACTCCAACCATCAGTTCCCAGTTCATCGCACAGATCCAAGCTGAGTTATGGAGGTACCAGGTGTAAAATCTAGTCGTAGAGGACTGTGTAGAGGTCACAATCCAAGGACTAGAAGAATATATCAAAAAGAGCAAAGAAAGATTATTTATCGCAGCCAACAACAGCAAATGTAATATATGGACAAACAGAAAAACAACGAAAACTAGAAAACAAAGATGGGAAGAAAAACAATCATATGGACACTTCAAACGACAAATAGGAGAGGTTGCACATAAAAAGACTTGGACATGGTTAAGAAGAAGAACCCTCAAGAGAGAAACTATCAATGCACATAAAATCGTGTACATGAACGAGTATACAATATTCAATGTTATAAAATCCAACCGATTTCTTTTTATGTATCAATTCTATCCAATCATTTTTTCGGATGATTTTATCAGAATAAAATTAGTACGAGATAAATTAACGCCTCTAGAAAACAACCTTGAAAATCAACCAATTTTCATTCATCGATAACTGCAGCTTTGATAAACACATCGGGGAAGATGGTAATAAACTTGATTATTGGACTAAATCAGAAATTGCTGGGACTGTGTGTTGGATTATATCGTATCATCTTGGATTAAGACCGTGTGGAATAGTATGCGTGTCACAACATGTGTGAAGAATGCTAATCAATAAAAGGAGAGAGAGAGAGAGAGAGAGAGAGAGAGAGAGAGAGAGAGAGAGAGAGAGAGAGAGTGTGTCTGTGTGAGGAGAGAGAACGATAACCAGTGTGTGCGTGTGTTGTGTGTGTGTGGGAGAGGGTGAGGGATATATATATATATATATATATATATATATATATATAGAGAGAGAGAGAGCGAACGAGAGAGAGAGAGAAAGATATTTAGAATGAGAGTGAGAAAGAGATAGATAGATAGATAGATAGAGAGTGCGAGTGAATGAGAGAGAGAGAGAGAGAGAGAGAGAGAGAGAGAGAGAGAGAGAGAGAGAGAGAGAGAGAGAGAGAGAGAGTTGATATCACGTAATTCACACAATTTTTTCAGGTATTTTAAAATGTTCCTTGAAGCTAGCGACTAAACTGATCCGTTTTGAGATTGCAGATTCTATCTCGATCGAATCTAATAATTCGCCATGACGACAACGTTCAAAAGAAACGAAAATCGATGTTTATCAAAACTGAGAAGGATTAAAGTAGAGAACCACCTTCTATTCGGAACACTTGAACCTTTCACGGTTACAGACAACTGTTTATATTATCACAGATTCAAACCCAATGCTGTTTGTGTTTTTTTAGGCTGATACATGGATCAATTTCGGACCATATTACCTTAAGGCACCCCTTTTCAATTTCGTGTCATTAGGTCATTTTTTTCATTTACACCGTCAATATCCGGTAGTTTGTTAGGGTTAGGGTTAGGGTTAGGTTAGGGGTTGTAACTCTAACCCTAACCTCTAACCCTAACCCCTAACAAACAACCGGATATTGACGGTGTAAATGAAAAAAAATGGCCTAATGACACGGGTGCCTTATGGTAATATGGTCCTCAATTTCTACCGAGCACTTAAAGAAAAGATCTCTCCCGTAATAAATGATTGGGAAAATTAGGATATCAGTAAAGAAGAACAGTTTTCTCGTATATTCCTACAATAAAATAAACTGAACCCTCATTTTATGTCCGTGTTTTTGCAATAAATGTTTTATTTTTCTTGCATCCGTTATTTTACAATACTAAATATATTTGCTTTATTTATTTTAATATTCATTTCAATGTGTATATTATAAAAGTTTTTTTTATTTTGTGAGAATGTTTAGTTTTGAAGTGGGGGCTCGTTTTACAATTTAGGCACACATTGGATCCTCCTTTTATGATCGTAATTTTATTTTTTGTCGACGATGATTAAAATCTGACGTTTTTATTTTTGAGTACCAAAGCCAAAAAGAAAAGAAATAACAACAACAAAAGGTAATATTCAACTTTTTACTCGTAAATTCCTACCATAAAATTAGGCTTGGGCATTTCATGGTAGGAATTTAAGAGTAAAAAGTTGAAGTGTAAAACGAACCCGCACTTTAAAACTAACCATTCTCACAAAATAAAAACTTTTAGAATATACACATTGAAGTGAATATTAAAATAAATAAAAAAATATATTTAGTATTGTAAAATAACGGGTGCAAGAAAAATAAAACATTTATTGCAAAAACACGGACATAAAATGAGGGAATAAACGAGAAAACTGTTCTTTTTTACCAGGATATCTAACTTTGGTCGGGTAGCTAGTCTAGTAGAAGCTCAACTCTGAATTCAATCTCCCGGCCAACACATCAGGGCACAAGACGGCAACGTTAGGCGTAAAAAGTAGGAAACTTGGCGAAGTGGCCTATTGTTTGTATCAGCCAGACAGCGAGGGAGTCTATCCCCTTTTTACTTTTGTTTGAGTGACAGGAAGCCTCCTCAGATCCCTAGGGCTCTTTTAGGTATTCTAGCCGATTTCATCATTGCTGTGGTCTGGATGGTCTCAATTTTTCCTCTGATCTCCAGTTCCACCTGTTTTCCCCCAGGTTCTCGAGAACTGTTCTGAAATCTCCAATTATTATTATTATTATTATTATTATTATTATTATTATTATTATTGAGTTTTCACTGGAGTCTGAGTGACAACAAGTCTCCTCAGGTCTCCAGAACACTTCTGAGTATTCTGGCAGATTGCAGCAGTGCAATGTTCGGAATGAATTATTATTAATTATTATTATTAATGAATTATTATTATTATTATTATTATTATTATTATTATTATTATTATTATTATTATTATTATTATTATTCACTCGTTTTGAGTTTTTCACATCAGAGTTAGCTGATTGTATTTCACTGAAATCTGAGTGACAACAAGTCTCCTCAGGTCTCCAGGACTCTTCTGAGTATTCTAGCCGATTGCAGCAGTGCAGTAGTCTGGGTGGTCTTTCCCTCATTGCGGATTTTTCACACCAGCTAACGCTATTAGTCTGTCACTGGTGTCTAAGCGACAGCAAGTCACCTCAATTCTCCAGAACACTTCTGAGTATTCTCGCCCATCTTATCAACGCTGTTGTCTGGATGGTCTCGATTATTTCTTTCAGTCTTTTTCCAAACTTTTAATAAATAGTACAACTACTGTTCCCCAACAAGGATGGCTTTGGCATTAAATACCCCATGAAGACTGATATGCCATAAAACAACAAACCAACCAACCACACCGTTGGAGACTGTTCCATTGGAACCAACTATATTTGTTTTACTTCACATTTTTTTAAGTTTCTGTCGTATCTTATTATCTATATATTAATACTCTTGTTCCTTAATCTTCCGACAGTGTCACCTTCCAACAACATGGTTAAAAATGAGAGAGTTCAAATCGTCCCAGATGAAATGCAAAAATATAAATCCTGATTATATTGTGTCGCTTATCCGCCGAATTCTTATTTCTTATGAGCTAAATAATGGGATATACCGTTTTTATTATAAAGAAAGGGAAGAAAAAGTAATGCTACACAGAAAAGATAATAGAAAGACAGAAAAAAAGAAAGAAAGAAAGAAAGAAAGGAAGAAAGTAGGGGAAAGATAGAAATAGGAGGTGATAACACTAATCTGTTTCAATCGAACTTAATGAAAAGATGAAAAGAAGGAAGGAAAGAACAAAAATCAAGATCATTGTATTTTTTACATATTGAACAATGCGATAGCTCTTAAGTAAGCATATTAAACGTTGTAATCAAATTATTATACTGTGGTATATCCACAGATCCTGCAAGTTATTATTATTATTATTATTATTATTATTATTATTATTATATTATTAATGAAATATACTTTTGTTTTTTACTGACCTTTTCTTTTCATATCCTGCGAAAAGACATTTAAAATTCTATATTTTGACTTGCCTGATTTCATCTTGATAATTAAGATTTAAATACCAAATAAAATTTCACTTTTAGAATCCTGTTCTCTAGAATTTCTATTTTCTATTTCGTCTATTTCCAACCGAATAAATTAAAAGCATTTGGTGATTTAGTTTTTTGTTCTCGTAATTTAGAAGAGAAAATGCAACGAATGTCTTTCAACACAAAATTAAAAGGAACTCAATCCATTAGACTCGTTGAAATTTTCCGTGAACGTTTATGTTGAATTACTATTCTATTTTCTAAGATGCCTATGTTTAAAAAACAAAACAAAACAAAACAAAAACAAAACAAACAACAACAAAAAAAAAACAAAACAAAAAAAAAAAACAAATGTAAAGAACTTTACCAATTGTTCATCTTTATTGAACTTTTCCTTCCGTTCTCTGTAGTGATAAAAACAAAAAGAATAATGATCGAAACGTTTTAAGTTTTGTGAATTTCAGAATAAATGAACGAACATAAATCCATCTTAGCGAAAATATTAGATTTAAACTCGGGTTTGTATCCCGTGTTCCACATTGACAAAAAGGGATTACTTGATTGATTGTTTCAAGCACGAACATTTCACGAGTAAATAAATATTATTTGGATTTTATCATGGATTAATTCGCCTTTTCTACAGAAGAGTTCGGCATGAATCAATTCTAAAATGTCATGTCGCATTGATAACTGTCTTTTTAATATGAGTATTTTCAGGTAAATGAAATCTTTTCATGCTTCGATTTATTTTTAATAGAGTGTATGAACGACATCCATTACTTGCTTCGGTTCTGCTAGGGGACACAAAAGATAATTGCCTCCCATTTTTGCCAGGAACCGCTAGGTGGCGTAGTGAGCAGCAGCACAAAAGGAAAAAATACGCCCAAACCCTCTTTCGCCTTATAGACTCGACAGAGCTAACTTCACGTCGTTAGTCTATATGACAAGTGGCGAATTATCGCCCCCAGCAACTTCGTGTAAGTGATCATGCCCAACATGTAAGTCTACTCTTTTCTTTCTAGTAGTAAAGAAAGTCTCGATTCTTCCTCTGATTTCTAATTCACCCAAATTCTTTTCAAGAGCTTTGGGGACCGTTCTAAGGGCACCAATTACAATTGATACGAGCTTCAGCTTGATGTTCTACAGTTCCCTCAGTTCTCTGACAAGGCCCAAGTATTTGTTTATCTTTTCGCTCTCTTTCATTTTCACTCGGTGGTCGGCCGGGATGGCAAAATCCAACAGATGACAGGTTTCTTCTTCTTGTCGATCAATACTAGGTTCAGTCTCCTGGCCGGGATTAGGTGATCTGTCTGTACTTCGAAGTCCCAGAGTATTTTATGGGTCTCATTCTCCAGGACAGGTTCTACAGAATCCTGCATCACTACAAAAAGGCGTTCCTTTGGTAACGGTAATCGTCATTGGAAATGGACACGGTGACTCGAGTTCAAATACTGATAAATACAATACAGTAATAACACTAGTTTACAAAAAATTTTTTTGTCTGAGGCAAGAATGTGAATAGGAGTTTTTTACTAATTTGGGTGTGCTGAATTCAAATTTATAAACAGTCTGCTCTATCACCTCTAGTTTTCTGTCTTTTAAATAGTCTCATTTTAGTATATAAAGAGTATATACGTGCTTATTTCAACAGTTGCAGAAATGTGTTTTCTTAGATGATTTACTGACTGCCAGTGCACTACTGGCTGTTGATTGAGACCTGTTGGCTACGCTTAACTGCCAAAATCCGTCTTGATATATAGCTATATATATATGTAATGTTATCACTTACATTTATTGCATAATAACTAAAAAAGAAGACATGAGTCACACAATATTAGAAATTAACCCTGAATGCATATACGCCTTTATGTAAAGTATGTGTACAAAATGTACAGTATGCATATCTAAAAAACTAGAGATGATGAGTAAAAACGGATTTCAAATCTGAATTCAGCACACACAAATTAGGTTAATACAGCTATTTTTGTGCTTGCCTCAATTCCTTTATAAACCAGTGTAATTGGTAAATCCAAAGATTCTCTCCCAGCTATGGATAAATAATAGGGATTTCTGGTCTTTCTAATATTAAAGGAGAAAGTCTTTAGTGTTAAATGTTCCTGTAGTTAAAGAGGAAAGAATCTTAACTTACATGTTATACATGAGTTCTTTTAGCGGTGTTATAAGAACTTCTGGGTACAAGAAGGCCACCTGTCATGTAGACAGGAAAACACAAAATATACATGATACATGTTCCAGTGAAACTTTTTGAAGAGGAAGAATTTGTTTTTGCACTTAATGTTGGGAAACGCCACCAGTGGCTAAAAGGTGAAAGATTGGAGGTAACTATGAAATGAAGGAATCTAGAAGAAGGTCATCTTTGAATTAATACCAGGTGTACTCCGCTTAGAATGACCTTGTGTTACATTCTGACCTTGGTGGCCTTGTTGGGTTAATACGACTACTAGAAAAATCAATTCTGTTGGTAATCCTTCCGTTATAATTTTAACTAAATTGTTGGGACCTCCATACTTCCTGCTCAACGGAAGATTCCATTCATCCAACCTCAAATAAATGGTTTCGTCAAACAGTGTGCTGTTGTAGAGAATTTGACTATATCAGAGAGCTCATTATTTGTGATCTTGTGCCATAGAAGACTCAACATATGTTTCCCCTATGAAAATATAGCTTATAATATCTGCAAATTGCAAATTATTCGTACAGACACACATGCATACATACACACACACACACACACACACACACGTGTGCGATAAATAATTGACACTCTTTTGCTGGGTAAGGAAATCGATTTTCATGGTATGCCTGAGTATTCGAATCGAACAAATAACTTATTCAGTATTATTTGATGCATTGATTAGTTCTCCGTTTCTTTCGGTGCATCAAATGCTAAACTTCGCGAATGCAAATCTAAAAGGTAATTGCGAAAATTGTGGCCAGCCATATTGAAGATTGGCGAAGAGAATTAGACTTGGACCATCCGAAATTGAAATTATATATTGAACACTTTTCATGTAATGCAGATCGATTCTTGAAATTGATGACTTTGCTACTACTTTTTTTATTTTTCCTTTCATAAACGTAAATGCTTTTGGGGATTTTCATCGAAGATCCTTCAGGGTTGAATCATATCTTTATAAGAATTTCTTAGGAGAATTTGTAATATATCTCAAAAGAAAAAGTGAAAAGATTCTTAAATTGCTTGAAAGTGAATATAACTTATCGAAAGATGAGTGAATGAACTAGAAGAGTGTGTTTTTTTTTGTTAGGAATTTTTAAAGATTTAAAGAGATTAAGAAGTTAGGGCTCTCAAAAATCGTATGTAATCATTGTATCTAGATTAAAAAAAAACAACACACACACACACACACATAGGTGGTCGCCCACACACATGTATCTGTGTGTGTGTATGTGTGTGTTTGAGAGAGAGAGAGAGAGAGAGAGATATGGAGACAGCAGACAGCGACAGAGGCCATAGAAAAACAGAGAAAAAGAGTCTTGAGATATCCTTGCATCTAATTTGAAAAAGCGCTTCATCTTTCGACCCCATCTCTCTCACACACATTTATACGCACACACGCACGCACGCATGCACACGTGAGAGGAGAGGATGAGTAAGGGACAGAAGGAATGAAAAGAACGAATCAAAATGAGTCTGAGAGATATAGACACGTAGAGAGACAGAGACGAAAAGAGACAGAGTGAACAAGATAAAAAGAAGAGAGAGAAAGAAAGAACAGATAGTGAGAAAAAGAAAAAAGAGACTGAGGAAGACAGAAAGATATAGAAAGACAGAATGGTGACACACACATACACACACACACATATATATATATATATATATATATATTGGTTTGGGGGTTGGTTTTGAAGGCTATGACAATGCAAGTGTAAAGAAAAAATAAGGTAACAATGGTGTTGTTTGTTAACCTGTGATTTATTCTTCATATTTCGGGATAAAATCTTTTCTTCAGAACAAAGTTTCCATTTCAAATTGTTTTATTTTTTACTCCTTTAATGAATTTGATGATCTTACTTACTTAAGGTACAAACTCTCTGACAACGAATTTTTAAATCCCACACGCTCAGGCAATATCTTTCAAACATTCATTTTTAAATCGCCCTGATGGGTTTTTTTCATTTTGCTAGTATTTTTAATTAACTAATCGATCCGTTTACTTCACTTCCGTTTTACAAACATCAGCTGATTATTTATTGACCTACCACAATTTTATGTAATGTTTTCCCTATTTCTCTGAATGTTTGAGATGAGGCTTGAAGATTAGTATTATCTGCGTTATTCGGACTATTGTCCCCATCTTCATTGTTCTGGGTACAACGTTTCGGCCGATATGCCCTCCGGCCTTCTTCACGTATTTCTTGTCGGACTCGGGAACCTTCTTTTCGAAATCGGGAACTTTTTTGTCGTAATCGGGAGCCATCACGAAACTTTGAACCTAACCCTTTATTTAGTCCATGGGGGCATCCTGTTCTCATTCCGCTAACCATAGCTGGGGTAGGAGTTGTGTTAATCCTGAGTAGAGGCAGTTAGAAAAATAATGTCTAGGAGAATGACAACCTGTTAAACCCTTTGAAATCCTTGTCTGCTGTGCGGAGGGGTTGGTATGTGGTTATATACTTGTATGTTTTCATATTAACGAGGTTTCTATATTTGTTTCGAATAAAAAGCCCAAATTACAAATACGATTTTGCAAATCCGTTTTTCAATGATTAATTAGAAAAAAAAGAAAAGAATTAACAACTAAAGTTGTAAATGCAAGATAATTATCTCCTTGTTTTGTTCGATCACCCTATTGTGTGGGTACAAACACCGCTCGACACCGGTAAAAGTCACATTTTCGATTTTATTAGTTGTGTATTAGAGAAACTACATAGTCATTTGTATTCTATTGTAGTTTCACGTTTAGGACCAGTTGCGAAACAGGAGGATAAGTGACAACTCCCGTATTTACCTAAATAAAAGTGTCTTCACCAGTCGACTCTGTCATTACTCATTCCTTGCCTGGGTATTGCCGTCACAAAAGTAATTAATTGAAATAATTGATTATTTTATATTGGTTATCATATTAACAATATCTAGGCTGTTGTACTCTCGTACTTTCTTCTAGAGTTTACTTACCCCGAAAGTCACTATATAGGACCCCCCACAAAAATCCCTTCTCCTTAAAACAAAACAAAAACACACGAAACAGTGACGAAAGCCTTATGCTCCAGATATATAAATAATGTTAATTTTCTTATTCTAAAAATATTAGTACAGTTAAAACTTTGTGCTTTCAAATAAAAAAAGATTACAAAAAGTTGCAGCACCAGTACTGGAGCGTAGGATATAAGATCCAAATAAAATGTACTTCTGTGTTGATTTGGTTTTGAATTTTTGGGTGATGCCAAGTTCTTGAATCTAAATAATTAATTACCCACTCTGTGTCGGTACAATACAGCTATTTAGATAAAAATAACAGTAAATATAGAAAATTTAATACTGTTTATAGTGGAGAGTAGAGAAGATAAATAAACATTGGTGTTAAGAAGAGTTCTAAAGAGCTGACGAGATTTGATATCACCAGGAATTCAGTGAAGGCCACCAGTTACTTTGGTGGAAAGTAAAAGAAAACAAAAAGAGATACAAATACTTAGACCTTGCCAGATAACTGAAACAACTGGGGAACATAAAGGTGACGGTCATATCAATTGTAGTTGGTGCCCTTTGAACGGTTCTCAAGGGTTTGGAAAAGAATAAGGATGAATTGGAAATCAGGTTAAGATTCGAGACCATCCAAACAACAACATTGCTAGGATCGGCTAGAATACTCAGAAAAGTCCTGAAGATCTGGGGAGACTTGCTGCTACTCAGACCCCAGTGAAAAACCACCAGCTAACACTGGTGTGAAAAACGTGCAAGAAGTGATATAATAATAATAATAATAATAATATAATAATAATAATAATAATGGAGAGACTATATTTATTAATAAAAGAGGGAGGAAGAAGTCTCGCCAGCGTTGAGGATTGTACAGATGTGACAATTCGAGGACTCTAAGAATACATTAATAAGATCAAAGAAATACTAATTACAGCAGCCAGTAACGGCAATGGCAGCATATGGACAAACAGTAAAACAACAAAAACTAGAAAACAGAAATGAGAAGAAAAACAAATAGATGAATATTTCAAGTGACAAACTGGTGTGACTGCATACGAGAAGTCTGAAAAATTAGCAAGGAGTGAAACAACAACAACAATAATAATAATAATAATAATAATAATAATAATAATAATAATAATAATAATAGACAAATACCTGGACCTTGCCAGAGAATTGAAAAAGTTGTGGAATATGTGGGTCAAAGTGATACCAATTGTAGTTGGTGCACTTGGAACAGTCCCAAAATGTTTGGAAAAAAGACTGGATGAACTGAGAATCAGAGGAAGAATTGAGACTATCCAGACTACTACATTGCTGCAATCGTCTAAAATACACAGAAGAGTCCTGGAAAACTGAGGAGACGTGTTGAAATTCAGACTACAGTAAAATACCATCAGCTAACGCTGGTGTGAAAAACTAACATAATAATAATAATAATAATAATAATAATAATAATGATAATAATAATAATAATAATAATAATAATAATAATAAACCTCTTCTTTTTTTTGTATAGCACCGTAGTGCTTAAAAACAAAGACTATGAATATAGAATACTAATAAAAAGATAAACCACCTATTCTATATGGATGATTTAAAGTTATATGCAAAAAATGATGACGATTTCGAAGGTCTACTAACCACCCGGGAAAAGATTTAGTGATGACATCAAGAGGCAATTTGCTTAGGAAAAAGTTGTGAAAGACACGTCTATGAAAGCCTCAGTAATATAGTCTAAAAAACATCACACTAGTTATGAGCATGGAAATTATACAATTAAATCAACATAAAACCTATAAATATTTGGTAATTAATGAAGAAAATGGTATCAATCATACTATAAACTAGCAAAATAAACACACCCTCCGGGCGATGTAAAAATACATTTTTGAAAGATATTGCTTGAGGAGGTGGAAGTTAAAAATTAAATGTCGGAGAGTTTGAACCATAAATCATGAAATCATAAAATTTATTAAAGGAGTAAAAAAAAACAACAAAAAAAAAACAATATGAAATCAAAGCTAAGTTCTATTAACTGTGAATATCTATTAAAATAAACCAAAATATATATAAATATATGATACTGGAGATGTATCTATTAAAACTTGTTTTAAAAAACAATGAGGACTGTCTAATGTTGCATGCTCAAATTTTGAGTGTATTTATTCTGTTATGACGATTTCGGATATAGTGACGTAAGCAGTGACGTAGTTTTTGTTACAGAAAAAAGACGGAAGCGAATCTCCATTATTAATAGATAAAGTAGAAATAAGAAAATGATTCTATATGAAGTAAAGAGTAATACTGACAACAGAATTGAATGCAAAAAATTAATTATTGCCCTCATCTTCATTGTTATCTGTACAACGTTCCAACCGATGCGCCCTCCGGCCTTCTTCAGGTATTTCTTCACGGACTCGGGAACATTCTTTTCGAACTCAGGGACCTTCTTTTCGAATTCGGGAACCTTCTTCTTGTAATCGGAACCTTGTTGTAACCGGAAGCCATCACGGAACTTTGAACCCAAACCTTTATTCAGTCTACGGGAGTATCCTGTTTCATTCCGCTAACCATAGCCGTGGTACAGGTGTTAAGCTGTGTTGATTATTATTCTATGTTTCTGCTGCCAATGACCAGGATTAAACCTGCAGTCTAGAGATAACTGTCACTTAGAACTGTATTAACCTAACTCCTTTATCCACAAGCTATGTCATTCAAAAATTCAGAGAAATAGCCAAAAATTAAGTTATAGCAATTAACACCTTGATAATGACAGTGAAATCCCCCACTTTGCTACCATTACTCCGAAATATCCACTAACCCAGAGTAATAGTACTTGTTAGGATCCCATTTAAATGTCTATTTTAGAATTATTAATATTGAATAAAAATACTCAAAACCATGTCACCTGTTGGCCGTGGATGGCGACCCGTGATGTTTAAGGATAGAACCCAGGTGGATGAGCAGTTCATGGCTTGCAATACTCCACTTTGGTCCTACCTTGGGCTAGACGGGCGGTCGGAGAGGCCCCCTCCGATTAATCGGCTGGCCACGTCAATATGATTTTCCCAACCCTATTGCCCTTATGGCAAGCCCCAACCCCTTTTTATCATATGGGTGCTAGAAGGCGGTGACTAAGGGTCTACATGTCCTGGGAATGACGTTAAACTCTATCTGATGGTGAGGTTCCAGTTCTAGAAGTTTGGGGAATGTGGAGCGCCCCTTCATCACCATTCCTCTCTGGCCCAATCTGAGCCGGAGTGGTAGTAGCTGCTAGGGTCCCATCTATGGGTTAAATAGAAAAACATGAGTTGATAAACAAAACTGTATTATCCATTAAGAATTGATTTATTTCAAAACTTTATCGGCATTAAATGACCCACTGAGGTTGATATGCCGTAAAACAAAATCAAACCAAACCAAATCGAAACCATGTAACACTATGAAAATTATTTGTGTTAAGAATAGTTACTTAAGCCTATACATTTTGGTTGGTTGATTGAAATGGTATGTCAACACGTCTTGGGATATTTTATGCCTATGGAATCGTGTTCATTGTACGTTCATATTTACATTATTTATGTAATTTTTTTATTAAGATTTTTTATTTATTTTGCACACGGTTCTATCGAAATACAGCTAATATTAAACATATCAATTTTACCTACAGATGGAACCCTAATAGTACTACCACACCGGGTCAGAGTGGACATGTGAGTAATGGCAATAAAGGGGTACACCACACTCCACAGAGCTCCAGAACTGGGGCTTCGCTATCAGTGTCTTTTAATTATGAGAGGGAAAAATACGAAAATTTAGGATGATTTATTGATATTTGAAAAAATGAGTTTACTAAATAACAAACTCTATGATTTACTAAATAATAAATCTATGATTTACTAAATGATTTACTAAATAGAAAAAAAGCTGTCAGAAAAATTAGCCAGCGTTCTGATTCAAATATCAAGTTCATAGTCACTAGAAATTCTTTCCACTGTTTAACAACAACAGGGGTCATCAAACTGCGGCCCCCGAAGGCATTTTATCAGGCCCGCTGATGCTACTTGAATTTGTTTCTTAAAAAATAACAACTTGTGCATGCAAGCAAGCCATTTCAAAATTGCAATATTGGAAATCAACCCATCGAACGAAATTGACTGATCAACATTTTAAAAGCAATTCTCTTGAATGTATATAGCAATTTCAAACAAATATTGATGAAATCTTGACCCCCCCCAAAAAAAAAAAAAAAACACAAATCCTTTCTTCTAATGTTGTGTTTTTTTATATAATTGAAAATAAATATGTTGGTTAAATTTGTTTTTGTGCATCTTAGCCACTTTTCCATGAATATAACATAGAATTTTTATTAGATTAATTTTGTTTTACATCTTTTTCTTTTCGTTTTGGCTAGCAAGTTTTGAACACAATAATGTGGCCCGCGCTCGTTATTGTGTTCAATTATCCTACCCACATAAAAAAAGTATGGTGATCCTTGAACAACAGGAACAACCAAACTATCAAATGCATTATCATTCTACAAACACTGATTTTTTACTTTTTGCCAAGAAGATTTTTACCGGTGTACAATTCTTTTTATTTTCTAAGAATCTTGAACAGAATATGACGTCATTACTCTTTTATTTGACGTCATGTAAGTTACTAACCTTTTCTTAGTGACGTAAAAGCCTCACCTTCTTTTATCTGTTATTTATCGCTTTCTCCTTTTCTAGTTTCTAATAGAGAAGCGTCTCGAAGATAAGATTATTTTGATGGATTTCGTATGTCTGTATAATTCTGAGGAAGAATCAAATGTAAAGAAAGAGAATAGAAATAGAAGAAAAAAAAGAAAGAATTGTTATTGTACTAACATTGTTCCCATCGTAAATGATGGGATTATACATGTATGGATCGGCAATTCTGTTTATCTTCGGAGTTTTGGATGATGGCGTCTACCGGGTTGGCGTCATAGTTGAGACACAGGAACATCGAGTTGAGACAGGACCATTAGTCGTCTGAAATCCTATCAAATTCCTCGTGTAAACGGAAGGCGGCAAGTAAGTAGGAAAGAAAGAAAGAAGAAAACAAAGAAAGAATAACGTGAAAAGAGAATTGGGTAGAAGGAAAGTGTAACTGGAAAAGAGAGAAAGACAGGATGTGACACAGCGAAGGGAAATAACTAAAGTATGTATTTACCCAACCCGTTCGTCACGGATAGGATGGGACACAAGATCGCAAATATCGAGCATGTATTGAGCATCGTACTCGCTATTCAGTTGTAATAAATTGCGAGACAGGTTTGCAAACCATTACACCACGATGGGAAGCCGATTTATTTCCCAACGCATTCTCCACGGTAGGATGTGACACAAAGTGCAAGTATGGGGCATACAGCGAGGATCAGACTAACTATCAGTAGTAACGGATCTGAAAGACTAGCTTTCTAACATTAGATGGGACCCCGCGGTTGGATTACAAATAAATCAAATTTTCGACATTACATAACCCATAAAGGATAGATATGCCGTTAAACAATAAACCAAACGAGGATTATATATGAAAATAAACATATTTAAAAGCGTCATAATTGCCACAACTTACGAGGGGGCTCTCGGATCGCCCGCCTAGCCTAAGTAAGGGCCAAACTGAAGTGTTGCATTTTTGGACTGCCTCAGCCACCAGCAATCCGTCCTCAAGCATCACTGGTCGCCACTAACGGCAATTGGTGGCCGTGTTGGAAAGGGTCATATCCATCTGCAGAGGTGCAGTCGGTGTATTCTACAGACACAGCCGACTGAGCAGTTTAAGTTTGCTTTAGATAAATCATAAGTGTTCAATATGACCCTATTCTTCGCAAGATAGAATTTCAATGTAGTGTTTTTTGCAACATAGCAAATTTACAGACGGCATTGCCCTATCGCCACCCGGAGAGGAAGCAAGGCATTAATAAGTGAGACTGACAGATGACAGACAGAATGTCTCCACTTATACAATGAGTGATAAAGTCAAATCCGCAAATAACTCTGCCAGTTATTGAGGAACTTTTGAGATGGGAACGTGGGTGACATAATTGGCGAATGTGCCGTACATATAAGCAACTGATTGTTGTTTATTAGAAGACAAAAAAGAAAGTGTTCAAAGTTTGAGAATAGACGTTTGGTATTAGGTGACATTTTAAATGCTACAATGGCCGTTGAACGGATTCGTCTCCTTCAGACTCTTTTAAGTATTTGCAAACTCATAATTGAAAAGAAATTCGAATTCTAAAGAAATTTCGGTTATTGCTCACTGTTATTTAGAAAATGCAGACAGCGAACGTCTTTTCACCTTTCACATTTTGATAATCAACATCATCATCAGGTAAGATAATAAATATATCGAGAAAAGTAGAAGTTTTAAAAATTACACTAAACTTAGGGGAAAACCCGGCGATATCCCCCCAGAAAACTATTACAGATGCAGACGACGCAAATGATCTAGGGTTTCTCGTAAATACGCTTGCACTAACCCAATCACCGCTGCATGGCCCAGAGAGGAAGGAAGAGCATTGGCCTCTAGGTGAACACAGATAAAATGGAATTCTGTCTTCAAGGTGGAGATATCTCTACACTGGATGGTAAGTATCTGAAATTATTTGACGAGTTCACATACTTAGTAGTAATATCTTATCTGCAGAAGTTTTTAAAATTACATTAACTTCGGGAAAAACCGGCGATATCCCTCAGAACTATTACAGATGCAGACGACGCAAATGATCTAGGGCTTCTCGTAAATACGCTTGCGCTAACCCACACCGCTGCATGGCCCAGAGAAGGAAGGAAGAGGCATTGGCCTTAGGTGAAACGCAGATAAAATGTAGTTTGGTCTTCAATGTGGAGATATCTCTACACTGGATGGTAAGTATCTGAAATTAGTCGAACCAGTTTACATACTTAGGTAGTAATATCTTATCTGCAGAAAGCGATGTCATATATTGCATGAGAAAGGCATTGACAAATTATCGATCATATAGAAATCTGATCTCTCTGATAAGATAAAGCTAGTATTCTTCTAAGTTGTAGCCCGAAGTGCGTCCCGGTCTCTGCCTCAAAATTGCTACCTGGTGACTATTAAAATAACGACCCAGCTCAGTCTATTCAAAACTATCTCTTCATATCTATCTATCTATCTATCTAAATTTGTTCATATTTATCTATATTACTTCAAATTTTAAGATATTTTTTGTATTCATGTTTGTTTAATGTCTTCTTTAGTTTAAATAAACAAGAATTACGACAAAAAGATGCGACCCCCCCAAATACATTTACTTGTCGAAAATATCTATCTCATTTGTTCATATCAATCTATATAATTTTGTTTGTTTTATCTATCTATCTATCTCAGTCTATCCAAACTATATATCCATCTTCATATCTAAACAAGATTATGACAAATTACGATAAATAAACAAGAATTACGACGAGCTGGGGTTGTTATTTTGATAGTCAACGGTAGAATTTTTGAGGCAGGGGACCGGGACGCCATTCATCATAAATTACCGATTCTCGTTTAGACCCTAGACATGGGTACAATAGCAAACTTGCATTGATCATTTCTGTACGGACACTGGATACTGTGCGGAGAATAACAAGAGCTGTGATCAATAGGGAAAGTTGGCGAGAGGGTCATGGGAATTGTGCTGTCGACTTGATTATGATGATATTGAGAAACTTTAGTTTTTAAAATTGTCATTAAACTTATACGAAAGTGGTCAGTAGATTCTATAGAGTTTATCACGATGATACATCCTATGCATCGTGATTCACTTAAGGTTGTGAGCAACGATGATCATGTTATACCACCCACTTCTAATCCGCCTGTCGTCTGGGGCGTTAGAATGCACCGACTGCACCTCTGCAGAGGGGTAAGACCCCCAATGGGGCCACCTGTTGGCTGTGGGTGGCGACCCGTGATGCTTAAGGATATAGCCTAGGTGGATGAGCAGTTCATGACATGCAATACTCCACTTTGGCCTATCTTGGGCTATACGGGCGGTCGGAGAGACCCCTCCGATCAATCGGCTGGTCACGTCAAGCCCTAGCACTATATGATTTTCCCAATTGCCTTATGCCAAGCCCCAACCCTTTTTATCATATGGGTGCTAGAAGGCGGTGGCTGCGGGTCTACATGTCCTGGGACGACGTTAAACTCTATCTTGATGGTGAGGTTCCAGTTTTGGAGGTTTGGGGAATGTGGAGCACCCCTTCATCACCATTGCTCCTGGTCCACTCTGACCCGGAGTGGTAGTAGCTGTTAGGGTCCTCTATGGTTAATAGAAAAATGTATTTATAAAAATGGTATTATCCATTAAGAATTGTTTATTTCAAAACTTTATCGACATTAAATGACCCTGAGGTTGATATGCCGTAAACAAAAACCAAAACCCACTTCTAATGTAAGGTAGTGGCAATTGACCACATGATCCTATTAATTGACATATCAATCTAGGTGGGTTATTTTAAAGCCAAAAAACAGTAGTTATACTATTTAACCCATATCTCGGCGAGGAGAAAGTTTATATCTTTCCCAGGGTAAAATTCTGAAAGTGAACGTAATAGCGCGAATAGTGTTCCAATACTTTTACTACGATTTCGCAGTCAAACACGTTACCACTCCATAAATTCACTGCTATCATTGAACTCTACTATTTTGCAAGTCCAGGATAGAGTGATAATTTCAGTACTATTTAGCCCATAGCTGGGGGATGAGGAGTTCATATTATCCCAAGGCTTTTGATCCAAATGTGAACATACTAGTTTAGACTGGAATTGAACTTGCTTACTACGATGTCGCAGTTCAGCTTGTTTCCAAGTTGCTAACCATACACTTATTTTCAAATCACTTTTATGAACACGATTCAATAATACTGCAGTAATTAAAAATAAAGTAAAGTCAGCACAAGGGTCTTTTGTCGGTATCAGCCGGAGAGCAATAGAGTCTATCCTCTTTTCACTTGCGCTAGACTCAGAGGATTGTTTTTACGTCTGAGGTGGAGTGCCACAAATACCACTTTCAAACATTCCACAGTGGTCAAAGCTGGGTTAATCATGCGCTGAGATGGTGAGTTTGTCAATATCGAACCGGAACCACAGGCTTTCTAAGAGTATTTACGGGTTTCGAAGGAGCTCATATTTCTCCGTAGTTGTAGGCAAATTGTCGGACAGAAGGAAACACGAAAGTATACAGACACTTGTATTACAATTTACATAAATGTTTTTGCAAATTTATCGATATTTGCTACAAGACTTATCTGTGAGTTAAGCAGAGTTCTTGGAGTAGTGGTGATAACAGGGTATTCTGTTCGTCTGTAGGAAATGTTGATAAGACGCTTCGTCTCGGTAGTTTCTCGTCTTCAGTAAGTGTGCTATTGTAACCTTTTAACGTATGCTGATACATGCCTTAGAAGTGAGCTGGTTGTAGAGTTCTGTGATAAGTGGTCCTGTTTTGGGCTTGGTGATGAGAGCTTTAGTCTCTCCTCCAGTAACTACTTGCGATAAATGGAGAAATTTGGTTTTGGCGCCAACATACGATGTTAGCGTTCTCCCCTAGAGGCAGGGGGAGATAATTAACTGTGGAATTTCCAATATTTCTAGGCGGATGCTTTACCGACTGAGCCATTTCCTAATAATTTGGCACTCGTAGAAAGCAAATTTATAACAAAGGATTTCTGTTTATTCGTCCGTTGAATGTTTTTGTTTTCTTTTTGCTATGTTGGTAAAGGCTGGTGTTGCAAATGATATGGTATTGATACTTTAAGATTATATAGAAGATTGCTTTCAGGTTTTAATATAATGTAAAAAATCATACCTTTAATTAAATGATTTAATCAAGTTTGTTTAAGTTATATTCAATGAAGCCAGAATGCTAAGATATAAAAAAATATTTTTTATATCATTTGTTATTTACTAGTAAATGAAATTAATTGTTTGCTAATGAATATTGTCTTGATACACCTTAAGATTATATAGAAGACTGATTGCAGGTTTTTATATAAAGTAACAAATTATCATTAATTTATGATTTTATCAATTTGTTTAAGTTATATTAATGAAGTCAGAATGCTCATCTAATAAAACAACCTTTTTCATCTTATTATTTTATTTTATAACTAAATAAAAACAAATGAGAATTCACTAAGTGCTAATTTCATATTTTTTGTCAAGAGTAGTAGCTTTGTTATTATGGGTTGTTTTTTTTCTGTCAATGCACTTAATTCAAAGCATTGCTCTTTTCTGATCTCTTGTATGTTGCATCAGGATCTTGAACATATTACTGATTGTTCCATGATCATTTTCACTATTCAAGCATTGTAACTGCCCTTTCCAAACTGTCAAACGATAATTCTTCTCAGATCACTTTTTGACCCACTAGAAGGGTATAGGGGGGGGATAACGATGTATTGATTTGTTTACATCTAAGATTCACAAATGCTGGACATTTATATTCTTATGTATATTGTAATTTTCAAATATCTTCGAATATGAATTAAATCTTCATAATCTTTGCACAGCAAGAACCGGTGATATTTATGTGTATATATTTACTTTGTCGTTAATTGTTTTATCTTTGAAGTTCCATACATACATACACTACATACAGGCACATTAATTGCACTTTATATATGTATAGATTGATGATTTAATAATTTGTAGTATTTTCCTAATAACTTAGCATTCGTATAATAAATTTATTACAAAATGATTTCTGTTTGTTTATTCGCATGCTAAATATTTCCGTTTTCTTTTGCTACGTTGGCAAAAGTTGGTATTGCTATGATTTAGAAAATCCCCCGTTTCATGAAACTGAAGTTACAATAATATATCCTTTTGTATACGGATTTGGCACGCTCTGTATTATGTCTGTCTCTCTGTCGATTTCTTCACCACGTGATTTTTTATTCGTTTGTCCTTCAAACCACACGTGAAAACGAATGGTCCGCTTTTATCTGCACGATAGAAATAATCCTCAGTCGACAATTTACTTCTTCTTTATACTAACGCTGTAATTACTATCGCTGTTTTTTTGAAGGGATCAATGATTTTGTTTCATTTAAACGACTAATTGTTTGCCTAGTGGGTTGTTTTGATGGTCCCCATGTTTATTTACGTACCTAAACACGAAACTAAAAGCAAAAAAACAAAAAAAAAAAACCCAAAACACCCCCAACCAAAAAAAAAAAAAAGAAAAAAAAAAGCGAATCACACAGAGAGAAATTATACTTCAGCATGGTACTTCGTTAATTAGCTATAGACATACAACATAGAAAAAGCAAGCATCTATATATTAACACCCGTATTCCTTAATTGTACGTTAAGGAGGTGATTTTTCACTTTTTAATATCAATTTTCCATCTATGCAAAATTGTGGTTTATACTGAATACTGATACAAAAAAATAGATCTTTTACATGTAACCATTGTTTGAGGAAATATCAAGATCGTTTGCTAAAATTCAGAAAATAATTGTTTTTACAACTTTTGGTCGAGAAATTGACGAGAAAACTTACACATTTCATTGAATTCTATTTATAATATTTAATTCGTTTCCATTTTAATAAAATGAAATAATATTTTCTGATTTAAATATTGAAAACGGTAAATTTTCTAACCAATTTCTCAGCCAAATCTTGCGTAAACAAGGATTTTTTTTGTGAATTTTAGCAGACGATTTTTGATGCTATTTCCTGAAACAATGGTACTTGTAAATGATCTAATTTTTTGTATTTTTTTTGTATCCGTATTCAGTATAATAACATACAACTTTCTCATAAATTTGATATTCTCAAAAAATGAAAAATCGACCAACCCTATTGTACGTCCGTCATATTCATGTAACACCCTCTGGTTAAAAAATTAGACCGTTCAAATCGTAGAAGATTAAATGCAAAAATATAAATCCTGATTATCCAGTGCTGCTTATCCGCCGAATTCTTTTTCCTTCTAAATAATGAACCGTTCCATTTTTATCATAAAGAAAGAAAGGAAAGAAAAAGGACATGCTGCACAGAAAAATATAAGAAATAAATAAGGAAAGAGAGCGGAAGCGATATTGCTAATATGTTTCAATCAAACATATTGAAAAAAATGAAAAGAAGGAAAGAAACAAATAAAGAATTTTTACAAATAGGAAGATGGAGAAAAATGCAATAAATAAATAAATAAATAAATAAATAAAAGCCGAATCAACCAAACAGTTTGAAAAACATCAAACTGTCCAAAATGATCAGCAAAAGAAAAGTCACCCAGAGTTAAACTAAGCTAATATGTTTAAAAGTGCTCATTACACTAAGTAGAACAATAATATATAAAACTTTGAGTCAGGTACTACATACCTAGGTTTTACTTAAAGGATCTTCAGGATAAACTGTTGGTCAGTGTTATCAGAAGATACCGTAAAGTAAGCAAAGAAAAGTACGGAGAGTGGCCAGTTGTCGGTATCAGTCGGGCAGCGTGGGAGTCTATCCCTTTTCACTCGCACTAGACCAAGGAGCTTTTTATTTGTATTTGGGTAGAGTCCCGCGCCTAACATCAGCTCTGCACAGCACTTCAGCACCCTGGCTTTTGCTAGTAAGATCAGTCTGAGGTGCGTCGTTTGCTATCTCTCTGATGAGTTGGTCTTTTATATACGTGTCAGACAGGTCATGCTCGCACTGGGGACAGGAGAAGTTGCAGTCTATAGCTTGTAGCCTAAGGCGAAGAAGGTATTGTTGAATTGGTTCATCTTCATACTGTGACATTGATGCAAATTTAATCTGATGGACATGGGATTTGATCTTTGGGTCACTGATTTATCTAATATTTTAACAGCCTGTATGGGTCAGTCGTGAAGAATTTAGGGTGGGTCTTAATGATTGCGTTTTGGACAGACCCAAGCTGTGCTTCTCTGAATTGGCGAGGGATGGTATCGAAACTGGAACCTTGTGTTTCTGTGGTTGATGCTCTACTGACTGAGTTAAAACCGGACACTGAATTGGACTAATAGGGCCAATTAATTCATGCATTTTCTCTTCAATGCTATTTTGTGGCCCTTTAGATGATCTTGATTTAGGACCCATTATCTGCAGTAACGTGATAAATTCTGATGAAAAGGAAACTGAAGAATGGACGATAACTTGGTTTCCAGGGAAACCAATTCTGATTCACAGTGATGTTCAGCTGTAAAGAGAATACTCAAGGGATAGCCATGTCCAATAAGGCAATGAAATGACGCCTCATTATGTTCAATTTAATGGTGGTGCGTCCTTTGCTCGGAAAAGCCGAAAGTTGATGAGCTCAGGTATAAATGATTCATTATTGTCAGGAAATATTTGCATAAATACAGATATGGAGATGCTTGACGTAACGGTGATGACCTTAGGAAATAGATTCGATGAGTCGAGTTAAAACCCAGAAAATGGCCTCGTACCAAAGACCTTGTCAAAAGCATAAATCCATCATTCATTAATTGCGCTAGCAGATGAACATCTTATATCTATTTACATTCGTATATATATATTATATATATATATATATATATATATATATATAAGTTATCCAAAGACACAGCTATCCTTGCCTAGGGTCGAACTCCGACTGACCATTTGGCAGCCTGATATCTTATTCCCTCGGCCACTGACAGCTGTAGCGGGACTGGTTGTATCGGAAAAATACACACCTGAAATCGATTGCAATTAATCAATATCTTCATTAATCCAGTGGATTTAACCTGAAGATCCTTATGGTGAAACTCGAGTAGGTTATTACCGTGTACCTTTATGATAATAATTTACTCTACTAACGTATTGATCACTTTATATTTGTTATCTCGCTGTCTTATCATTGTGAAACTTATATCAACAAACCATTGTGACCATTTTCACCGGTAAGTCACTTTTTCCACAAATACCATATATATATATATAAGTAAGTAAAGTCGTCGGGGTGGCCTAAAGTTGGTATCAGCCAATCAGCGAGGGAGTCTATCCCCTTTTCACAAGCGCTAGACCAAGGAGATTGTTTTTGCGTTTGAGGTGGAGCGCCACACCTACCATCAGCTCCTTACTTTACCGCACTTCCCTGTGCTACTCATAGGCTGAGTTGGCGAGGGCCGGTATCGAACAAGGAACACTTGTGGTTTCTAGCCAAACGCTCTACCGACTGAGCTAACCCGGTCCCTATATCTATCTATCTATCTATACATATATATATATATATATACATATATACATATATATATATATATATTGCTTTAAAAAGACCTAAAAGATTCATTGTATGGAAAAAATATGCTTTTTTTACAATAGAAGGTGGGGTGTAAAGGGAAAATAAAAACGAGTTGCATACTGACTAGTTTCATTCGATCCTTTCCAATTTTTGGCCATCTTTTTGGTGTCAGGGTGGAACTGGTGTTGCAGTCTACCAAAGGTTTCATTACGAGCGCTTTCGACAATTCGATTTGCCATCTTCAGGTAGGAAACTGATACTATGTTCCGTGTCTCGGTTTTAAGGAAAACGAGCAGTAGCGCAGGAACTGGAAGTGGGAGGTAGTAACAATTGGTAGGGGGAGGTTGTAGGAATTGGTAGTAGTTCGAACGAACGATGCATTAAAGATTTTTTTGTGGGAGGGGGGCACGAGTTGTGAGAAGGGGAAGGGAATAGTGGAAGGAGGAAATTATAAGCATTTGAGAACATGTTGACTTGATTAAAAGTTTATTTTGTTTAAGGTAGGTTTTTTTTGTTTGATATATAAAGCTTCGATTTTTTGTTTGTTTTTTCTTTATGTAGTGTGCGTGTATTTTCTGTTAGAATATATATATACAAAGACAATACGCTCTTTCATACGCACATACACACGTACACTCCTGCACTAGGATACAGTCATAACGTCACAGCCAACACGCATTTTCATGGACACGCGCATGACAACATATGCATACGTACAAACAAAAAAAACCCCGCATTCACGTAAACATACAAAACGAGAATACAGTTATATATAAAATACCATCATTTAAAAAAAAAAATTGATTTAGATAGAAATGCCATAAGTAGACTAATTCAGTTCCAGTGATTTTTTGAAAAAGAGATTTTATCTCGAAAATTCAAAAATAAAATACAGGTTGACACACAACACCATTGTTACCGTATTATTATTATTTCTTTTTTTTCTTCTTTTCTTTACACCTGCATTGTGATAGCCTGCAAAATCAACCTCCAAATCAATATATATATATATATATATATATATATATATATATATATATATATATATATATATAGATGATGTTGCGATAGATTATAAATCCAAACTCGTATATATGTTCCAGTATTATTGAATGATCATATTATGTGAGTGTATTTGGGCTTCTGCAGCTGTATCTAGATTTGTCGATGTAGTTTAAGACATACGCGTATATTTGGTTGAATATATATATATATATATATATATATATATATATATATATATATATATATATATATATATATATATATGCGTGGATGCGTGCGTGCAGGCGTGTTTATATTTTTTGGACAACAGATCATGGACTATCTGATCCACATTTGTATTGCTTCATTAGTATTGTATTCGCTTACATTTAGCCGAGTCTCTGCGACCTTAAGCCACAAGAATGGTTTAGTATAAAAGTCACATTCAGTTCAAATGTTTCTCAACAATCCTGGTGTTCTTTTTAACCTTAGCCTTGAAAAGATTTTGTAAACAACTAAAAAGCACAAAACTAAAATACAAAAATCTATCTATCTATTAGAAGCAGTTCATATGAATATGTTCATTTCTTTCTTTTTTTGCCTGTTGATATATTTATTTATTGTCTACCTGTCTTATTCATTATCTATCTATCTATCTATCTATCTATCTATGTTTGTCTCTTTATATCTATGACATTCTCATATTATCTATCTATCTATCTATCTATCTGTCTATATTTTTGACTTTCTATCAATCAGAAGCGATTAATATCAATCAATGTGTTCATTTTTAGTCTTTATCTCTTTAGCTGCCAATATTTCGATGTTCATTATCTATCTATCTGTCTATCTATCTATCTATCTTTCTGTCGATATGTTTGTCTTTCTATCAATCAGAAGCGATTAATATCAATCAATGTGTTCATTTTTAGTCTTTATCTCTTTAGCTGCCAATATTTCGATGTTCATTATCTATCTATCTATCTATCTATCTATCTGTCGACATGTTTGTCTTTCTATCAATCAGAATTGATTAATATCAATCAATGTGTTCTTTTTTAGTCTTTATCTCTTTAGCTGCCTATCTTTCGATGTTCATTATCTATCTATCTATCTATCTATCTATCTATCTATCTATCTATCTCTTGCTTATGTGTATTATTATTTCTCCCTTTCTTTCTGTCCTTCTTTCTGTCTTTTTTTTTCTTTTGACAAATCTTGAAGATTCAAATGACGCTATACATTCTTATTCTAAAAATATTTTTTTGATTATATGTAATATTCATATTGCTATTTTCGGCTGTTTTGCTCATATCCCGAGGATCCATTAAATTCTCCTGTTGTGATTATCAGAATCATTTCGTTTAGTTTGCACAGTATGGACAATCTTACATATCACGAGCGCCAAGTCGATCACGTTACAAACAATGAGAACGTAAACAGAGCAACTTTATTCGCTCTGAAATTTAGAATGTTACTCACGGCAGCACATTGAAATATATTGTCCTTGCATTAGATTCACAATGTTTTCGCCTTTTTGTCAGGAGAGCGGCAAAGTGTTTCCAATTGTTTGGAAATATTGAATATCATTTAATTTAAAGTAACAACAACAAAAGAAGTCTATTTTCTTCAGACGGTACCAAAAATGCATACTATGTTTGGTAAATGTTATACCAGGATTTATTTTATATCCAATGTGAAACTGGCAAATAGGTACTCTACAAATTTGATTTTACTATATGAATGCATTGGAAAAGGTTTTACCACAGACATACATATGCGAGTGGTCTTTATATAGGAATACATTAGAAAGGGTTTTACAACAGAAAAGCACTGGAAAAGGTATTAGCATTGACATACATTGGAAAATGGTTTTATATAGGAATACATTAGAAAGGGCTTTTACAACAGAAAAGCATTGGAACAGGTTTTACCATAGACATACATTAGAAGGTGGTTTTATATAGGAATACAATAGAAATAGTTTTTACAACAGAAAAGCAATGGAAAATGTTTTACCATAGACATAAATTTGAGAGTTATTTTATATAGGAATACATTAGAAAGAGTTTTACAACAGGAAAGCATTGGAAAAGGGTTTACTTTAGAATTGATTTCGCTATATAAATGCATAGACTTTGATTTTACAACAGGAATGAATAGTAGTGTGGTCTTATATAGGAATGCATTGGAAAAAGTTTTACCATAGACATTTGGGAGTGGCTTACATTACCGCACAGATCCCTGTGCTACTAATACGCTGAGTTGGCGAGGGCCGGTATCGAACTAGGAGCCTTGAGGTTCCTAGCCGAACGCTCTACCGACTGAGCTAAAATTATATATATATATATATATATATATATATATATATATAACGAAAGTTCATTCACGTCTGAAACCCGGCCAGGGGTAGCTGTTAAACGGTATAACCACACTGATGAAGAGTGATACTCCGAAACACGTGTCTGTGGATTACTTATTTATTATATATGGTCCCAATTTGGTCGAGCACTTTAATTAGAAGGGATTTAATTGCAAAACTCACCGTATTTGGCGCACAGCAAAGCCTCGCTTTGTTTACATGTGTTTGAAGCCTCTCTTGAATTCATTTCCGCATAGAAATGTAGTGGTTAAATATTCTTCTATATTTCACAGACACGTGTTTCGGAGTATCACTCTTCATCAGTGTGGTTATACCGTTTAACAGCAACCCCTCGCCGGGTTCGAGATCCGAATGAACTTTCGTTCGCCAATCCTCTTACCCGTACGGCCATAGGCAGCTGTCAAAT
>CM042144.1:101516468-101530986 GCA_023376005.1 Doryteuthis pealeii | reverse complement strand
TTTATTAAGATTTTTTATTTATTTTGCACACGGTTCTATCGAATACAGCTAATATTAAACATATCAATTTTACCTACAGATGGAACCCTAATAGGTACTACCACACCGGGTCAGAGTGGACATGTGAGTAATGGCAATAAAGGGGTACACCACACTCCACAGAGCTCCAGAACTGGGGCTTCGCTATCAGTTGTCTTTTAATTATTGAGAGTGAAAAATACGAAAATTAGGATGATTTATTGATATTTGAAAAATGATTTACTAATAAATAACAAATCTATGATTTACTAAATAATAAATCTATGATTTACTAAATGATTTACTAAATAGAAAAAAAGCTGTCAGAAAAATTAGCCAGCGTTCTGATTCAAAATAGTTCATAGTCACTAGAAATTCTTTCCACTGTTTAACAACAACAGGGGTCATCAAACTGCGGCCCCCGAAGGCATTTTATCAGGCCCGCTGATGCTACTTGAATTTGTTTCTTAAAAAATAACAACTTGTGCATGCAAGCAAGCCATTTCAAAATTGCAATATTGGAAATCAACCCATCGAACGAAATTGACTGATCAAACATTTAAAAGCAATTCTCTTGAATGTATATAGCAATTTCAAAACAAATATTGATGAAATCTTGACCCCCCCCAAAAAAAAAAAAAAAAAATCACAAATCCTTTCTTCTAATGTTTGTTTTTTTTTTATATAATTGAAAATAAATATGTTGGTTAAATTTGTTTTTGTGCATCTTAGCCACTTTTCCATGAATATAACATAGAATTTTTATTAGATTAATTTTGTTTTACATCTTTTTCTTTCGTTTTGGCTAGCAAGTTTTGAACACAATAATGTGGCCCGCGCTCGTTATTGTGTTCAATTATCCTACCCACCATAAAAAAGTATGGTGATCCTTGAACAACAGGAACAACCAAACTATCAAATGCATTATCATTCTACAAACACTGATTTTTTACTTTTTGCCAAGAAGATTTTTACCGGTGTACAATTCTTTTTATTTTCTAAGAATCTTGAACAGAATATGACGTCATTACTCTTTTATTTGACGTCATGTAAGTTACTAACCTTTTCTTAGTGACGTAAAAGCCTCACCTTCTTTTTATCTGTTATTTATCGCTTTCTCCTTTTCTAGTTTCTAATAGAAAGCGTCTCGAAGATAGATTATTTTGATGGATTTCGTATGTCTGATAATTCTGAGGAAGAATCAAATGTAAAGAAAGAGAATAGAAATAGAAGAAAAAAAAGAAAGAATTGTTATTGTACTAACATTGTTCCCATCGTAAATGATGGGATTATACATGTATGGATCGGCAATTCTGTTTATCTTCGGAGTTTTGGATGATGGCGTCTACCGGGTTGGCGTCATAGTTGAGACACAGGAACATCGAGTTGAGACAGGACCATTAGTCGTCTGAAATCCTATCAAATTCCTCGTGTAAACGGAAGGCGGCAAGTAAGTAGGAAAGAAAGAAAGAAGAAAACAAAGAAAGAATAACGCGAAAAGAGAATTGGGTAGAAGGAAAGTGTAACTGGAAAAGAGAGAAAGAACAGGATGTGACACAGCGAAGGGAAATAACTAAAGTATGTATTTACCCAACCCGTTCGTCACGGATAGGATGGGACACAAGATCGCAAATATCGAGCATGTATTGAGCATCGTACTCGCTATTCAGTTGTAATAAATCTGCGAGACAGGTTTGCAAACCATTACACCACGATGGGAAGCCGATTTATTTTCCCCAACGCATTCTCCACGGGTAGGATGTGACACAAAGTCGCAAGTATGGGGCATACAGCGAGGATCAGACTAACTATCCAGTAGTAACGGATCTGAAAGACTAGCTTTCTAACCATTACAAGATGGACCCCGCGGGTTGGATTTACAAATAAATCAAATTTCGACATTACATAACCCATAAAGGATAGATATGCCGTTAAACAAATAAACCAAACCGAGGATTATCATATGAAAATAAACATATTTAAAGCGTCATAATTGCCACAACTTACGAGGGGGGCTCTCGGATCGCCCGCCTAGCCTAAGTAAGGGCCAAACTGAAGTGTTGCATTTTATGGACTGCTCAGCCACCAGCAATCCGTCCTCAAGCATCACTGGTCGCCACTAACGGCCAATTGGTGGCCGTGTTGGAAGGGGTCATATCCATCTGCAGAGGTGCAGTCGGTGTATTCTACAGACACAGCCGACTGAGCAGTTTATAGTTTGCTTTAGATAAATCATTAAGTGTTCAATATGACCCTATTCTTCGCAAGATAGAATTTCACACATGTAGTGTTTTTTGCAACATAGCAAATTTACAGACGGCATTGCCCTATCGCCACCCCGGAGAGGAAGCAAGGCATTATAAGTGAGACTGACAGATGACAGACAGAATGTCTCCACTTATTACAATGAGTGATAAAAGTCAAATCCGCAAATAACTCTGCCAGTTATTGAGGAAAACTTTTGAGATGGGAACGTGGGTGACATAATTGGCGAATGTGCCGTACATATAAGCAACTGATTGTTGTTTATTAGAAGACAAAAAAGAAACGTGTTCAAAGTTTGAGAATAGACGTTTGGTATTAGGTGACATTTTAAATGCTACAATGGCCGTTGAACCGGATTCGTCTCCTTCAGACTCTTTTAAGTATTTGCAAACTCATAATTGAAAAGAAATTCGAATTCTAAAGAAAGTTTCGAGTTATTTGCTCACTGTTATTTAGAAAATGCAGACAGCGAACGTCTTTCACCTTTCACATTTTGATAATCAACATCATCATCAGGTAAGATAATAAAAATCATATCGAGAAAAGTAGAAGTTTTAAAAATTACACTAAACTTAGGGGAAAAAACCCGGCGATATCCCCCCAGAAACTATTACAGATGCAGACGACGCAAATGATCTAGGGCTTCTCGTAAATACGCTTGCACTAACCCAATCACCGCTGCATGGCCCAGAGAAGGAAGGAAGAGGCATTGGCCTCTAGGTGAACACAGATAAAATGGAATTCTGTCTTCAAGGTGGAGATATCTCTACACTGGATGGTAAGTATCTGAAATTATTTGACGAGTTCACATACTTAGGTAGTAATATCTTATCTGCAGAAGTTTTTAAAATTACATTAAACTTCGGGAAAAAACCCGGCGATATCCCTCCAGAAACTATTACAGATGCAGACGACGCAAATGATCTAGGGCTTCTCGTAAATACGCTTGCGCTAACCCAATCACCGCTGCATGGCCCAGAGAAGGAAGGAAGAGCATTGGCCTCTAGGTGAACGCAGATAAAATGTAGTTTGGTCTTCAATGTGGAGATATCTCTACACTGGATGGTAAGTATCTGAAATTAGTCGACCAGTTTACATACTTAGGTAGTAATATCTTATCTGCAGAAAGCGATGTCAATATATGCATGAGAAAGGCATTGACAAATTATCGATCATATAGAAATCTGATCTCTCTGATAAGATAAAGCTAGTATTCTTCTAAGTTGTAGCCCGAAGTGCGTCCCGGTCCTGCCTCAAAAATTGCTACCTGGTGACTATTAAAATAACGACCCAGCTCAGTCTATTCAAAACTATCCATCTTCATATCTATCTATCTATCTATCTATCTATCTCAATTTGTTCATATTTATCTATATTACTTCAAATTTTAAGATATTTTTTGTATTCATGTTTGTTTAATGTCTTCTTTAGTTTAAATAAACAAGAATTACGACAAAAAAAGATGCGACAAATACATTTACTTGTCGAAAATATCTATCTCCATTTGTTCATATCAATCTATATAATTTTGTTTGTTTATCTATCTATCTATCTCAGTCTATTCCAAACTATATATCCATCTTCATATCTAAACAAGAATTATGACAAATTACGATAAATAAACAAGAATTACGACGAGCTGGGGTTGTTATTTTGATAGTCAACGGGTAGCAATTTTTGAGGCAGGGGACCGGGACGCACTTCATCATAAATTACCGGATTCTCGTTTAGACACCTAGACATGGGTACAATAGCAAAACTTGCATTGATCATTTCTGTACGGACACTGGATACTGTGCGGAGGAATAACCAAGAGCTGTGATCAATAGGGAAAGTTGGCGAGAGGGTCATGGGAATCTGTGCTGTCGACTTGATTATGATGATATTGAGAAAACTATTAGTTTTTAAATTGTCATTAAACTTATACGAAAGTGGTCAGTAGATTCTATAGAGTTTATCACGATGATACATACCTATGCATCGTGATTCACTTAAGGTTGTGAGCAACGATGATCATGTTATACCACCCCACTTCTAATCCGCCCTGTCGTCTGGGGCGTTAGAATGCACCGACTGCACCTCTGCAGAGGGGTAAGACCCCCCCCCAATGGGGCCACCTGTTGGCTGTGGGTGGCGACCCGTGATGCTTAAGGATATAGCCTAGGTGGATGAGCAGTTCATGACATGCAATACTCCACTTTGGCCCTATCTTGGGCTATACGGGCGGTCGGAGAGACCCCCTCCGATCAATCGGCTGGTCACGTCAAGCCCTAGCACCTATATGATTTTCCCAATTGCCCTTATGCCAAGCCCCAACCCCTTTTTATCATATGGGTGCTAGAAGGCGGTGGCTGCGGGTCTACATGTCCTGGGAATGACGTTAAACTCTATCTGATGGTGAGTTCCAGTTTGGAGGTTTGGGGAATGTGGAGCACCCCTTCATCACCATTGCTCCCTGGTCCACTCTGACCCGGAGTGGTAGTAGCTGTTAGGGTCCATCTATGGGTTAAATAGAAAAATGTATTTATAAAAAATGGTATTATCCATTAAGAATTGATTTATTTCAAAACTTTATCGACATTAAATGACCCACTGAGGTTGATATGCCGTAAAACAAAACAAACCAAAACCCACTTCTAATGTAAGGTAGTGGCATTGACCACATGATCCTATTAATTGACATATCAATCTAGGTGGGTTATTTAAAGCCAAAAAACAGTAGTATACTATTTAACCCATATCTCGGCGAGGAGAAAGTTTATATCTTTCCCAAGGGTAAAATTCTGAAAGTGAACGTAATAGCGCGAATAGTGTTCCAATACTTTTACTACGATTTCGCAGTCAAACACGTTAACCACTACATCCCATAAATTCACTGCTATCATTGAACTCTATCTATTTTGCAAGTCCAGGATAGAGTGATAATTTCAGTACTATTTAGCCCATAGCTGGGGGATGAGGAGTTCATATTATCCCAAGGCTTTTGATCCAAATGTGAACATACTAGTTAGACTGGAATTCGAACTTGCTTACTACGATGTCGCAGTTCAGCTTGTTTCCAAGTTGCCTAACCATACACTTATTTTCAAATCACTTTTATGAACCACGATTCAATAATACTGCAGTAATTAAAAATAAAGTAAAGTCAGCACAAGGGTCTTTTGTCGGTATCAGCCGGAGAGCAATAGAGTCTATCCTCTTTTCACTTGCGCTAGACTCAGAGGATTGTTTTTACGTCTGAGGTGGAGTGCCACAAATACCACCTCTTCCCAAACATTCCACACTGGTCAAAGCTGGGTTAATCATGCGCTGAGATGGTGAGTTGTCAATATCGAACCGGAACCACAGGCTTTCTAAGAGTATTTACGGGTTTCGAAGGAGCTCATATTTCTCCGTAGTTGTAGGCAAATTGTCGGACAAAGAAGGAACAAACACGAAAGTAAATACAGACACTTGTATTAACAAAATTTACATAAATGTTTTTGCAAATTTTATCGATATTTGCTACCAGACTTATCTGTGAGTTAAGCAGAGTTCTTGGAGTAGTGGTGATAACAGGGGTATTCTGTTCGTCTGTAGGAAATGTTGATAAGACGCTTCGTCTCGGTAGTTTCTCGTCCTTCAGTAAGTGTGCTATTGTAACCACCTTTTAACGTATGCTGATACAATGCCTTAGAAGTGAGCTGGTTGTAGAGTTCTGTGATAAGTGGGTCCTGTTTTGGGCTTGGTGATGAGAGCTTTAGTCTCTCCTCCAGTAACTACTTGCGATAAATGGAGAAATTTGGTTTTGGCGCCAACATACGATGTTAGCGATTCTCCCCCTAGAGGCAGGGGGAGATAATTAACTGTGGAATTTCCAATATTTCTAGGCGGATGCTTTACCGACTGAGCCATTTCCCTAATAATTTGGCACTCGTAGAAAGCAAATTTATAACAAAAGGATTTCTGTTTATTCGTCCGTTGAATGTTTTTGTTTTCTTTTTGCTATGTTGGTAAAGGCTGGTGTTGCAAATGAATATGGTAATTGATATACTTTAAGAATTATATAGAAGATTTCTTTCAGGTTTTAATATAATGTAAAAAATCATACCTTTAATTAAAATGATTTAATCAAGTTTGTTTAAGTTATATTCAATGAAGCCAGAATGCTAAGATATAAAAAAAATATTTTTTATATCATTTGTTTATTTACTAGTAAATGAAATTAATTGTTGCTAATGAATATTGTACTTGATACACCTTAAGAATTATATAGAAGACTGATTGCAGGTTTTTATATAAAGTAAAACAAATATACAATTAATTTAAATGATTTTATCAAATTTGTTTAAGTTATATTCAATGAAGTCAGAATGCTCATCTATAAAACAACCTTTTTCATCTTATTATTTTATTTATAACTAAATAAAAAAACAAAATGAGAATTCACTAAGTGCTAATTTCATAATTTTTGTCAAGAGTAGTAGCTTTGTTATTATGGGTTGTTTCTTTTTCTGTCAATGCACTTAATTCAAAGCACTTGCTCTTTTCTGATCTCTTGTATGTTGCATCAGGATCTTGAACATATTACTGCATTGTTCCATGATCCCATTTTCACTATTCAAAGCATTGTACTACCCTTTCCAAACTGTCAAACGATAAATTCTTCTCAGATCACTTTTATGACCCACTAGAAGGCTACAGGGGGGGGGATAACGATGTATTGATTTGTTTACATCTAAGATTCACAAATGCTGGACATTTTATTTCTATGTATATTGTAATTTTCAAATATCTTCGAATATGAATTAAATCTTCATAATCTTTGCACAGCAAGAACCGATGATATTTAATGTGTATATATATTTACTTTGTCGTTAATTGTTTTATCTTTGAAGTTCCATACTTACATACATACATACAGGCACATTAATTGCACTTTATATATGTATAGATTGATGATTTAATAATTTGTAGTATTTTCCTAATAACTTAGCATTCGTATAATACAAATTTATTACAAAAATGATTTCTGTTTGTTTATTCGCATGCTAAATATTTCCGTTTTCTTTTTGCTACGTTGGCAAAAGTTCGGTATTGCTAATGATTTAGAAAATCCCCCGTCTTCATGAAACTGAAGTTACAATAATATAATCCTTTTGTATACGGATTTGGCACGCTCTGTATTATGTCTGTCTCTCTGTCGATTTCTTCACCACGTGATTTATTTATTCCGTTTGTCCTTCAACCCACACAACGTGAAAACCGAATGGTCGCTTTTTATCCTGCACGATAGAAAATAATCCCACTCACGTCGACAATTTACTTCTTCTTTATACTAACGCTGTAATTACTATCGCTGTTTATTTGAAGGGATCAATGATTTTGTTTTCATTTAACGACTAATTGTTTGCCTAGTGGGGTTGTTTTGATGGTCCCCATGTTTATTTACGTACCTAAACACGAAAACTAAAAGCAAACAAAAAAACAAAACCCTCAACCCCCCCAAAAAAAAAGCGAATCACACAGAGAGAAATTATACTTCAGTATGGTACTTCGTTAATTAGCTATAGACATACAAACATAGAAAAGCAAGCATCTATATATTAACACCCGTATTCCTTAATTGTACGTTAAGGTAGGTTGATTTTTCACTTTTTTAAATATCAAATTTTCCATCTATGCAAAACTTGTGTGTTCCTATACTGAATACTGATACAAAAAAATAGATCTTTTACATGTACCATTGTTTGAGGAAATATCAAAGATCGTTTGCTAAAATTCAGAAAAAATAATTGTTTTTACAACATTTGGTCGAGAAATTGACGAGAAAACTTACACATTTTCAATTTGAATTCTATTTATAATATTTAATTCGTTTCATTTTAATAAAATGAAATAATATTTTCTGATTTAAATATTGAAAACGGTAAATTTTCTAACCAATTTCTCAGCCAAATCTTGCGTAAACAAGGATTTTTTTTGTGAATTTTAGCAGACGATTTTGATGCTATTTCCTGAAACAATGGTACTTGTAAATGATCTAATTTTTTGTATTTTTTTTGTATCCGTATTCAGTATAATAACATACAACTTTCTCATAATTTGATATTCTCAAAAAATGAAAAATCGACCAACCCTATTGTACGTCCGTCATATTCATGTAACACCCTCTGGTTAAAAATTAGACCGTTCAAATCGTAGAAGATGAAATGCAAAAATATAAATCCTGATTATCCAGTGCTGCTTATCCGCCGAATTCTTTTTCCTTCTAAATAATGAACCGTTCCATTTTTATCATAAAGAAAGAAAGGAAAGAAAAAGGACATGCTGCACAGAAAAATATAAGAAATAAATAAGGAAAGAGAGCGGAAGCGATATTGCTAATATGTTTCAATCAAACATATTGAAAAAAATGAAAAGAAGGAAAGAAACAAATAAAGAATTTTTACAAATAGGAAGATGGAGAAAAATGCAATAAATAAATAAATAAATAAATAAAAGCCGAATCAACCAAACAGTTTGAAAAACATCAAACTGTCCAAAATGATCAGCAAAAAGAAAAGTCACCCAGAGTTAAACTAAGCTAATATGTATTAAAAGTGCTCATTACACTAAGTAGAACAATAATATATAAAACCTAAATTGAGTCAGGTACTACATACCTAGGTTTTACTTAAAGGATCTTCAGGATAACACTGTTGGTCAGTGTTATCCAGAAGATACCGTAAAAGTAAGCAAAGAAAAGTACGGAGAGTGGCCAGTTGTCGGTATCAGTCGGGCAGCGTGGGAGTCTATCCCCTTTTCACTCGCACTAGACCAAGGAGCTTTTATTTGTATTTGGGTAGAGTCCCGCGCCTAACATCAGCTCTGCACAGCACTTCAGCACCCTGGCTTTTGCTAGTAGATCAGTCTGAGGTGCGTCGTTTGCTATCTCTCTGATGAGTTGGTCTTTTATATACGTGTCAGACAGGTCATGCTCGCACTGGGGACAGGAGAAGTTGCAGTCTATAGCTGTAGCCCTAAGGCGAAGAAGGTATTGTTGAATTGGTTCATCTTCATACTGTGACATTGATGCAAATTAATCTGATGGACCATGGGATTTTATCTTTGGGTCACTGATTTATCTAATATTTCTAACAGCCTGTATGGGTCAGTCGTGAAGAATTTAGGGTGGGTGTTAATGATTGCGTTTTGGACAGACCCAAGCTGTGCTTCTCTGAATTGGCGAGGGATGGTATCGAAACTGGAACCTTGTGTTTCTGTGGTTGATGCTCTACTGACTGAGTTAAACCGGACACTGAATTGGACCTTAATAGGGCCAATTAATTTATGCATTTTCTCTTCAATGCTATTTTGTGGCCCTTTAGATGATCTTGATTTAGGACCCATTATCTGCAGTAACGTGATAAATTCTGATGAAAAGGAAACTGAAGAATGGACGATAACTTGGTTTCCAGGGAAACCAATTCTGATTCACAGTGATGTTCAGCCTGTAAAAGAGAATACTCAAGGGAGAGCCATGTCCAATAAGGCAATGAAATGACGCCTCATTATGTTCAATTTAATGGTGGTGCGTCTTTGCTCGGAAAAGCCGAAAGTTGATGAGCTCAGGTATAAATGATTCATTATTGTCAGGAAATATTTGCATAAATACAGATATGGAGATGCTTGACGTAACGGTGATGACCTTAGGAAATAGATTCGATGAGTCGAGTTAAAACCCCAGAAAAATGATCTCGTACCAAAGACCTTGTCAAAAGCATAAATCCATCATTCATTAATTGCGCTAGCAGATGAACATCTTATATCTATTTACATTCGTATATATATATATATATATATATATATATATATATATATATAAGTTATCCAAAGACACAGCTATCCTTGCCTAGGGTCGAACTCCGACTGACCATTTGGCAGCCTGATATCTTATTCCCTCGGCCACTGACAGCTGTAGCGGGACTGGTTGATATCGCGAAAAAATACACACCTGAAATCGATTGCAATTAATCAATATCTTCATTAATCCAGTGGATTTAACCCTGAAGATCCTTATGGTGAAACTCGAGTAGGTTATTACCGTGTACCTTTATGATAATAAATTTGCTCTACTAACGTATTGATCACTTTATATTTGTTATCGCTGTCTTATCATTGTGAAACTTATATCAACAAACCATTGTGATCATTTTCACCGGTAAGTCACTTTTTCCACAAATACCATATATATATATATATAAGTAAGTAAAGTCGTCGGGGTGGCCTAAAGTTGGTATCAGCCAATCAGCGAGGGAGTCTATCCCCTTTTCACAAGCGCTAGACCAAGGAGATTGTTTTTGCGTTTGAGGTGGAGCGCCACACCTACCATCAGCTCCTTACTTTACCGCACTTCCCTGTGCTACTCATAGGCTGAGTTGGCGAGGGCCGGTATCGAACAAGGAACACTTGTGGTTTCTAGCCGAACGCTCTACCGACTGAGCTAACCCGGCCCCTATATCTATCTATCTATCTATCTATCTATACATACATATATATATATATATATATATATACATACATATATATATATATATATATATATATATATTGCTTTAAAAAGACCTAAAAGATTCATTGTATGGAAAAAATATGCTTTTTTTTATAATAGAAGGTGGGGTGTAAAGGGAAAATAAAAACGAGTTGCATACTGACTAGTTTCATTCGATCCTTTCCAATTTTGGGCCATCTTTTTGGTGTCAGGGTGGAACTGGTGTAGCAGTCTACCAAAGGTTTCATTACGAGCACTTTCGACAATTCGATTTGCCATCTTCAGGTAGGAAACTGATACTATGTTCCGTGTCTCGGTTTTAAGGAAAACGAGCAGTAGCGCAGGAACTGGAAGTGGGAGGTAGTAACAATTGGTAGGAGGAGGTTGTAGGAATTGGTAGTAGTTCGAACGAACGATGCATTAAAGATTTTTTTGTGGGAGGGGGGCACGAGTTGTGAGAAGGGGAAGGGAATAGTGGAAGGAGGAAATTATAAGCATTTGAGAACATGTTGACTTGATTAAAAGTTTATTTTGTTTAAGGTAGGTTTTTTTTGTTTGATATATAAAGCTTCGATTTTTTGTTTGTTTTTTCTTTATGTAGTGTGCGTGTATTTTCTGTTAGAATATATATATATACAAGACAATACGCTCTTTCATACGCACATACACACGTACACTCCTGCACTAGGATACAGTCATAACGTCACAGCCAACACGCATTTTCATGGACACGCGCATGACAACATATGCATACGTACAAACAAAAAAAAAAACCCGCATTCACGTAAACATACAACACGAGAATACAGTTATAAAAAATACCATCATTAAAAAAAAAAAATTGATTTAGATAGAAATGCCATGAGTAGACTAATTCAGTTCTAGTGATTTTTTGAAAAAGAGATTTTATCTCGAAAATTCAAAAATAAAATACAGGTTGACACACAACACCATTGTTACCGCATTATTATTATTTCTTTAATTTTCTTTTCTTTACACCTGCATTGTGATAGCCTTCAAAATCAACCTCCAAACCAAACATATATATATATATTATATATATATATATATATATATATATATATATAGTAAATGAAGAAAAACTCTAAACTTGCTTCATTACAATAATTTATTTCAACCGTTTAATACGACATCTTCAGGTAATCACAAGAACATGACTCTTACTCTTTAGAGAGTCATGTTCTTGTGATTACCTGAAGATGCCCTATTAATACGGTTGAAATAAATTATTGTAATGAAGCAAGTTAGAGTTTTTCTTCATTTACTAGATATCTTGCTCTGTCCTTTACTCATATTAGGTACATTGAGCTCTCCTTATGGTCTACCTGCATCAGCTTGGTTATGGAAAGACCCTAACTACGGAAAAAAATATATATATATATATATATATATATATATATATATATATATAGATGATGTTGCGATAGATTATAAATCCAAACTCGTATATATGTTCCAGTATTATTGAATGATCATATTATGTGAGTGTATTTGGGCTTCTGCAGCTGTATCTAGATTTGTCGATGTAGTTTAAGACATACGCGTATATTTGGTTGATATATATATATATATATATATATATATATATATATATATATATATGCGTGGATACGTGCGTGCAGGCGTGTTTATATTTTTTGGACAACAGATCATGGACTATCTGATCCACATTTGTATTGCTTCATTAGTATTGTATTCGCTTACATTTACCCGAGTCTCTGCGACCTTAAGCCACAAGAATGGTTTAGTATAAAAGTCACATTCAGTTCAAATGTTTCTCAACAATCCTGGTGTTCTTTTTAACCTTAGCCTTGAAAAGATTTTGTAAACAACTAAAAAGCACAAAACTAAAATACAAAAATCTATCTATCTATCTATCTATCTATCTATCTATTAAAAGCAGTTCATATGAATATGTTCATTTCTTTCTTTTTTTGCCTGTTGATATATTTATTTATTGTCTACCTGTCTTATTCATTATCTATCTATCTATCTATCTATCTATGTTTGTCTCTTTATATCTATGACAATCTCTTATTATCTATCTATCTATCTATCTATCTACCTGTCTTTCTGTCTATATTTTTGACTTTCTATCAATCAGAAGCGATTAATATCAATCAATGTGTTCATTTTTAGTCTTTATCTCTTTAGCTGCCCATATTTCGATGTTCATTATCTATCTATCTGTCTATCTATCTATCTATCTTTCTGTCGATATGTTTGTCTTTCTATCAATCAGAAGCGATTAATATCAATCAATGTGTTCATTTTTAGTCTTTATCTCTTTAGCTGCCAATATTTCGATGTTCATTATCTATCTATCTATCTATCTATCTGTCGACATGTTTGTCTTTCTATCAATCAGAATTGATTAATATCAATCAATGTGTTCTTTTTTAGTATTTATCTCTTTAGCTGCCTATCTTTCGATGTTCATTATCTATCTATCTATCTATCTATCTATTTATCTATCTCTTACTTATGTGTATTATTATTTCTCCCTTTCTTTCTGTCCTTCTTTCTGTCTTTTTTTCTTCTTTTGACTGAGATAAACAAATCTTGAAGATTCAAATGACGCTATACATTCTTATTCTAAAAATATTTTTTTGATTATATGTAATATTCATATTGCTATTTTCAACTGTTTTGCTCATATCCCGAGGATTCATTAAATTCTCCTATTGTGATTATCAGAATCATTTCGTTTAGTTTGCACAGTATGGACAATCTTACATATCACGAGCGCCAAGTCGATCACGTTACAAACAATGAGAACGTAAACAGAGCAACTTTATTCGCTCTGAAATTTAGAATGTTACTCACGGCAGCACATTGAAATATATTGTCCTTGCATTAGATTCACAATGTTTTCGCCTTTTTGTCAGGAGAGCGGCAAAGTGTTTCCAATTGTTTGGAAATATTGAATATCATTTAATTTAAAGTAACAACAACAAAAGAAGTCTATTTTCTTCAGACGGTACCAAAAATGCATACTATGTTTGGTAAATGTTATACCAGGATTTATTTAATATCCAATGTGAAACTGGCAAATAGGTACTCTACAAATTTGATTTTACTATATGAATGCATTGGGAAAGGTTTTACCACAGATATACATATGCGAGTGGTTTATATAGGAATACATTAAAGGGGAAAAGATTTTACCAAGTGGTTTTATGTAGGAATACATTAGAAAGGGTTTTACAACAGAAAAGCATGGAAAGGTTTTACCAAAGACATACATTTGAGAGTGGTTTTATGTAGGAATACATTAGAAAGGGTTTTACTACAGAAAAGCAATGGAAAAGTTTTTAACATAGACATATATTTGAAAGTGGTTTTATATAGGAATACATTAGAAACGGTTTTACAACAGGAAAGCATTGGAAAGGGGTTTACCTTAGAAATACACTGGAATTGATTTTGCTATATAAATGCATAGACTTTGATTTTTACAATAGGAATGAATAGTAGTGTGGTCTTATATAGGAATGCGACGGAAACAGTTTTACCATAGACATACATTTGAGAGTGGCTTTATATCGAATTGCATTGCAAAGAATTTTGCAACAAGTATACATTGTACAGGGTTTTACAACTGGAGTGAATTGGGAAGGATTATATAATAGAAATACATTGGAAATAATTTTCAGGATAGGAATACATATAAATGTGGTCTAATAAAGGAATGCATTAGAG
>CM042144.1:101493968-101511468 GCA_023376005.1 Doryteuthis pealeii | reverse complement strand
TCCCAGTGGATCACCTTCCCAATTGTTTTCTGTTTCTACATTCTCTATACTGTTTCCTCCTTCTCCTTATTTTCCTCCTCTCTCTTTTCTCTCCACCTCCTTTTGTCTTATATAACTCGTTATACCTCGCAATATCTTTTCCTCTTTCTTTCCACCTCCTACTTCTTCTCATATGAACAACCGTGTTTCATTTATTGTGCAATTTTTTTTTTATCTGAGCATAATTTTCTTCCGCGCTGCACAGATCAAAGAAAATACATTTTGAGATGATCTGAGGTAGTTAACGTTGATCTTAGAATATCGACAGTTCAATCAGTTTAAATAACAAAAAAATCCTCTTCTATCATTATCACCATCATCATCATCATTATCATCACAATGTAATTGTTGTCATCATCACAAGACGAAGCGTGAAAATCCCTCACCTTCTTTTAAAAAAACCCAAAAAACAAAAAAAACAAAACAAACAAATCTGCCGTAATCGACCAAAGACTTGAAAATCAAAGTTATAAAAACAAAATTCCGAACGTAAGACACATTTCTGTTTTCTTCTCTCTCTCTCACTAATTCTCGTATATAAACGAGAGTTTCTTTGGTTGTTTCATAATGGCGCAATGAACATATTTTCAGCACGAGTGAAATAAATATACATAGAACAACAGATGATAAATATACATCAAGTGACAATATGGCACCGGCTTGTTTATTTTATAGACAAAAAAGTTTTATAGCGATATACTTACAATTTAGAGATGTTTGTCGGAAATAACTAGTCAATTGATTTGCTGTTCCTTTTGTTATATATATATATATATGGGAGAAATGTGAGGAGGTTAATCCGACAACATGTGGAGAAAAGTAGACAAACACGGGATGTTATGGAAACTGGATGTTTATTGTCGACGATGCAACGTTTCGGTCATTTAGACCATCATCAGGACCAAAGCCCAGTTCTTGCTTCAATAAAGGACATTTTTAGAATGGTGAAAAACAGTAAGTTGTCAGTAGGGGCAGGGTGGCTGGGGGATGGGTAGTGGATTTTCGTCCCTCTAAATAGGGAGTGTTTATGTGGAGATGCAGGTGTTTGGTCAGAAAGTTTGGATGATAGAGATGGGTCAAAATGAATGAGTATGTGTATGTGTGTTTGGGAGCTGGATTTTTCATTAGTTGTATATGTTTTTATATGGTAGTATCTATCTTTCTGTGTATTTATCTATATATTTGACTTGGATTTGAATTTAACTTAAAAAAAAAAAATTAATTTTGTATTTTTTAAAAACTTTCTGTCCATCTATTTGTTTGCTTTTATACAGTTATATTTATCTTTCTGTCTGTATGTGTATATATTTAACTTGAATTTAAGTTTAACTGTCTTTCTGTGTATCTGTTGATATATTTTAATTTGAATATGTGGCTGGTATGATGATGGTCTAAATGACCGAAACGTTGCATCGTCGACAATAAACATCCAGTTTCCATAACATCCCGAGTTTGTCTACTTTTCTCCATATATATATATATATATATATATATATATATATATATATATATATATATATATATATAATGTTTAGAGTCAGAGGAAATGGACTTGTCGACCCGAGTTTAAATCCTAGACAAGGCTGTTTGCATTTCACATAGCGCCAATACATTGGGAAAGGTATGAATCCATATATTCACCGTCCAGTTATGGGTAAAAAAAGTAGGGGAGACTGGGCTCTTTAACTTTGGATATGTAACCAGTCTAGGAGAAGTAAAACTCTGAATTTGAAAAACCTGAGGCAAGTCGTTGATTGTGTTTGTGGCATTCCTTGTGCACCAATTCTTTCCTATCGTCTGTGCCAAAAAGTGCGGATAGTCCTGTAACAATCTTTCACCAGCCGTCCCTATCATTTATTGCCCTTGGGAGGTCCTCTGCACAGCATCCAGTACCCGCGCAGAGTTGGTCTATGTTGTCTTTGCTGCTCGACCTACTCTGACGTACCCGTGTGAGGGCTTCCACAGAAGAACATCAGGGACCAGCGTGTCTTGTTCGCCTCACACGGAAGGTTTGTGGGATATGGGGCAGGTGGGCGTACAGCTGTTTTCTCGTGGGGTGTTGTTTCCACATCTTGTTTAAGATTGCACGCAGCATTCTTGTGCAGCGACCATCTAGCTTATTTTTCAGGCGCTTCGTTAAGGTCCAAGTAGTGCAGCCGTACAGTAGCACTGATACAACTACGGCTTGGAAGAATTGTCCCTTTAACTTGTCAGTGAGATCTAATAACATCACTTTTGATTGCATAAAGTTCCACTAGGAATAATAAAACTGTTATCTTTGGTTTAAAACAAATAGACGTGGTGTACATTTTATGGGTGATACAGTGTGTTTGATTTACTCAATTATTGCTTTTTGGTATTCAGCGTTATATGAATTTCGTCGGTGTGAATAAATTTACATTTTATGAATTTGGCAATAACTGAAACTTTTACACCTGAATCATCTCTCTGAGAATATTAAGAGAAATGCCTGGAGCTGACAAAACTTTCTGATATTTACTTTCATAGATTCGTTGTAAGAAAAAATAAAAAGATTCTCAATCAAATGCAGGATGATATATTAAGCGCGAGAAAAAATTTCCAGGTCTCCCCCTCCTCTCTCTCTTCCTTAGCTTATTTTGTCTATATCCCAGTCTCTTCATATCTATCTATCTTATATACCTATCTATCTCAGTCTCTTCATATCTATCTATCTATCTATCTATCTATCTATCTATCTATCTATCTATCTATCTTACTCTCTTCATATCTATCTATCAATCTATCTATGTTCGTCTCTTTATATCTATGACAATCTCTTAATATCTATCTATGTATCTATCTATCTCCCTTAGCCTCTTTTGTCTATATCCCAGTCTTTTCATATCTATCTATCTTATATACCTATTTATCTCAGTCTCTTCATAGCTATCTATCTATCTATCTATCTATCTATCTATCTATCTATCTATCTATCTATCTTACTCTCTTCATATCTATCTATCTATCTATCAATCTATCTATCTATCTATGTTTGTCTCTTTATATCTATGACAATCTCTTAATATCTATCTATCTATCTATCTATCTATCTATCTATCTATCTTCATATCTATCTATCTATTATCTATCTATCTTACTCTCTTCATATCTATCTATCTATCTATCTATCTATCTCTCTTTATATCTATGACAATATCTTAATATCTATTTATATGTCTCTATTTCATCTATCTATTTGGCTTACGGTCAAGTTACGTTGAAAGTACCGCTAGATCACTGAAGTTAAGAGCGATGAGCCTGTTCAAAACTTAGATGGGTGACCATTTACGAAATAGGTGATTGGAGAAACCGAATATCAAAATGACTTTATTCAGTATTGAATAAAAGGGTTGATATGACGTAAAAGAAACCCAACAAAAAGAAACAATAATAATAAAAAACTATCAATCTATCTCAGTTTTTTCATATCTATCTATCTATCTATCTATCTATCTATCTCAGTCTCCTTATATCTATCAATAGGAAATTGTCTACAACACATATAATTAAAAAAACTCAAATATTAATGATAACCACAATTCTATAGTGTTTCATGATATCAATTTTGAGTGCTTAAAGATAAATCTTGGCTCCAAATCTAGGCGCAAATTGTAATCTGCAATTCTAATCACGTATTCATGAGTAAATTCTACCGTTAACGAGCTAAACAGTAAAACTAAATTAATGAAACAAATTTGTTTGCCTGTTATGTATCATCTGTCTTTAAAGTTTCGGGAGAGTCCTGAAGAGCTGAGGAAACTTGTTATCTCTCAGACTCCAGTGAAAAACCACCAGTTGAAACTTGTGTAAAAAAACTGGCGAGGAGTATGAGAAATGAATAACCCCAATATAGATTAGTATTTACCCAACCCGTTCATCACGGGTAGGATGTGACACAAAGTTTTAAGAAAGGAATTACCCAACCCGTTCAACATAGGTAGGATGGGACACAAGGTAACTGTTGTATTGTCCTCACCCGGAAGATAGAACTTCCGGCTGAGGGACAAAGAGAAAGATAAAAATGCGTAGGCGTGTCGTCAATACAAAAGCGAGAGGGTTAAACAGTCAGCGGTCAGTAGGGACAGTCAGATAGGAGACGGCGAACAGAGCACAAGGAGTCTGACCGTCGACACGGTCGAGCGCTGCCAGCGGGCAGTGGGGTTCGGCACCCCTTTACCTCACCATCCCAACAGCAGTAGGAGTAGTCATTGTCAACCCTTGGACAGTTCCCATTGTCAACGCTCGCCACTCGCTAACGTACAGCCGAGAAGAAGAAATAAAGTCAAAACTTCTACTAATGCCCTGTGTTGTGATTTCATTATGCGACCACTAGATACATCGTCTAAGGGTTAGAAACGATCTCCGCTGTATACCAGCAACGTATACGATTCAGCGTGAGTTTGAAGATGCCAGTATATAACATATACGATTTAGTGCTGAACAAAGAAGGGCTATGCAACATATCAAATATGGGGCATCTAGTAAGAATCAAACTCACTGTTCGGTTGTAATGGATCTGTGAAACTAGTTTGATAACTATTACATCACAATTGTACGCCCATCAATGAGGAAGAATGAATTAAGAAAAGAAAGTACAGAATGGATAATAAAGGATGAATTTAATCAATATCACTTACACATGTGTTTCGGTCAGTTTATCTATGTGTACACGATTCAAACTATTATTATTATTAAATAAACAAATGAAATGAAATAGTAATAATAGAAAAATGTAAAAATATTCCGTACACAGAGAAAATTCGACCTTCATCAGAGTGAAATTTTATTTTGAATAATTTTATTTGAATCGTCTACACATAGATAAACTGACCGAAACACATGTGTAAGTGATATTGATTAAATTCATCTTTTATTATCCATTCTGTACTTTCTTTCTTTATTCATTCTTCCTCATATCGTCGGATTCAATTTCAATTCCAGTTTTACACGCCCATCTATACATATATAAAGGGCAGTTGTGTGCATGTATGTATTTCTGTCTGAAACTACGAAAATAAAACAATTAACGGCAAAATAAATATATATATCCATTCATTAACACCAGATTTGCTAATGAAGATTTGATTTATATTCGTGAAGATAACTGAAAAATAAAATTTAAATGATTACAGCATGGGATTTTTTTGCATTTAATATTTTAAACAGGAGACATTAATTTTTATTTTCAGAATGGCTGGATCAACGCAAGGGTTTTTTTTACATAGAGATTTTAATGGGGCATCCTGCGAGGATTCAACTCTTGATTCAACAATAATTATATGTGTGTTTTTATATGTGCTTATATATATTAAAGTGACACTTTTTCTGTGTGGTTCTACGTTACTCTAACAGAGAAAAATCAGCACATTTCCCGACATTGTGGTTAGAAAGTTATTGAGAATGCAATGTGATTCGCCCTCCACCCCTCTATCATCGCTCCTGGTAGGTCCCACAAACAGCATCCGGTGTCCGTGCAAAGCTGATCAATAACAGAGTGTTAGAGACCTTATAAGTGTTTACATATTTTTTATGTGTGGTTCTACGTTACTCTAATTGAGCAAAAGCAGCGCATGTTCCGACATTTTGGTTAGAAAGTGATCAACTGATCGAATTATTGAAAACGCAATGTGATATGGTATCTATTCTTATCTGTCATCGCTCCGAATATGTCTTCTGAACAGCATCCAGTATCCGCGTAGAGCTGATTGATGACAGATTGGTGGAAATAATAAAGTTAGTTTTCTTTTTCAATTGTTTAGAATAGTTCTGTGTCACAGTTTCTTTCTATCATGAGTTGATCACTTCAGTATATGTGCTCCGTTGCGAACAACGCAACAGATCTCCTGATTTACAATCGACTCAGTGACAATAAGTATTCGTTTGAAGTTATTCTAACAAACAGATGAAGCTTTCTTTAAGTGATTCAATCAATCGACATTTAACGTAAATCGTTTAATTTTCTTAAATTGAATTACAATCTCTTTGATAAAAAACAAAAGAATACATTAATGTATAATGAGGACATTTAACGAAAGAGTTGATTTGATTGTGCGACTTGTTAGTTATTTAATCTGGTTTAGGCGTCGAATCAATTGATTTCGAGAGACAGTGATAATGTATAAGTAGTTGCTGATATTTATAATGGCAAGAAGAATGGCTGTTGGTTGGCTGAATTTTACGGCATGTCAACCCTTGGGTTATTTTATGCCGAAGACCTTTTTTTATATTTTTCATTCTAATTGGGTATTTAATTTTTTAAATGCATTTTAAGAACATTTTATTACAGATTATTTAACCCATTATTTAACTGAGATAATTTTGAAACTATATTCAATATATCTGGCCGAGTAGCCATCATCATATAAATTAAGGAACCAACAATTTCACGGTAGAGCTTCCATGGATGGGGAATTATGCCAATCTAAGCTGGCAGAAGTAAAAATCCAAAGAGGTATTTTCCAAGGAGACTTGTTATCATCATTACTATAGTATTATAGCAATGATGCCACCCTGCTACATACTTAATACACGATCCCTTAACAACTAGCACACCTGGCCAGAGTGGATTTAGGATTCATTGCAATGAAAGGGTTCTATACACTTCCTAGATCTCTGGAATCGGAACCTAAAACGAGATGTTGTTTAACGACATACCCAGAACACTAAAACCATCAACCACCACCTTTTAGCACATGATAAAAAAAAGGTTTGAAGGTTTTGCCATAAGAGCAATAGGGTATGTACAATTATATACGTTCTAGGGTTTACCGTGACCAGCCAATTGGGTAGCTTGGTACTTGATCATCTAATTCTTGCTTTTTCTTATTCTGTTGAGGCGCGAATGGCATAGCGGCTAACCCCTCAAAGAATGAAACTAGGTAGATAAATACATAGATAATGAAAGACCGGTTGTTTTGGTTTACGGCATATTAACCCTTTTCGGTTGTTTGTTTGGTTGTTTTTTACGGCATATCAATCCTTTAGTCGTTCAATGCCGTAATAAGGACGTACGTTGCTTACAGCAAGTGCTGTTGCTTAAGTAGTCCTTCGTTAAGTATTGAACAGATACATCCCTGCGTAGTAAGATAATGAGATAATTCAGTCGGCAGAACATTCGCTATATATATATTATATATATATATATATATATATATATATATATAAAGATTACACACTATATATATATATATTGGCAGGGGAGGTATTACCACTCTGCAGTGGTGCAGTCGAAGTATTCAACCGACAGGACAGGACGAATGGCCAAAAAAGCTAAATCATACATGTTTGGACAATACTCTCATTCACTGGATGCAGACCAGAATTTTCTAAATACATTTTTCCTGGAGCTCTGAAGAGACAAAGTTAGATAATCTTTTAACAGGGCTTTTGTCGTGTCGGTACTTACCCTACACGAGAAGATCACCGCTTGTGTTTAGCTTCGTCGGAGAGGGCCACATAGCTAGACATTACATATATATATATATATATATATATATATATATATTAAAGAAATGGATATATATATATATATACATATTAAAGAAATGGATACAATAGAAACCTACTCGAGTTTCACCATAAGGATCTTCAGGGTTAAATTGTGAAACTCGAGTAGGTTTCTATTGTATCCATTTCTTTAATAAATTTTCTCTACTTTGTATTGAGCACTTTGTATTTGTTATATCGCTGACTTAACCCCTGGATTTTGTGCACCTCCAACGTTCGTGCCCATATTCACCGGTAAGTCCCCTTTTATCTATCTATCTATCTATCTATATATATATATATATATATATATATATATATATATATATATATATTATATATTACTAATATATTTTACTAATATATATATATATATATATATATGGAATGTCTAGCTGCACTGAAGAGACGTGACACTTGAGACAGAACAGCTTGGACTTTCTCATATTGTGTGGCCCTCACCTACGAAGCTAAACACAAGCGATGATCTTCTCGTGTAGGTTAAGTAATGACAAGACAGAGGCCCCGTTAAAAGATTATTTAAATTTGTCTCTTCAGAGCTCCAGGAAATGAATGAATAAGATTAAAATATGTGAGAACTCAAACTGGCAAGTCGTGAAGGTTAGGAGATAGAAAAACCATAAAAAACGTAATAAGAACTTATTCAACAATAGGGCCGGTATAGCTCAGTTGGTAGAGCGTTCGGCTAGGAACCACAAGGTTCCGTGTTTGATACCGGCCCTTGCCAACTCAGCGTATGAGTAGCACAGGGATCTGTGCGGTAAAGTGAGGTAGGTGTAGCGCTTCACCCCAGACGGTAATATAATCTCCTTGGTCTAGCACAAGTGAAAAGGGGTATTTGTCTCATACCCCACTTGTATGGACTGGGCACACGGCCTCGTTTTAATGTGGGCCCACCCACAAGCCGAAGCTCATGGGTGGGAAAGAACAAAAATTGCGCCGATCCCCTCGGCATTCCCCCTCAAGGGGGGGGGGGCTCAGGCGCTGGGCAATAACCCAGCCCCGCCCCTTTAAATCAAGGGGCAGGTATTGCCTGGGGGGATAGCCCACTGGCGCTAGTGACAAGGGGATAGACTCCCTCGGTGTCTGGCTGATACCGACATTAGGCCGCCCCGACGACTTTTTTTGCTTGTTAATACTCCATCTATGGATAGAATAGATCTGGTTTAAAAATGTATTCACATTTGATTTGTGCACAAAACTGTAAAAAATCAACGACCCAAAATGTAAATATGAAAGGGTTTCGAGCCTTACCAAAGTAGTTAAATGTTAAATAGCTTGATAGTTATAACTATCAAGCTACTTAACCTACAAATACTACGTGAAGCTTTCCTAGATCCATCAATACTGAATAGCGAGTTCGATCCACGCTGGTGTCAAATATAATCGATATTCTGTCACATCCTACCCTTGGTGAAGGGTTCGAGTACAAAGGTAAACTCTCTAAAATATTTAGAAATCACAGAAACGTCTATTGTTTACAGCATTTTAAACTTTGAACATGTATCTACTTTTCTACATAATCGACATTTTGGCGATGCCTTTTTGTAGGGACTGTGTACGCCATATCGTTGAAGAAGCGCTGAAATTCTTCGTCAGAGTTTCAAACTTCCTACACCACTTGGAGCCATTTTTGACATCCATACACGACTCACCATATATTTCTGTTAATTGGTGAGGAATTCCAATCGGTTTAATATATTTTGCGTTCAAAAATCGAACCACTGCGCGAACTACACACTTGGTGGTAGCATAAATCGAGAGCTCCATCAGAAACGACTGTCAAGTAAAGACTAAGCGGGGCAGTGGGGCGCGTGAAGGGGCAGGCGCAGACACAGACTCATACATCCAAGATACAGCAGTGTTGCCAAAAACCGCACGAACAGTTTCCCTGCGTCACCTGCACACTGGAAACCTTACTTTTGGGATTCCCCTCGTACCTACCATGTGTTCAATTAATCACCATATTAGTACTGAGATTCCATTTGCGGTCTGATGATTTGTTATCGCATTGATAATGAATTATTCGGATTGTGCTTAATTAAAAATGGGGAAAAAATCGTTGTAAACGAAGAAGAAAGACTGAACAGCACAGATTGTCTGTTTTGTTGTTTTGGCTAAGATAAACATCAGTAAGTAAGAAAAAAAAGAAAAAATACAAGAACTTAATCAAGCGGCTAAATTATAACGAGATTAATGAGCTGTCCAAGAACACTCAAGGCAAATTATTTATTTCGTTCGAAAAATGAATTCATAAAAAAAAAAAAAAGTCAGTAAGTTATTTAATGATAATTACTTATTTCTTAAATGACTGATTCATCGTGAAACTTTATTTCGTGAAAAAAAAAATGTTGATCTTTATTATCAAGAGTATCAAAAAAAAAAAACACCCTCTGGGCGATGTAAAATAAATATTGCCTGACGGTATGGGAGTTGAAAATTTAATATCAGAGAGTTTGTATCATAAGTAAAGTAAAATCATCAAATTTATTAAAGGAGTAAAAACTAAATAAATTTATTAAAGGAGTAAAAAATTAAAAAATTGATATGGAAAACTTAGTTCTGATAACTTTTAATATATATTAGAATAATATATATATATATATATATATATATATATATATATATATATATAATACCAGGTATGTATTTATTAAAACTTGTTTAAAAAACGAATGAGGACTGTCTAACATTGCATGCTCAAATTTTGAGCGTATTCTATTTATGACGATTTTAGGCAGTGTGACGTAGCAGTGGCGTAGTTTTTGTTACAGACAAAAACCCGAAGCAAATCTCGATTATTAATGGATTTTAATTAAAGTCATCAATGGCAGCAAGTCTCTTCAGCTTTTCAGGACTCTTCTCAGTATTCTAATTATTGTTACTATTCCCCCACCCCGTGAGTTTTTTGTTCATGAGTTTTAACTAATGGTTTTCCACTGAATTCTGAATAAAAACAATATTCCTCTGGTCTCCAGGACCCTTCTGAGTATTTTACTCTGCTCTGGATGGTGTCGATGCCTCCTCTGGTCTCCAATAGCCCCAGTCACTTTGCCAGACAACTGAGGACTGTTCCAAGGGCAGCAACTACTTGTAGTATCATCGACACATACATGCTCTATAACCTTTTCAGCCCACAGGCAAGATCCATATATTTTCACTTTCTTTCACCTTTACTCTATGCGTTTACATAGTTATTCTGTTATGTTTGTTGGTGTAGTTTCTTAGCTTCGCTTATATTGTTTACAGTACCTGTTGTTGTTGCTGCTGCTGTTGTTATTGTTGTTATTGTATTTCCATAACTGTTTAGCTAGTCGGAATCTCATGTTGAGTAATTCCCCTTCAATATCTCTCTCAGGGCAATGACACGGTTATTTTACTGTGCTTTTCTCTCTCCAAGAAACATGTGACAAATTCTAATGAATCCTGTGATGAGAAGATAAAAAGGAGCTGAGGTGCCCAAGGAGACATAACAAATAAATAAATAAAATATTTACTCTCCCTTACTATTAAGTTTTCCATCTCCAAACCACGGATGATGTATAAAAAAAAGCAGGTGTGAATGACAAGTGTCATTGATAGTGCTGATAATACGACACTGAAGTTGGGCTAAATTGGGAGGTGCAATTATTTATTAACTAGATTTTTAATTAATGTCATCAAACTAGCGTGCCTATATATATATATATATATATATATATATATATATATATATATATATATATACGTTATATAAATCTATATACCTATATATGTATGTACATATGTGTATGTATATACATTTGTATGTATACATATGTATATACTCTAATGGTTAGAGTCGTGGAAAATTGACTCGTCGATTCAAGTTCAATTCCAAGACGAAGCTGTTGGCATTTCACATAGCGCTAATACCCTTGGGAAAGGTATGGATCCATATATTCTCCCTCGAGCTATGGGTTAAATAGTAGGGCAGACTGGGCCCTTCAGCCTTGGGTAGGTAGCCAGTCTAGGAGAGTATGTGTATGTATGTATATACACACATATATATATATATATATATATATATATATATATATATGTATATATATGTACATGTATATATATACATATATATGTATATCTATACATATATATGTATGTATGTATGTACATGTATATCTATACATATGTATGTATATCTATGTACGTATGTTTTCTTGGAGATAGATAATTTAAACAATAAACATTTACGTTTTTGATAAGTGGGGCTCGTTGTCACATATATACGAAATACTATTATTTCTATTTTTTATAAATTTGGTTTAACTTTTTTAGCTTTTTCTTTCACCTAATAAATTTGAATTACAGAAGGAAATTTAGAAATATTTTGATTTTTCAAAATGTTTAAACTAGATAGGAAATAATAACATTTTTAATAGTTTGATTAATAATTTAAACTATTTTCTATCGTCTGCATTCATCTGCTTGTTTACTTCATAAACGCGGTTTTGATTGGATGATTATAAAATGGAAGATATAATCAATAATCTCATTGGCTAATCGTTATTTCGGAGCTAAGTTGTTTTTATACGTATTTCACTCATTTAAAACTTAATTAATTAATTATGAAACCTATGTGCGAAAAGTAACCTTTCTAGGATTTTATTTTAATCCTTACGTAAAAATTATTGAGCCATCTTTTACATCCCACAGAATTAAAAAACTAAAGCGTTTTCATCTTTAGGACTGCAGCCCAAATCTGTTTACTGCCTTTTGCTTTCTAAAACCAAATAACTGCGAGAACTTCACACGCGGTAGCGTCAATCGGATGCTCCAAAGGAAACGACTGTCAAGACTGAGGATGACAGTAAAGTGCACGCAATAGCAGGTATAGGCACATGCACACACACACACACACACACACACATACACACACACACACACACACACACACACACACACACAAAAAAAAACAACAGAATTGGCAATAGACACGTGAACAGTTTCCCTGCGTCCCCAGTGCTTTGGAGACATTATTTTGGGATGATTCTCGTATTTACGAAGGAGGAACGTAGAGAGAGAAACCGAATCTTTAATAATATGAACACAAAATAATTATATCAAAGCAAAAATTGATAATTCACAGGAGAATAGCAAGAGGTGATATAGATGAAAAAAGTAATCACATAATAAGTGAAGCACTATAGGAAATAGAAATGGAAAAAAAATGTAGCACCTCAAAACTACACCCGTGTTAGTAATAGTAGGAGCCCTGGGCATATTTATACCTCTTTGGAGTGTACTATCAATGTAAATGGGAAAGTAATACCCAAAGTAAGCAGCAGACCTCCCCCCAAAATAACAAAGAAAAACAAAGAACAAAGAACAAAAAAAAACATTAAATACATAGAATGCATATAATTGCTACCTTCACTCGCCCTAAAGTGAATTGAAGGTGTGTAAGTGTTATATATTGATGGACGTACTGTCGTTTTTTTAGAGGGTTAATGTAGAAACGGATTTGAGTCCAGGATTTTTGAATTCAAATCTGAACCGTTAGAGTTATTGATACTCGATAACCTTAACTTAACCTTCGATTTCCGGTTACACAAACGGGAGGAAATAAGGATTTGTAGGTCAGCCACAATACATCCGAATGTAAGGATTAACTTGCGTTGGCAACAGCATGCGGTTGAGAAATCCTAAGATTTAAGGTCTGAATAAAATGTGATCACGAAAAAATTGTCTTGTGTTAGTCCCTAAAAACTATGACAAGAATTGGCATTAACAGAGTATTTAGCAGGATCTTAAAAAGGCCAGAACAAGAAGTTTAGAAGAAGTTAGAAGCCAGAAATCCAGACCGATAAAATAAATACAGATAGAAGAAAAGCTGGCCATGAAGGAAACTACTCAAAAGGTACGTAGAAGATTTGATATGGGAGGTATAACCCCAGATATATCTCATGACGAATATCCCACATCCCATAACAGAAGAAATAGACTTAAATATGAGGGAAAAACCACGACTGTCTCTCATAAAAAAGAATAGAGAATTGAAATGAATATCTCACATCTCATAATACATAAAAGAATCAGAACCAGAAACAGATCCCGCTCTCAGAAAATATACCTACCAGCAAAGGGATATACAACATAAGAAACCGAAAGTAAATCTGAACATTAAAATAAATAAATAAATAAATAATAAATAATAATAATAATAATACTAATAATAATAATAGTCGAGAAGAATTGAGAAGAATCGAGACCATCTAAACTACAGATTGTTAAGATCGGCTAGAATATTTAGATGAGACCTGGATACCTGAAGAGATTTACTGTCACTCAGCCCCCAGGGAACAGTTAGCTAATGCATGCATGAAAAACTCTCATGGAGTGAAATAATAATAATAATAATAATAATAATAATAATAATAATAATAATAATAATTCCTAAAGTTATGACTAATACGTGGGAGATATTTGGTCCGATAATTGGACAGGCGGACCCTGAAAGTAATCTAGGTCTATTATATATATATATATATATATATATATATATATATATATATATATATATATATATATACACCTGATAAACCACTGTGACGTGCTCATTCCACTTAAGATCGGTTTAGTTTTAAAAGAAGTCAACCATAGAAAATATTCATCTAAATAATTCATTAAAACGTTCATCAATATTTTTCTAAGTGAAATCTAACGTGAATAATTTTAATTAGAGATGTGCAATGACCTACAAAACAAAGATAAAGTGATAAAACATGTCATACCACAAAATCCTCAATAGAAGAGCTTTTAGTTATGCATATTTATCACGTATATTTATAATGTAGTGCAATGATTTGTATTTTCAACAAAAAGAAGAATAAAAAACAAGAACAAAAACAAAAAACTAAAACTAACAAAAAAAAAAAAGAAGCAAGAAAGAACAAGAAAATAACAGGCATATGGCTGTAGAGACAAGCCTGCTGGCAAAATGAATGCACAAATGTTGCAAACTTCACTGAAAGTTTTTTTTTGATTGATTGAAACATAATGTCTAACATATTGGGTTATTTTATGCCTAGAGGTTTGAGAATTATGTTCATTTTTTGTGTAGTTGTTCCCAAGGAGTGTTTTTGCCCAGGGTCCTTTGGAACACGAATAATTTTAAAACCAGTTCTACTTTGCCCATAGATAGGACCCTAATATGTGCTACCCCTGCAGGACAGAATAATGTCAACTATGGGGTCAGTTTTAGTCTTAACCCACAGCAGAGAATACTGTAAGCCTATTCCAAGCCTCACCAACATTTTTTTTGCTTTGTAAAATTTGTTTATGTTTGTTACGTTTTGCAAATTGTTTTTATTTATGTATATAGTACATGAGGAATAAAAATTGATTTTTTAATTACTTAGACTAGCAACCCCACCAACCCCCTAAAGAAACACCATCCGGGTGGTGTAAAAATTAATTTTTCAAAGATAATGATGGATGGTGGGAGTTACAAATTCAATCTTAGAGGTTTTGTATCATAAGTAAGTAAAATCATCAAATTTATTAAAGGACTAAAAAACAAAAAAACAAAAAAAAATTAAAATGAAATGGAATCTTAGTTTTGTGTCTCTTAAAAAATGTTGTTTGAATCTATTAACTATTAAGTAAGGAATTATTTTGAATATTTTACACATAAATTTTTACACACAATCATTGGTATTTATCTATTTATTTATAAACTTTTTCTTTATCCTTAAAATAATTAAAAAAACTACTGATTACAAGGTTGTTCTTTATTCTATGTATTGACGATTTTGGTTAATGCGACGTAAGCAACATCCCCTCTCTAAAAATGACATAAGAAGAGAGGGGTTCCTCCTCTTGTACCATTATAAGAGGGGGCTGGTGGACTTATACTACGTTAAAAATTAAATATCGAAGTACCACCCCCCATTTTTCCCTCTTGGACAACAGTTTAAGGCAGAGTAACCTACCTGCCATACGGAGCTTAACACCTGAAACCAGGATACTGGATGCTGCGCAGAGAACCTCCTAGGGATAATGAATGATAGAGAATGTTGGCGGGAGATTGTCATGTATATCCGTGCTAATTGCGGATGTATCTTGTAGTCTTCATTTCTAAAACAAATATCAGTTTTAGCTTACATCGATCAACAGTTAAAAGAATGTTCAAGGTTGAGGAGGAGCAAATAAGTATTACTTCTAATTTTTTGTCAATTAATTCCAGAATTTCTCACTTTATATTAGATTATTGCACATTCCTCTGTATAACCTTGAAAAAATACCATTAGTTTGAAAAATAATTTAATTTGTGTAAGGAATATTCTATGAAGCCAGAATGTTCAGCTATTAAAAATGCGCCTCATTTGTTATTAGTTTATTTACTGCTAAATAAAACCCACGCCAACATCCTCTAAGTGTGATAATTCGATAATTTTTGGAAAAATTCTCAAATTTGAAGCAGAAATATCAAAAGAAAAAATTGTATACATTTCAAACGATAAACAAAACGATTGATTGATTAATTGATTGTAAATACATGTTAACCCATCCATGGTTATTTTATGCGAATATAAATGTATAATGAACGTCATTTCATAGTGTTGAGAAATTTCTCTTATAAGGTGTGTGCCTGATGCCTGCTCCTACTTATAGACTCGCCGAGAACCATGTGATCAAGTTCTTGGCCAATCACTGGCAGTACTCTGCTGTTAATACAATAATTAAACGGAGCATACTTTAACTTTCGTGGACGACGGACAAAGGATTCCGTAACTCAGGACTTATACGCAGAATAGGACTTATTCACTAACCAAAGGATTTCATAATCCGGACTTACTTACTTTAAGCCCTTTTCAACTGCCAATGATTGCATTTAAAAACCTAACACATAGAAAAAAAGTTGTTGTACATTTATATTCATATTTCTTGTGTAATTTGTTTCTTAATGAGATTTTGCACTCAGTTGTATGGTTTTTAATTCTATTAATTTGTACACAGTTATATTATGTCAAATAGTCCTATCTAATAATACTTTTTACACAATTATCTGATGTCAAGTATCCCTATATAATGCACAAAAAGTACATACTTTATATGGTATCAAGTATTCCTATCTAATATAAATACTTTGCTCACAAATATATAATGTCAAGTGTTCCTACCGAATACAAATAAATGGCATACTGTTATATGGTATCAAACATTCATATCTAATACAAATAATTTGCATACTCTTGTATTATTTCAAGTATTCCTATCTAATATGAATAATAAGCAAATAGTTGTATGGTTTGAAGTATTTCTATCTAATTCAAATAATTTGCACACAGTTGTATGATTTCAAATATTTCTATCTAATACAAGTAATTCTCACACAGTTGTATGGTTTCAAGTATTCGTATCTAATACTAATAGTTATATGCTTTCAATTAATTATATCCATTTAATAATAGCCATATTATTTGTACTCAGTTGTATAGTTTCAAGTATCTTACAATAATGCCCAGAGGAAGCGCGTGGTGTAATGGTTAAAGTGATGGAAATGGACTCGTCGCTCCGAGTTCAAATCCTGGACATGGTAATTGCATTTCACTTAGCGCTAATACCCTTGGGAAAGGTATGAATCCTACTCTCCCTCCAGCTATGGGTAAATAACAGGGCAGACTGGGCTCTTTAACCATGGCTAGGTAACCTGTCTAGGAGAAGGAAAACTCAGAATTTAAACTTGTTTAACTCCGCTTAAGAAATTGACCTTGTGTCACATCCTGCTCGTGCGGAGGGATAGGTAAATATATATAATAACCCTCAGTCAATAATTATATCTTCAAGTAGCTATTCTTAAAACAAATAATTAATAGTTATATATATATATATATATATATATATATATATATATATACCAACTCCTCCGCACGAGCAGGATGTGACACAAAGTCAATTTCTTAAGCGGAGT
>CM042144.1:101473968-101488968 GCA_023376005.1 Doryteuthis pealeii | reverse complement strand
AGATCTCTGTGCTACTCATACGATGATTTGGCGAGGGCCAGTACCGAACCGGGAACCTCGTGGTTCCCAGGCGGACATTCTACCGACTGAGCTAAACTGGAAGAACCCAACAATTTGTTGATATTCTGTAAAGCTAACCAATCAATCTAACTATATATTATTTCACATTTTGAATATATTATTTTCTTCCCACATATATTTACATAATTTTATTATTGGTCATAGAGTAAGAGATATTGTGTATGCAACCACTTTAACTGTTTTCTGTCAGTATTAATTAGTTTTAGGCAATTTAGATTTTATCACTATCCCAAACCATGAAAGACAGTGTCAGTTCTTTGTCTCGGAACAATATCGGTATCAACAATTTGTTCATTATTTGAAAACGCTGGTCGTTAAGTGACAGCTATTAGGCAGACAGACAAATGGCTGCAAAGGGCATCATAAAATCATATACTAAACTTAGCAATGCCAAAAATATTAGGCACCTAGTGAGAATCGAACCTACACGTAACGATTTTCAAAACAAGCTCATTAACACTTATACTACACAAGCGCGTGGTGTAATGGTTAAAGTCATGGGAAATAGACTAGTCACCCCGAGTTCAAATCCTGGACGTGGTAATTGCATTTCACTTAGCGCTAATACCCTTGGGAAAGGTATGAATCCTGCTCTCCCTCCAGCTATGGATGAATAGTAGGGCAGACTGGGCTCTTTAACCTTGGTTAGGTAACCGGTCTACGAGAAGGAAAACTCTGAATTCAAAACCTGTTGAACTCCCCTTAATAAATTGACTCGCAGCAGCTCTCCAGCCACTGAGATCCTGCCATGTGTTGCTGGCAGCGACTCTCGCACGCATCACTTGTTTACATTGAAAAATCATTACATGAATACGCCTTCCATATTTATTGGAACAGAATTGATCATGAGGTGAATAAATAATGAACTTTGAAATATTCTATCATACAGGTAAAAAATACCAAAAAGAATGGGCAGCCAAAAAGTTAAAGAAGTAGGGCATTTACCCTTAGAGGATCATCAATAAAGATCTGACTTTTGTCAGTACAAAGAAGTGAATCATATATATATATATATATATTATATATATATATATATATATTAAAATAAGTGTATTTTGGCAGCATTTTTCTTTTAAGCATATTGTGTTAAATTGTACAAACAATTCTTGTCAGACGAGTGTTTATTCGATCCTTTCTAATTTTCGGGCCATCTTTTTGGTGTCAGGGTAGAACTGGTGCAGCAGCGCACCAAAGGTTTCATTACGAGCAGTTTCGGCAATACAATTTGCCATCATCAGGTAGGAAACTGATGGTATGTTCCATGTCTCGTTTTTAAGGAGAACGAGTAGTAGCGTAGGAATATATATATATATATATATATATATATATATATATATATATATATATATATATATATAGATATAACCCCGCCACACAAGTAGGACTGTTCTACGCACAGCAGTTTTTTTTAATTCATAAAATAGATAAATATATAGATGGAATATTTCAGCTAAATATCATTTTCTTATTGAACAGTGTCATCTTACTTGATGAGATGAAAGAGTATATTCTATCTTTTATCTTTACTCAATAATTTATATACACTGTCGATGGACCAAAGAATACACTGCCAGCATCATTTAAAGAAATATAAGAGCGCACCAAGATGGAATCTAACAAGATAAAGAGGATGTAATCCACATAAAGAAACACGCATTTTCATCTGACACACAGTAGTCTGACAGTCAACGAAAACATCCAGACTATCCAGGTCTCCTCGTGAGACAATTGTTTTTTCTACACTGTTGAGGACAATAAATCGATATTCACTATAATTTGTCGAGATATTTTTTCCTACGTGTCTTCAGACGAAGTCGGTTGTTTCTTCTGTTTCCACTCACAGACGATGATCATAGAAAATAGATTAAAAAACAACAACCAGATGCTAGTCTAAGCCACAACGCTATAAATGTAAATATGAACGTATAATGAATGGGATTCTCTAACCTTTAAGCATAATATAACCCTTGCTGGGTTGATATGCCGGATTTGAACTCAGGTCGCCGTGTCTATTTTTTACGACAATAATCATTACATGACGGCCGCTGCTAAAGTTCTTGCGGAACATATTTTTGTTTAACCAAATGAGTCATAGGATATCTTCTTTTTTTTTATCCAGGAGAACGCCGGATACATCTGACAGTCTGTAATAGGATATGATGATAAACTGATATTTCAAGGGAGATAACTATGAAATGCTAATTATAGAACCATCTTACTTTCATTCGGGATGAATGTTGAATGAAAAGGCCGAAAGGAAAAATAAAATGAGAGACATTATAAATGGAAACAAATGCAAAAAGTGTGGAGACAAATGGAAAAGACTAACTGATAAAGGTAAAGGATGAACGTAGAGACCGAAGAAGAAGGAAGAAATTGTTGGAGAACTTTGGTGATATAAGGTGTGCTGCAATACACCACTTAAATCTATAGACTAAGCGAGGTCATGTGGTTTAAACCTCAGCCCGAATACGAGGCTGGTTAACTCCTTAATCGGCTGATATTGACAGACGTCCAATTGCATTCCTTGCCAGACTGGGGAGCACCAAGGAACAACCAAAGGATCATACCAAATATTAAGGGATACTAAGGAGGAACGCAAGGATTCTTCACAAACGATTGCGCTCTGCTTAACACCAAAGATCTCGGCTGGATGGCGCTCTTGCTTTCAAGCTCAAAGGATGGCCACACAAATCATAACAGAAATAAGGTGGCGAAAGAAACTAATGGAAACATAGACGTAAATTGAGGAAAATGATTAGATTCTAACGGCACATCAACCCGTCTGGAGTTATTTTATGCCGACATCGACCGAAACAGTGTACAGATAAAATAAAGATGAGTATAATAGTCAGAATAATCCAACTAATCAAAATTATTAAGCCTCATTTTAAAAATTCTGAGAAATATTATTATTTATTTCGGGTTAGCTCAGTCGGTAGAGCGTTCGGCTAGAAACCACAAGGTTCCTAGTTCGATACCGGTCCTCGCCAACTCAGCGTTATGAGTAACACAGGGATCTGTGTGGTAAAGTAAGGAGCTGATGGTAGGTGTGGCGCTCCACCGCAGATGCTAAAACAATCTCCTTGGTCTAGCGCTATTGAAAAGGGGATAGACTCCCTCGCTGACTGGCTGATACCGAGTTTAGGCCGCCCCGTCGACTTTACTTGTACTTATTTATATACGAAGAGTACACTTATGTATAATACCTCTGGTAAAAATTCTGGAATTAACACATTTGGATGATGTTCACTAAGGTTTTTTCCTCTGCCCTATATATGATGTTATATTCAGTGTATAAAATGTCATTACAGGAAACTGATTAGGTAGGAAATCGGAAAAATGAAACAAATATGAATGAGAAGCCATTGAAATTAATATTCATCTTGCCTCGCGCCTTTTCACTATAGTCAACTCTTCGGTTTCTTCTTTGATTTTCAAAACAAAATGAAAGCAATGCTATTGAAGTAACATCAAAACGAACTACTTTTCTGTGAATGGACTACTGGTTTATTTAGTTAAAAGGAAAACTCATATTAAACGAATGACGTACTCTTGGTAGTACAATCTTTAAGGAATTAAATATATATATATATATATATATATATATACACTATCCATAGGCCCTGCTAGTATATATATATTTTTGGGTGTGTGTGTGGAGATTATGTGCTTAATTAAAGTCATACCTAATTTGTTAATTAATTAATTATAATTAAATGAATTAGGCGTGCATATCGGTTTAAATGTAAAGCGTAAACAAATCAAGAAAAAGTCGATATCTGTATGTACATTTCAGCCCATTAGGCCTCATCAGCAGAGCTATAGAAAAGGCAGTGCTTTGTGCGCGATTCGAACCCTACCTGTCAGGCTGACAGGCGGACATTCTAACCCCTACACTAGCTGGCTTCCCCAGAATTTTTCGTTTATTTTAAACTGATATGTATGTCGCACTTTTTGGGTGACTTAAGGCACGACTGTATGAAGTGGTCAAACAATGTGTTTGAAATGGCGAAGGCCGACATTTCAAACACATCGTTTGACCACTTCATATATATATATATATATATATATATATATACTAGCAGGGCCTATTGATATACCGCAGCATGATGATTTGATTATTACAACGTTTGATATGTGTACTTGTGCTATTGCTAAGTAGTTCAATATTCTAAAAGTATAATAATGTTGATTTAACTTTCTCTCCCACGCACTCTTTTTCTTCTATTTTCCTTTTTTTTTCATTATATTCGATTGAAACAGATTATCGGTATCGTCTCCTCTCTGTATATTTCCTCTATATTTTCTTATATTTTTTCTGTGTGGTATGTCTTTTTCTTAACTTTCTTTCTTTATAATAAAAAAGGAATAGTGCATTATTTAGCTGAAGTGGCAAAACTGATTCGAAATAAGAATTCACCAAATAAGCAACACCAGATTATCAGAATTTATCAGAATTTACATTTTTGCATTTCATCTTGGACGATCGAGACGGTCTCATTTGTAACCAGAAGGTTTGCAAGACGATAATGGTCGGAAGATTAAGGAACGAATATATATATATATATATATATATATATATATATATATATATATATATATATATTATATATATTATGGACTCTTCCGTCGATTTTCGACGTATGAGGGTTCATATACACAATGAACATCCACACAGCGATTTGTTTATAGTGGTGAAGACTTGTGTTGGATCCCTGTGCTACTCATACGCTGAGTTAGGAGGGCTGGTATCGAATTAGGAACCTTGTGGTTTCTAGCCAAACGCTCTACCGACTGAGCTAACAGTTATCTACAGACACTGTGTTTTGATGTATCACGTCTCTTCAGTGTGGCTAGACATTTGCAAGCTACTGCAAGCCAGAATGGAAGCCCGATCGATTCATCATCAGTCAGGCTGATAAACTACTCGGCCACAGTCACTGCAAACTGGAAGGGGGATTTTAACCGATAAATACACACATCTGTGTGTATGTAAAGGCCGCCATAGAGTGCTCCATCCTTTTTATGGGAGCTTGTATTTTTCTACATATTGTCTTGTATCATATAGGAATATTATACTGCTGAAGCTCCAGCCAACTTAGATGAATTACAGTAATTACTCACGTCGTTTCAGGCAGAAGAGAAAGCACATCTTTCAGTGATGAGGAAATCAATCCCTACTTATCATCATACGGATGTTTCTTATTCTGTTTTTTTTTATTACAAGGAAATAAGCAAATGTATAAGATATCAGAGGTGAGCTTTTTCCTCTATCTACACGCACACAAGCACAAGTTCTATGAATGTGTTTCTAATTAAATATCTGATTTGTTTCCAGGTTAAATATCTCGGTTATTGCAATTGACACGGCGTCGTGATTCTCGGCTGATTTCGTCTTCAGCCTTCTTTTCTATCACCGTGTGGAACTCTCTAAGAAAAAAGAAAGAGAAACCTAGTTAATCCTGTCTAGCTGAGGAAAGTAGCGTGTCAGGTATGCAATGTTGTACTACCTTCGTTTCGAATCGAGCTTAGACACACAATAATTGTGAAGACATGAATTTCACATCAACTTGAGGCGTCTCTGGTTTTGTGATGATTAGCTAGCTAAGCTAGCAGACCGTGGGCAAGGAATTCGATTCTCACTGAGTGTCTTATGGTTCTGGTTTTGTGTCAAATCTAGGTAAGCCTTGTAAATACTTACATTTATTCATTGGTGTAATATATACATCCAATTATCATTTATTAATGGAAAAAATAGAAATCTCACGATATAATTGGTATATATACATTTATATATATTTATATATATATATTAATTATATCGTGTAATTTCTAATATTATATATATATATATATATATATATATATATATATATATATATATATATATATGTATTAATTAACAGGATGGAAAAATCGACCTACCCTTGTACGTACCTTATTCTATAAAGTGCACTTCAGTAAAAATCGAAATGAAATGAATAGAAAAAAGTTCATCAGGTTTATAATTGTTAGGGAAGAAAAATAGAAATAAGAATGTGATACTTGAGTTTTAGAAACATCGATTCACTGGCAAGGCCACAGTGACATTTTCCAACTGATCAGAAAGATGGTACACAATACATAGGGCAAATAGACTGTCTAGCGAATCTTCTATTCTGACTGCACAATCATCAGGTGTAAGATGATATAATATATTAATATTATAATATATTATATAACATATCAATATAGTAATATATTAATACTGGTGTTCCTTAATCATCTTCTGTCCGTTATCTTGCAACAAACAGACAACGTTTCAACCGATGTGCCCTCCATCCAGTTTGACATATGGCGCAACAGATATAAGGGTTGAGTTAATACAGCTCTAAGTGGCAATCCTTTGTAGGTTACAGGTTTAATCCTGACTACTGGTGATAGTAACATAGAGCACTTAACATAGCTTATAACTTGTACCCGGTCATGGTTAAGGGAATGAGAACAAGTAATTCCAATGGATTAAATAAAGGTTTCAATACAAAGTTCCGTGGAGGCTCCTGAGTTAGCCGAGTTCGAACTTGGAAAATATTTTGTTAGATTTAAAAAAGAAATACAAAAAACAATTTCCAATTTCGAGCAGAGTCTTTAACAGGATGGACAAATCCCGAAGGACAACCTCTATGCAGAGCTTTCGTTTGGTAAGAGAAAAATTGGTTGCCCCTAGCTGCGTTTCAAGGATGTCTGCAAGAATAATCAAAGGTGCTTTGGCATTGCCCCTTCCAGCAGGGAAAATTTGGTTCAGGACCGGTGGTGGCAGAATCTCCTTAGAGGACTGTTCATGTCTGAAGCCACCCTGGCGCAACACCATGAAGCCAATAGGTCCAGAAGAAAGCAGCGGCAACAAAGCATCGGCCCATCAACATCTTCAAGAACAGCCTGCGACACCTGTGGCCAAGAATGTTTTTGGAACATTGGACTTTACAGTCACAGGAGGTACTGTAACTTCAGTGGCACAAAAACTACATTATATTCTTCCGAGACTGAAATACTAATGAAATGATGACAAGTATATGTGTGCGATCCTTTAATTGCTTTAACTCAATCTTACTCTATACATTTATCGCAATTTGAGGAATAAAAATATAAAACTGTATTTTTATAAGTAAGTGTTCGTCGTATTTAATGAATCATGTTTGTATTGCACCAAGGACAGGATGTGACATAAAGTCAATTTTAAAGTGGAGTAAAGGGGGTTTGAATTCAGATTTTTCTTCTTCAAGACTGGTTGCCTTACAAACGCTAAAAATACCAGCCTGCCTTATAGTTTATTCATAGCTGGGGTGAAGAATGATAGAGGGATTCATGCCTTCCCTAAAAACATTAGCGCAAAGTGAAACACAAACAGCCTTGAACAGAATTTGAACTCGGGTCTCCGATTTCATTTCCTTTGATGATAAACTTTATGCTAAGCGTGCCCCATGATCATCTTCTTGTAATATAACTATCTCGCTGTTTATTTTAATAGCAGTTATATTGTTCAATGTAGTCTAAAAGTTGTTTTATAGGATAGGAAACCTTATTTATCAATCAAAACGTCGGTATTGATTTTGATAGAAGTTCTATTATTCTATGTGTTCTCGAATTTGTTTTATAGGTTCAGAGATCTTATTTGTCGATAAGAATTTCTATCAATATTTGGTAACATTTCTATTTGGTCTCAAATTTGTTTTATAGGTTCAGAGATCTTATTTGTCGATAGAATTCTATCAATATTTGGTATTGGTCTCAAATTTGTTTTATAATTTGTCGATCAGAACCTCTATTAATATTTGGTAACATTTCTATTTGGTCTAAAATTGGTTTTATAGGTTCAGAGATCTTATTTGTCGATCAGAACCTCTATCAATATTTGGTAACATTTCTATTTGGTCTCAAATTGGTTTTATAGGTTCAGAGATCTTATTTGTCGATCAGAACTTCTATCAATATTTGGTAACATTTCTATTTGGTCTCAAATTTGTTTTATAGGTTCAGAGATCTTATTTGTCGATCAGAACTTCTATCAATATTTGGTAACATTTCTATTTGGTCTCCAATTGGTTTTATAGGTTCAGAGATCTTATTTGTCGATCAGAACTTCTATCAATATTTGGTAACATTTCTATTTGGTCTCAAATTGGTTTTATAGGTTCAGAGATCTTATTTGTCGATCAGAACTTCTATCAATATTTGGTAACATTTCTATTTGGTCTCAAATTTGTTTTATAGGTTGAGATATCTTATTTGTCGATCAGAACTTCTATCAATATTTGGTAACATTTCTATTTGGTCTCAAATTGGTTTTATAGGTTCAGAGATCTTATTTGTCGATCAGAACTTCTATCAATATTTGGTAACATTTCTATTTGGTCTCAAACTTGTTTTATAGGTTCAGAGATCTTATTTGTCGATCAGAACTTCTATCAATATTTGGTAACATTTCTATTTGGTCTAAAATTGGTTTTATAGGTTCAGATATCTTATTTGTCGATCAGAACTTCTATCAATATTTGGTAACATTTCTATTTGGTCTCAAATTTGTTTTATAGGTTGAGATATCTTATTTGTCGATCCGAACTTCTATCAATATTTGGTAACATTTCTATTTGGTCTCAAATTTGTTTTATAGGTTGAGATATCTTATTTGTCGATCAGAACTTCTATCAATATTTGGTAACATTTCTATTTGGTCTCAAATTGGTTTTATAGGTTCAGAGATCTTATTTGTCGATCAGAACTTCTATCAATATTTGGTAACATTTCTATTTGGTCTCAAACTTGTTTTATAGGTTCAGAGATCTTATTTGTCGATCAGAACTTCTATCAATATTTGGTAACATTTCTATATGGTCTAAAATTGGTTTTATAGGTTCAGATATCTTATTTGTCGATCAGAACCTCTATCAATATTTGGTAACATTTCTATTTGGTCTCAAATTTGTTTTATAGGTTGAGATATCTTATTTGTCGATCCGAACTTCTATCAATATTTGGTAACATTTCTATTTGGTCTCAAATTGGTTTTATAGGTTCAGAGATCTTATTTGTCGATCAGAACTTCTATCAATATTTGGTAACATTTCTATTTGGTCTCAAATTGGTTTTATAGGTTCAGAGATCTTATTTGTCGATCAGAATCTCTATCAATATTTGGTAACATTTCTATTTTGTCTAAAATTGGTTTTATAGGTTTAGAGATCTTTTTTGTCAATCAAAACTTCTATCAATATTTGGTAACATTTCTATTTGGTCTCAAACTGTTTTATAGGTTCAGAGATCTTATTTGTCGATCCGAACTTCTATCAATATTTGGTAACATTTCTATTTGGTCTAAAATTGGTTTTATAGGTTCAGAGATCTTATTTGTCGATCAGAATATCTATCAATATTTGGTAACATTTCTATTTGGTCTCAAATTGGTTTCATAGGTTCAGAGATCTTATTTGTCGATCAGAACCTCTATAAATATTTGATAACATTTCTATTTGGTCTAAAATTGGTTTTATAGGTTGAGAGATCTTATTTGTCAATCAGAACTTCTATCAATATTTGGTAACATTTCTATTTGGTCTAACATTGGTTTTATAGGTTCAGAGATCTTATTTGTCGATCAGAACTTCTATCAATATTTGGTAACATTTCTATTTGGTCTAAAATTTGTTTTATAGGTTGAGAGATCTTATTTGTCGATCAGAACTTCTATCAATATTTGGTAACATTTCTATTTGGTCTAAAATTGGTTTTATGTTGTCACAGACCTTATATATCAAATAGAACCCCATTCTTCACTTTGATACCAGTTCTATTATTGTATATGTTCTAACAATTGTTTTATAGTATTTTAAACCATAATTATTGTTACATACCTCTTTCTTTACTTCTATTCTTCTATTCTTCTTCTGACGTCTTTTCTATCTTACGTCTTCTTCTAGCGTCTGGACTTCGTCTTGGGGACTTCGTGTCTGGTCTTCCATTGGGGATTTCTCTTTATCAGAAGCCCAATGTCATTGGTAGTTTTTAGATAATAACACAAGACTTCGATTTACTTAGATCATGTTTATTTTGAAATCCCCACCAGACTATCTGCGCAGATTGAGTCGGAGCGTGATGTACACGACTCAGCACCGTCGTGGTTTCTGGCCGACTGACTAAAATCTATTTCTTATCTATACCGGAAGAAGGTCTTCTTCACCGATTCTCACGGTATCCACCGGAAGGTTAGGATGAGGTCAAGCATTGTCACTCATCCATCAAGGCCACCGGCTGCAACTTATAACCGCTATTTTGATTTCTACACTACTGTACATGAATATTAGGCATCTAATAATTATGTAACATTATCAATAAACTCTATTATTTCAGAGGACTGTGTGTGGGTTACAAAATTGGTTAGATGGAGCCAAAAGTACCACAAAATGGAAACCTAACCTAATCACGAAAAGAAAAAAAATGAAAAGAACTCGTTAAAGCGAGACTGTAACTTTATCAGTTGAGTATAGAAGTGCATTATTTAAAGCAGCTGATATACAATTACCCGTTCGAGTTGGATGAGAGCGCTTCAGATCGACCACTCACAAACATATTCATTATTTTGCATAAATAAACCTATGTCATACCGGCATTGTTAGGAACACACAATCAGTAGATAATAGTTCCTCAATTGATACTTCTCGACGAATCCCGGCGAATTTCGCAAATCCATTGATCTAGTGTCTAATAATTTCCCAGTGATCTCAAGACTCGGTCTCTGTAAAGAATTGCGTTTATCCGATCAACAATCCCTTAGATATAAATCGCCTGGATATGTCTTTAAACGTATCATCAAAAAATGGGGAATTGGCATACCATTACGAGGACGCCTCGTTAAGCCTACACGTGTTTTTTACATCTATAAATACCTACCTTTCTATACATAATCATGAAAGTATACATGTTTGTATACATATATACAAAGTGTGTCATAAACGTATCGAGATTGAAGCTGTATTTACGATGAGAGAAATGAAAAATGAATGGAACGTTAATTTCTTTTTAGAATACAAGTTGTGTCATAAAAGTGCTGTGTTTGAAGCTGTGTTTACCAAGATAGAAATGAAAAATGAATGGAACGTTATTTTTCTCAGAATACAAGGTGTGTCAAAAAGTACAAAAAATCTCGATACTTTTTTGACACATCTTGTATGTATATTTCGCCAGTTACCGTCAGTGGAAATGAAATTGGAGACCCGAGTTCAAATCCTGGACTGCGTTTCATTTCGAGTTAATACTCTTGGGAAAGGTATGAATGCATATCTTCTTCTTCTAGCTAAGGGCATCGCATCGTGGTGTAATGGTTAGTAAACTAGTCTCGCACACACATTACTATTGAATTGAAAGTTCGATCCTAACTGGATGTCCGATACTTGCGACTGTGTCAGATCCAACCAGTGGCAAACGATTTGGATAAATACCTATCTTCTCCATTTAGCTATTGATGAATAATAGGACAGACTGAGTTCTTTAACGTTGGCAAGACAAAGAGTCTATCAGATGGAAAACTGTGATTTCAAACCAGCTGTACTCCACTTAAAAATTGACCTTGTGTCGCATCCTGCAAGTGATGGAAGGATTGGGTTAATACATGTATGCAAAAAAAAAAATCTTAGTAGTTAACAAGATTTCAGAAGAATACTAATCCACCTGTAGAGATGTTTGACCCCACTACTAAAAAGGGTTTCCTTGGTAGGACACTAAATAAAGCCCTGGCCCAGTCTTGTAGCTGGGGGGGGGGGGGGAGTGTGGGATTGTCATTAACCACAGATCCACTCTGAACCGGGCTTGCTGTATCTGTTAAAATGCCATCTATAGGATAAAAAGATTTTTTCGAAATTATTAATATTAAATCGGAATACATGAACTCATATAACTGTATGTTTAAACAAAGGATTATCATTATTTTACTCCTTCAGAGTTTTCTACACTAGGTTTAACTGGTGGTTTTTATCGTAAGTCTGAGAATTAAAAAAGCCATTATTTGATGGACAAATAATTCTTAATTGTAATGATATTATAACAAAACTCGAACTAATGAAAACCACAAAAATCTCAACTACATTCTTATAGATCCCATCCGATGAAAGCTAGCCTTTCTTATGAAGAAAACAATATTTCCTGGAGAAATAATACTTAATATACATTACTTAATATACAATAGTATAAATAATACTTAATATACTATACAATAAAAAAGAATCGGACCAATTCAAACCACAGAAATCAAAATTGCATTCTTAAAGTCTACGTCTCGATGAGATCCTATGTTTTCTCTTTTCTTTTCTTTCTTTCTGAATTCAAACCCCAACTTATAAATTACACTGACTAACATAATTACTTGAGATCGCGTTCTAATTATTTTACAATTTTAACAGCTTAAAATTAAATCTTATAAAGATATCTTTCTTTAAATTCATAAAGTTGATAACTTTTAACAGTTTGTTAATTTATATAGCTATTCTTAATGTATTTTTAAAAAATAAACTATATTTGCTGCTAATGGAAGGAATAGTATTTTGTTTTATGTTTGAAAATCGATTATAGATTAATCAACATTGATGTTAACATTCTAATAATATAAAGTTTTCTTCAGTGGTTTATCAAGATAACATAATCATACAAGTGTCATGCTGTGTACATACAGAACTTTCTTGTTTGGTTTTTTTTTGTTTTACGGCATATAAACCTCGGTGGGTCATTTAATGCTGATAAAGTTTTGAAATAAATCAATTCTTAATGGATAATACAATTTTGTTTATAAACTCATGTTTTCTATTTAACCCATAGATGGGACCCTAAGTGGGGTCAGAGTGGACCAGGGAGCAATGGTGATGAAGGGGTACTCCACAATCCTCAAACCTCTAAAACTGGAACCTCACCATCAGATAGAATTTAACGTCATTCCCAGGACATGAAGACCCGCAGTCACCGCCTTCTAGCACCCATATGATAAAAAGGGCTGGGCTTGCCATAAGAGCAATGGTTTGGTAAAATCATATAGCTACTAGGGCTTGACGTGACCAGCCGATTGATCGGAGGGGGCCTCTCCGACCGCTCGTCTAGCCCAAGATAGGAACTTTCTTGTACAATAAAAATTATTGGTTTTTGTGTTTTTTTGATCTAAAATTAAAGAAGTGTAACTATATATATTTTTTATCTTCCACCATTTGTATACCACTCACCACTCTTTCATTACGGGGTAATAACCCATCCTTGTAAGAATACTATTTCTTTCTTTTAGAAGTCCGTCGCAGACAACGGTGACGTCACACGAAGTATTCAACTGTTGTGGACCTCCTGGTGGCTAGTTAGTCCAATTCTGGATTTTTCAGATGCGGTCACATACATTGCAAGGGGAATTCCCATCTGCATTTGGTGGTTCATTACGTCGAAGACGTCGCCTCTCTGCAGTTCTGTTAATCTCGACATTGAGTCACTCAGCTTCTGTGCAGCACGCGTCTCGCTAACCCTGTCTCTTGGTGTCCAGATCTTCCAGGCTAGAAGGTGTGATGGTGCGTTGTCATAATATGGTCTTTTAACCGCTTTCTATCTCAACTTTTCTTAACTATTTTTTTACGTTCAATCACATTTTTGCATTCAATAAATATGCATACCAAACTTGTTAGCTTTTCTTCATCATCAACTCAGGCTGACAACACGAATTCAAATGAATCTCTCTCTCTCTCTCTCTCTCTCTCTCTCTCTCTCTCTATAAATCTGTCTCTAGGCTCTTGGTAGGTGTTCTAATCAATTAGTGTCTGAACATAGTTGATGAATGTAAGTTTCTGCAGATCGGCCAAACTCTTCCGTCCATATGTAGGAGTCCATAGGAGAAGGTAGCTTATGAGTTCGTCTTTACATCTACAGTGCCCCTCTCTCTGTTAAGTTCTTCACGCGGCATCCAGTATCCATACAGATCTGATCAATGAAATTGCTGGTCGATCAACATTGGTATGCCCATGTGTAGGTGTTCGAAGATGAACTTCTCTTATGAATTCTTCCTTACATATTCAGCAATGTCCAGCATGTCCCTTTTCGTCGTACTAGTTCTAAAACATCTGCATATTCCGCATTTGTTATAGTTTCGGCGGGATATCGTTGGCTTCTTGCCTTTTTTTTTAGTGTGAAACTTTTTTCAATCATTAAATATTATAGCGTTCGTAGTACGCAGGATAGGCATATTATGAATAGAAATGGTGCTATTGTGTGTTCTTGTAGGACTTCAGTGACATGTCAAAGAAATTTGTGTTAACAATCAGGTAAACAAACCATTGGTTTCAAGACTTTGTAGAGCATCGATATAGCAATAACAGTTTATTTGGCGAGACCACATGCTAGATATAGTTGCTCCATATTTCCTCTGTGTTTAGAGTGAAATGCTTTGAGCAAATCTAACAACAAAAGTGTTGCCTCAAGATTTTTTGCTCGTACTTCTTTGACGAAAAATCAGAACCTGAGAACTTTGGGATAGACTTCTCTGAAATCCGTTTTGATTTTTTCCTAAGAATTTTTCCGAGTTTAGATCGGATGAAAAGAAGAGCATTATACCACTGGGAGCTATGGTAGCAAGGATTATACCTCTATAGCTCTTATTGATTCCGATGTCATCTTTCTTTGGGAAGGATAGGATGCAGCCTTTCTTTAATTTCTCAATTGTATTTTGGTTATATACTGCTTTTGCATAACGAAGACGTATGTCGCCAAATTTTCTTGTCTTCCATACTTCTGGAGGTATTTCGTCGAGGGCCTGCTGCTTTTCTGTCTTTCATTGTTAATAGAAATTCGTTTTCATCCTTCGTAACATGTCTTAGTTTGATATGTGTTGGCTATTAATGGCTTCTTCAGAATTGTTCATTTGTTACA
>CM042144.1:101404168-101473868 GCA_023376005.1 Doryteuthis pealeii | reverse complement strand
TCGAATTTTTGGTAGAGGACATATCGTCAAGCAGCTAGTCGTAACTGAATACGAACACTATTTTGCTGCGTATCACTAACAAACTGCCAGGTTATTTATGAAGCCTCTAACATTATAGAAACCAAAGCAGCCATCAGGACTCGGGAATCGGAATCAACCCAAAATGCAAGAATGGCTATTCTTGATTTTCAATACGTACCAAACTATGCTTGGCACTGGTAATGTGTACCTTGCTAGTTGCTTGCTGTTGTTTCAAACCAACAGTACATTTCTTTCCCTTCTAACTCACCTTTCAGCAATCATATATTATTCATATTTATTTTACTTATGTATATTTTTTATTATAGTTTTATTTTGTTGGCAGACTGGGTTCTTTTAAACCTTAAGGTACGTAACCAGTTCTAGGAGAGGGAAATTCTAAATTCAAATTAGTCGTTGATTGGGGTTTGTGGATTCTTGTTTACCAATCTTTCCTATCGAACATGTGCAAAAAGTAACACGATGGTCCAACCACATGCCTTAAAACTATAAACACATCACTTGTGGGTTGGGTCATTGTATGAACCCTCATTGCTCTTTCGAAAAATCGACGACGAGCCAGTTCCATATATAACTTCTCTCTTATATTATACTATGGAGATTGTGGGGTGTTTTTCTGTTGTAACCGAACTATATTTACTACTCTCAGTCCACATTCCCTTTTCGCTTATTTTCATTCCACTTCCTCCATGATTTATTTTTTTCCTATAACCTCTATAATTATTAATAAATTGCTTTACTTCTTATTATTGGTTGTCCATATTACATTACAAACAATAACATGCCAAATTGTATTCTAATAATATACATAAAAATAGCGGATTATAGTGTGAAATGGGAAGGCTAAATTTGCATATTGAATATTAAAAATGTGAATTATTAAATATCGTGCTTTATGTATCTAATTTCGATTTTCTTAACTTTTTGATTTTATTCTTTAATGATATATAAGTCAATAAATCTCTTCAAAATGAATCTCTAAATGGAATATCCTCATTAACACAATTTAAAAATAACTGTCATTTTATTCTTCTTTATTTCCTTATTATTTACATTCTAAAATAATTAACATAGTAAAATCATAGCAATGAAAACGCGTGAGTGATATGATAGTTTCATTTTCTCACTCTTTTCTATTATAACTTCTCCCTCACTTCTGTACATATTTCTTTTTATCTGCTTCTTTATTTTAAAGACTTTCTAATTTAATACATAATTCTCATTATAATAAATATTTAAATAGCTTGCACCCGGAGGTGATATATTTTTTGCTCATGCTAATTCAAATATATAGTAAACCTCCTATAATAATTACATTAATATAACTCAAAATATTATAAATCTTCTGCAAGTAAGGATAGTGGGTCTTAGGGAAAGGATTAAGAGTTTCCAAGTGTGTTTTGGTAACATGATCACCGTTTCAGCGGTCGAGAAAGCTCGACTTATCTATGTTCTATCCTCACAGATTCTCGTACCATATGTGGATGCTCGGTGTGTACTCACAAGTGTGTGAGGCAATTATCATAAATTAGTAGGAACTAATTTATATATAAAATATATTTTCTTACTATACTTTTGTAGTTTGTCTTGTACTTGGTTTGAACAAATTTCTTTTTCTATTTTCGATTTTACTGTTGTGTTAAACAGTGAATATTCTCGATACATAAAGTCGTGAGCGTATTCTCAACGAATGAGATCACTCTGTAAAGCTACTTTTTCCGAATACGCTATATGGTATATAACTATTATTATATATATACTATATATATATAATTCAGTATATTATATAATTTGGTCATAATGTTATTTCTTTACTTCCACTACAAAATATATTATTTCTTGTACTGCTTTTGTCTGTAAATTTTTTGGCTATTATCATTCTATTAGCCGCCATTCGTTTTCCCGCGCTTCAACGCAACCCACCATCATCCTCCAATTTCCCCTCACCTCTGTAAATAATATTTTCTCACAGATAAGTTATCTCTTAACTGTATTTATTTTGCCGCCAGTTCGTGTTCTCTGCCGATCAAACGCAAGATTCTATTTCTCTTGCTGACTCACCTATTCAGCAGCGAAAAGGAAAGCTAACAGGTAAAGAAAATAAATATAATAGATAAGGAAAATAGACAAACACTGAAACAAGGATGGAGCGAAATACTGAGTCCACATTACTTGTTTCTTTCTTTTTGTTTTACGATTTTTTGCACGCTCAAAACCAAATTACTTTTGTTCGCAGCGCAAAATGTGTAAAGTTTTTTTGTTTTTGCCTTAATGCATACTTTTAACCAGTCGCTTCTTTATTTTCTATGCTCTAATTTAGACATTGTATCTTCCCTTACGAAAACGCAGATCAAAGTCTTATTTTGGCTTACAGCACGATATAGATATATCTAAATATAATAATTAGCCGCTGGTGTAATTGTTACCGTCGTTGGAAATGGACACGCACGAGATAGTTCAAATACTGAACATGGCTGTTTACCATTTCTCATAAGTGCTAATATCCTTGGGAAAGGTATGAAATCGCACTAATCTCCCTCCAGGTATGGGTTAATAGTAGAGAAAGAACTTAGTTCTTTGACATTTGTTAGAGAACTCGAGTCCAGGAAGTAACACTCTGAATTCAAAAACTGTTAAATTCGCGCTTAGGAAAAATTGAACCTTGTGTCACACCTGCTCGTGCGGAAGGGTTGGTAAACTATGTATATAAGTAATTAGGAAGTGATTCTTTGTCGGTCCTCAGTAAATGAATATATACTGCACAAATGAATAACAATACACACTATTAACCACACAATGGAATATCGAAACAACCATATATGCAAAAACAAGAAATTATATCCACATAACCAGTACCATGAATACTTACACATACGCATACAACACAATACTGCACACACATATACACAAGGAATGACATAAACACACACATAGACACAATGAATACCTATACACACAACGAATACTTTTATACACACATATAGGCCAGCAATGATTTTTAAGATGAGGAACGCTAATTAGACACTTCAACCTGTTCGAAGCAGTATTTTCAAATTAAGTCTTCAAATTAAGTCCCTCATCAGTCTACTGGGCTGTAGAATAGTACGTCTGCACTCTACGAGGGACAAGACCGCCTCCGCAATGAGAACGACCTTTAACGGTGGGCTGTGTACCCATGATGCTTTTAGAACGGAACTTAAGTGCTAAATAGAATTTAAGTGTAATACGCCTTGGGAAAGGTATGAATCGCACTAAATCTCCCCTCCATGATATGGGGTTCCGATAGTAGACACGACTTTGGTTCTTTTGACATTTGTTAGAGAAGCGAGTCCAAGGAATAACTACTTTGAATTCAAACTGTTAAATTCCGCTTAGGAATTACCTTGTGTCACATCCATGCTCGTGCGGTGGGATTGGTAAATATGTATATTAAGTAATTAGAAAGTGCAATTCTTTGTCTGTCCTCAGTAAACATTTTATGATTACAAAATCCAGTCGATGGGGCTTGTACAATATAAACGTCTGACCTCTACAGAGGGACAAGACCCCTACGAATGAGACGACCTTTGACGGTGGGTGGTGACCATGAGCTTTAGAACGGAATCATAGTGGCTGATATGTCCATGATTTTGCAACTCTCTCACTTTGGCTTTTACTTAGTCTAGGTATCAGGACGAGGAGCACCTCAAAACCCTCGCACTGACTATGAATGTCCCGACCGTATTGCTCTAGATGACAAATCCCTGACGATTTTTATCAATATATATTAGGAAGCCAGTGGCTAGGGGTTCTTAGTGTCCCTGGTATTCGTTAACATCACTGCATCTACTGGTGAACTACAATTCTGAAAGCTTTCTATAGCACGTCGTCGGTTAGCACCCCTTCGACATTCGTCATTACACAACAGTCCACTCTGACCGAGTGGGTAGTACTGTTAGGATCGCATTCCTATGGTTAAAATAGATCAAAAATGTTGGTTTAAATTTTTTTTTTAATTTATTATATATATTATGTAACCAATAAGAATGATCAAAAGAAAAATGTGCATTACATAACCCTGGGAGGATGTGCTGTAAAATCCACCAACACCCTAACAAGTTCTAGATAGACAATCAGCAATTAGCATACGCAGAAGTTACCAATAAGCCCAAAAAGCACTTCACAAGATCAACGTTTAAAGCTGTCCGGCAAGAGATCAAGATTTAATGAAGTCGGGATAGCGAACTATCTACTCCACATAACATCTTCTTGGAAACCTCCTAAAATTGATTTTAAAAGAAAAACAATCATTCGTTGTTGGCCATTAAATTCACTCAATCGAGTGGCTGCAATGCCTTCGGCGTAATTAATAAATTGTCATTCTCCAATAAAAACTAAGATTGTTTAGGATCGACTATCAGAGAACCTCAAAAGCAACTAACTAATCTTTATTCGGTGGAAGACATTTTAACCATTAAAAAATAGAGACTTCCGTAGGTTTTTTAGAAATTAACTGAGTTAGTTCGATACCCCCGCCTCGCCAACTCAAGCGTATGAGTAGATAGGGATCTGTGCGTAAGTAAGGGCTGATGGTATGTGTGGCGCTGATCTGCAGAGCTAAAAATAATCTCCTTTGTCTATTTAAGTAGCTAGTGAAAGGGGGATAAGACTCCCTCGCTGCATGGCTGATACCCTGACAATAGGTTTCCGCTCCGACGACTTTAACTAACTTTACTATACTGATCTTTGAAATTATATTGTGCATGGGTGTCGATTGTTATGTATATTTAAAGATACAGTTTTATTGAAATTTGTGCTTGCGTTTTTAATCTGCTTAAATTTTGGGAGAGGTAGACTAACTTGGGAAAGTGAGAAAGTTCACCATAAATGCTCATAGCTTTTTAGATTGGTGCAACGTTTTGTAAAACTAACTACATAACAAATAATATCCCATTCCCATACATAAAATACGAAATGGTCCAGTTTTAAAATAGTTGATCGCAAGTCTAGTTTTTTGTTTGAGAAGAACAAAAATATTTTGTCGTGTTCACGGTTTAATATGTGGAACACAAGCAATCGCGTTTCTTTTAACAATAGATATATAGAAGAAGCCATTAAAATAGCAAATACATATCAAACTAGACATGTTACCGAAAGGAATGAAAAACGAATTTCTATTAACAATGAAAGGACAGAAAAGCAGCAGGCCCTCGGACGAAATATCTCCAAAAGGTAATGGAAGATCAAAGAAAATTTGGCGGACATACTTCTTTCGGTATGCAAAGCAGTATATAAACAAAAATACAATAGAGAAATTAAAGAAAGGCTGCATCCTACCCTTCCAAAGAAAGATGACATCCGGAATCAATTAAAGATAATATACGAGGTATAATCTTGCTAACCTATAGCTCAAGTGGTTTAAATCGCTCTCTTTTCATCCGAATTAAACTCGGAAAAAATTCTTAGGAAAAAATCAAAACGGATTTCAGAGAAGTCTATGATCCAAAGGTTCTCAGGTTCTGATTTTTCGTCAAAGAAGTCGAGCAAAAAATCTTGAGGACACTTTGTTTGTATTTGGCTCAAAGCAATTTCACTGTAAAACACAGAGGAAATATGGAGCAACTATATCTTAGCATGTGGTCTCGCCAAATAAACCTGTTTATTGCATAATCGATGCTTCTACAAACGTCTTGAAACCAATGGTTTGTTTTACCTGATTGTAACACAAATTTCTTTGACATGTCCTGAAGTCCTACAAGACCACACAATTTAGCAACTCGATTTCTATTACATAATATGCCTATCGCTGCGTACTACGAACGCTAAATAATTATTTTAATGATTGAAAAAAGGTTTCAAACACTAAAAAAAGGCAAGAAGCCAAAGATATCCCGGAGATAACAAATGCGGAATATTGCAGATGTTTTAGAATAGTAACGACGAAAAGGGACATGGCTGGACATTGCTGTAGTGTACAGGAAGAGATTCATAAGGAAGTTCATCTTCGAAGCACCTACACATGTGGCATATCAATGTTGATCGAGACACGCAGCAATTTCAATTGATCGATCTGTATGGAGTACTGGATGCCACATGAAGAAGCTTAACAGAGAGAGAGGGGCACTGTAGTGTAAAGACGAACTCATAAAAGCTACCTTTCCAATGGACTTCTAAATATGGACGGAAGAGTTTTGGGCCGATCTGCAGAAAACTTACATTCATCAACTATGTTCATAACATAATTTTGATTAAGAATAACCTACCAAGGCCTAGAGACAGATAGGTATGAGATAGAGAGATAGAGAGAGAGAGAGATTTCATTTGAATTCGTGTTGTCAAGCCTGAGTTGATGATGAAGAAAAGCTAACAAGTTTTGGTATGCATATTATTGAATGCAAAAATGTGATTGAACGTAAAAAAATAGTTAAGAAAAAGTTGAGATAAGAAAAGCGGTTAAAAAAAGAGCATATTATGACAACTGCACCATCAACACTTCTAGCCTGGAAGATCTGGACAACACCAAGAGACAGGGTTAGCGAGACGCGGTCTGCACAGAAGCTGAAGTGACTCAACTGTGAGATTAACGAGAACTGCAGAGAGGCGACGTCTTCGACGTAAATGAACCACCAACATGCCAGATGGGAAATTCCCCTTTGCATAATGTATGTGACGCGCATCTGAAAAATCAAATTGGACTAACTAGGCCACCAGGAGGTCCACAACAGTTTGAATACATCGTGTGACGTCACCGTTTGTCTGGCGACGTGGCTTCTAAAAGAAAGAAATAGTATTCTTTACATAGGATGGGTTATTACCCCTAAGTGAAAAGAGTGGTGAGTGGTTAGTCAAATGGTGGAGAGATCAAAATATATATAGTTACACTTCTTTAATTTAGATCAAAAACACAAAAACCAAATAATTTTTTATTGTACAAGAAAGTTCCTATCTTGGGCTAGAACGGGCGGTCACGAGAGGCCCCCTCCGATCAATTCGGCTGGTCCACTGTCAGCCTAGTGCTATATGAATTTTTACCAACCATTGCTCTTATGGCAAGCCCAGCAAGCCCTTTTTATCATATGGTGCTAGAAAGGCGGTCGACTGCCGGTCTTCATGTCGCTGGGAATGACGTTAAAATTTCTATCTGATGGTGAGGTTCCAGTTTTTAGAGGTTTGAGGATTGTTGGAGTACCCTTCATCACTATTGCTCCTGGTCCACTCTGACCCCTCTTAGGGTCACATCTATGGTAAATAGAAAACACTGAGTTTATAAACAAAATTGTATTTATCCATTAAGGATTTGATTTATTTCAAAACTTTATCAGCATTAAATGTGACGCCACCAAAGGTTTTATATGCCGTAAACAAAACAAAACCAAACAAGAAAGTTCTGTATGTACCAGCATGACACTTTGTATGATTATGTTATCTGATAAACATTGACAAAACTTTATATTAATAAAATGTTAACATCAATTTTCATTCATTTATAATTGATTTCAAACATAAAACAAAATACTATTCCTTCCATTAGCAACAAATATAGATTATCAAAAAGAAAATACATTAAGAATAGCTATATAAATTAACAAACTGTTAAAAGTTATTCAACTTTATGAATTTGTAAGATATCTTTATAAGATTTAAAATTTTAAGCTGTTAAATGTAAATAATTAGAAACGTCGATTCTCAAGTAATTATGTTAGTCAGTGTAATTTATAAGTTGGGGCGTTTTGAATTCAGAAAGAAAGAAAGAAAAGAGAAAAGATAGGATCTCATCGAGACGTAGACTTTCAAGATGCAATTTTGATTCTGTGGTTTGAATTGGTCGATTCTTTTTTATTGGTATATGTATTATTAAGTATTATTTATACTTATTGTATAGTTATAATGTATATTAGTATTATTTTCTCCGGAAATATTGTTTTTCTTCATAAGAAAGGCTAGCTTTCATCGGGATGGGATCTATAAGAATGCAGTTGAGATTGTTTTGGATTTTCATTAGTTCGAGTTTTGTTATAATATCATTGACAATTAAGAATTATCTTGTCCATCAAATAATGGCTTTTTCAATTCTCAGACTTAACGATAAAACCACCAGTTAACCTAGTGTAGAAAACTCTGAAGGAGTAAAATAATGATAATCTTTGTTTAACATACAGTTAATGAGTTCATGTATTCGATTTAATATTAATAATTTCGAAAAAATCTTTTTTACCTATAGATGGCATTTTAACAGATACAGCAAGCCCGGTTCAGAGTGGATCTGTGGTTAATGACAATCCCACACACACACACACACACCCACAGCTAACAAGACTGGGCCAGGGCTTTATTTAGTGTCCTACCAAGGAAACCCTTTTTAGTAGTGGGGTCAAACATCTCTACAGGTGGATTAGTATTCTTCTGAAATCTTGTTAACTACTACTAAGATTTTTTTTTGCATACGTATTAACCCAATCCTTCCATCACTTTGCAGGATGCGACACAAGGTCAATTTTTAAGTGGAGTACAGCTGGTTTGAAATCACAGTTTTCCATCTGATAGACTCTTATCTTGCAACCTTAAAGAACTCAGTCTGTCCTATTATTCATCAATAGCTAAATGGAGAAGATAGGTATTTATCCAAATCGTTTGCCACTGGTTGGATGTGACATAGTCGCAAGTATCGGACATCCAGTTAGGATCGAACTTTCAATTCAATAGTAATGTGTGTGCGAGACTAGTTTGCTAACCATTTTACCACGATGCAATGCCCTTAGCTAGAAGAAGAAAAGATATGTATTCATACCTTTCCCAAGAGTATTAACTCGAAATGAAACGCAGTCCAGGATTTGAAACTCGGTCTCCAATTCACTTCTTTAACGCTAACTGGCGAAATATACATACAAGTTGTGTCAAAAAAGTATCGAGATTTTTGTACTTTTTTGACACACTTGTATTCTGAGAAAAATAACGTTCTATTCATTTTTCATTTCTATCTTGGTAAACACAGCTTCAAACTCGACACTTTTATAACACAACTTGTATTCTAAAAAGAAATTAACGTTCCATTCATTTTTCATTTCTCTCATCGTAAATACAGCTTCAATCTCGATACGTTTATGACACACTTTGTATATATGTATACAAAACATGTATACTTTCATGATTATGTATAGAAAGGTAGGTATTTATAGATGTAAAATAACACGTGTAGGCTTAAACGAGGCGTCCTCGTAATGGTATGCCAATTCCCCATTTTTTTGATGATACGTTTAAAGACATATCCAGGCGATTTATATCTAAGGGATTGTTGATCGGGATAAATGCATTCTTTACAGAGACCGAGTCTTGAGATCACTGGGAAATTATTAGACACTAGATCAATGGATTTGCGAAATTCGCGGGATTCGTCGAGAAGTATCAATTGAGGAACTATTATCTACTGATTGTGTGTTCTAACAATGCCGGTATGACATAGGTTTATTTATGCAAAATATGAATATGTTTTGTGAGTGGTCGATCTGAAGCGCTCTCATCCAACTCGAACGGGTAATTGTATATCAGCTGCTTTAAATAATGCACTTCTATACTCAACTGATAAAGTTACAGTCTCGCTTCGAGTTTTCTTTTCATTTTTTTTTCTTTTCGTGATTAGGTTAGGTTTCCATTTTGTGTACTTTTGGCTCCATCTAACCATTTTGTAACCCACACACAGTCCTCTGAAATAATAGAGTTTATTGATAATGTTACATAATTATTAGATGCCTAATATTCATGTACAGTAGTGTAGAAATCAAAAATAGCGGTTATAAGTTGCAGCCGGTGGCTTGATGGATGAGTGACAATGCTTGACCTCATCCTAACCTTCCGGTGGATACCGTGAGAATCGGTGAGAAGACCTTCTTCCGGTATAGATAAGAATAGATTTTAGTCAGTCGGCCAGAAACCACGACGGTGCGGAGTCGTGTACATCACGCTCCGACTCAATCTGCGCAGGTAGTCTGGTGGTATTTCAAAATAAACATGATCTAAGTAATATCGAAGTCTTGTGTTATTATCTAAACACTACCAATGACATAGGGCTTCTGATAAAGAGAAATCCCCAATGGAAGACCAGACACGAAGTCCCCAAGACGAAGTCCAGACGCTAGAAGAAGACGTAAGATAGAAAAAGACGTCAGAAGAAGAATATAAGATAGAAGTAAAGAAAGAGGTATGTAACAATAATTATGGTTTAAAATATCTATAAAACAATTGTTAGAACATATACATATATAGAATGGTATCAAAGTGAAGAATGGGGTTCTATTTGATATTATAAGTCTGTGACAATATAAAACCAATTTTAGACCAAATGAAATGTTACCAAATATTGATAGAAGTTTCGATCGTAAATAAGATCTCTGAACCTATAAAAACCAATTTTTAGAACCAATAGAAATGTTACCGAAATATTTATAGAGGTTCTGATCGACAAATAAGATCTCTGAACCTATAAAACCATTTTAGACCAAATAGAAATGTTACCAAAATATTTTATAGAGGTTCTGATCGACAAATAAGATCTCTGAACCTATAAAACCAATTTGAGACAAATAGAAATGTTACAATATTGATAGAAGTTCGGATCGACAAATAAGATCTCTGAACCTATAAAAACCAATTTAAGACGCAAATAGAAATGTTACCAAATATTTATAGAGATTCTGATCGACAAATAAAGATCTCTGAACCTATAAAACCAATTTGAAGACAATAGAAATGTTACAAATATTGATAGAGGTTCTGATCGACAAATAAGATCTCTGAACCTATAAACCAATTTGTGACCAAATGGAATGTTAACCAAAATATTGATAGAATTTCTGATCGACAAATAAGATCTTGAAACCTATAAAACCAATTTTAGACCAAATAGAAATGTTACCCAAATATTGATAGAGTTCTGATCGACAAATAAGATCTCTGAACCTATAAAAACCAATTTTAAGACCAATGAAATGTTCCAAATATTTATAGAGTTCTGATCGACAAATAAAATCTCTCAACCTATAAACAATTTAGACAAAATAGAATGTTACCAAATATTGATAGAGGATCTGATCGACAAATAAAGATCTCTGACCTATAAAACAAATTTTAGACCAAATAGAAATGTTACCAAATATTTATAGAGGTTCTGATCGACAAATAAGATCTCTGAACCTATAAAACCAATGTTAACCAAATAGAAATGTTACAAATTATTTATAGAGGTTCTCGATCGACAAATAAGATCTCTGACCTATAAAACCAATTTGAGACCAAATAGAAAATGTACTAAATATTGATAGAAGTTCTGATCGACAAATAAGATCTCTGAACCTATAAACCAATTTTAGACCAAATAGAAATGTTACCAAATATTGATAGAGATTCTGATCGATAAATAAGATCTCTCTGAACCTATAAAACCAATTTGAGACCAAAATAGAAATGTTACCAAATATTGAAGAGATTCCTGATCGACAAATAAGATCTCTGAACCTATAAAACCAATTTTAGACCAAATAGAAATGTTACCAAATTTGATAGAGATTCCTGATCGACAATAAGATCTCTGAACCTATAAAACCCAATTTTTAGACCAATAGAAATGTTACCAAAATATTGATAGAGATTCTGATCGACAAATAAGATCTCTGAACCATATAAAACCAATTTTAGACCAAATAGAAATGTTACCAAATATTGATAGAGATTCTGATCGACAAATAAGATCTCTGAACCTATATAACCAATTTAGACCAATAGAAATGTTACCAATATTGATAGACGGATTCTGATCGACAATAAGATTCTTGAACCTATAAAACCAATTTTAGACCCAATAAAATACCAAATATTGATAGAGATCTGATACGAACAAATAAGATTCTGAACGCTATCAAAACCAATTTTAGACCAAATAGAAATGTACCAAATATTGATAGAAGTTCTGATTGAGAAATGAGATCTCTGAACCTATAAAACCAATTTGAGACCAAATAGAAATGTTAACAATATCGATAGGGTTTCTGATCGACAAATAAGATCTCTGAACCTATAAAACCAATTTGAGGACCAAATAGAAATGTTACCAAATATTGATAGAGGTTCTGATCGACAAATAAGATCTCTGAACTATAAAACCAATTTTAGACCAAATAGAAATGTTACCAAATATTGATAGAAGTTCTGATCGACAAATAAGATCTCTGAACCTATAAAAAACAATTTTAGACCACATAGAATAATAGAACTTCTATCAAAATCAATACCGACGTTTTGATTGATAAATAAGGTCTCCTATCCTATAAAACAACTTTTAGACTACATTGAACAATATAACTGCTATTAAAATAAACAGCGAGATAGTTATATTACAAGAAATGATCATGGGGCACGGCTTTGCATAAAGTTTATCATCAAAGGAAATGAAATCGGAGACCGCGAGTTCAAATTCTGTTCAAGGCTGTTTGTGTTTCACTTTGCGCTAATGTTTTTAGGGAAGGCATGAATTCCCTCTATCATTCTTACCCCAGCTATGAAAAACTTATAGGCAGGCTGGTATTTTTAGCGTTTGTAAGGCAACCAGTCTTGAAGAAGAAAAATCTGAATTCAAACCCCCTTTACTGCCACTTTAAAATTGACTTTATGTCACATCCTGTCCTTGGTGCAATAAAACATGATTCATTAAATACGACGAAACACTTACTTTAAAAATACAGTTTTTATATTTTTATTCCTCAAAATTGCGATAAATGTATAGAGTAAGATTGAGTTAAAGAAATTAAAGGATCGCACACATATACTTGAGTCATCATTTCATTAGCAAATTTCAGTCTCGGAAGAAATATAATGTGTTTTGTGCCACTGAAGTTACAGCACCTCCTGTGACTGTCAAGTCCAATGTTCCAAAACATTCTTGGCCACAGGTGTCGCAGCTGTTCTTGAAGATGTTTGATGGGCCGATGCTTTGTTGCCGCTGCTTTCTTCTGGACCTATTGGCTTCATGGTTGTTGCGCCAGGGTGGCTTCAGACATGAACAGTCCTCTTATGAGATTCTGCGCACCACCGCGGACTGTCTTGAACAAATTTTCCCACCTGAGATTCATTTGCAGACATCCTTGAAACGCAGCTAGGGGCAACCAATTTTTCCTCTTACCAAACGAAAGCTCTGCATAGAGGTTGTCCTTCGGGATGTGTCCATCCTGTTAAAGACTCTGCTCGAAATTGGAAATTGTTTTTTGTTTTCTCTTTTTTAAATCTAACAAAATATTTTTCCAAGTTCGAACTCGGCTAACTCAGGAAGCCTCCACGGAACTTTGTATTGGAAACCTTTATTTTTCCATTGGAATTACTTGTTCTCATTCCCTTAACCATGACCGGTACAGTTATAAGCTATGTTAAGTGCTCTATGTTATCATCACAGTAGTCAGGATTAAACCTGTAACCTACAAGGATTGCCACTTAGAGCTGTATTAACTCAACCCTTATATCTGTTGCGCCATAATGTCAAACTGATGGAGGGCAATCGTTGAAACGTTGTCTGTTTGTTGCAAGATAACGGACAGAAGATGATTAAGGAACACCAGTATTAATATATTACTATATTGATATGTTATATAATATTTATAATATTAATATATTATATCATCTTACACCTGATGATTGTGCAGTCAGAATAGAAGATTCGCTAGACAGTCTATTGCAGTGTGTATTGTGTACCATCTTTTCTGATCAGTTGGAAATGTCACTGTGGCCTTGCCAGTGAATCGATGTTTCTAAAACTCAAGTATCAACATTCTTATTTCTATTTTTCTTTCAAACAATTATAAACCTGATGAACTTTTTTCTATTCATTTCATTTCGATTTGTACTGAGTGCACTTTTATAGAATATACAATAGGGTAGGTCGATTTTTCCATCTGTTTAATTAATATACTATATATATACTATATATATATATTATATTATATATATATATATATATTATATTATTAGAATTACACGATATAATTATTATATATATATAAAATATATATAAATGTATTTATACCAATTAATATCGTGGATTTCTATTTTCATTATAAATGATAATTGGATGTATATATTACACCAATGAATAAATGTAAGTATTTTACAAGGCTTACCTAGATTTGAACACAAAACCAGAACCATAAGACACACAATAATTGTTGAAGACATGAATTTCACATCAACTTGAGGCGTCTCTGGTTTTGTGATGATTAGCTAGCTAAGCTAGCAGACCGTGGGCAAGGAATTCGATTCTCACTGAGTGTCTTATGGTTCTGGTTTTGTGTCAAATCTAGGTAAGCCTTGTAAATACTTACATTTATTCATTGGTGTAATATATACATCCAATTATCATTTATTAATGGAAAAAATAGAAATCTCACGATATAATTGGTATATATACATTTATATATATTTATATATATATATATTAATTATATCGTGTAATTTCTAATATATATATATATATATATATTATATATATATATATATATATATATATATATATATATATATTAATTAACAGGATGGAAAAATCGACCTACCCTATTGTATATTCTATAAAGTGCACTTCAGTACAAATCGAAATGAAATGAATAGAAAAAAGTTCATCAGGTTTATAATTGTTAGGGAAGAAAAATAGAAATAAGAATGTGATACTTGAGTTTTAGAAACATCGATTCACTGGCAAGGCCACAGTGACATTTTCCAACTGATCAGAAAGATGGTACACAATACACACTGCAAATAGACTGTCTAGCGAATCTTCTATTCTGACTGCACAATCATCAGGTGTAAGATGATATAATATATTAATATTATAATATATTATATAACATATCAATATAGTAATATATTAATACTGGTGTTCCTTAATCATCTTCTGTCCGTTATCTTGCAACAAACAGACAACGTTTCAACCGATGTGCCCTCCATCCAGTTTGACATATGGCGCAACAGATATAAGGGTTGAGTTAATACAGCTCTAAGTGGCAATCCTTTGTAGGTTACAGGTTTAATCCTGACTACTGGTGATGATAACATAGAGCACTTAACATAGCTTATAACTTGTACCCGGTCATGGTTAAGGGAATGAGAACAAGTAATTCCAATGGATAAAATAAAGGTTTCAATACAAAGTTCCGTGGAGGCTCCTGAGTTAGCCGAGTTCGAACTTGGAAAATATTTTGTTAGATTTAAAAAAGAAATACAAAAAACAATTTCCAATTTCGAGCAGAGTCTTTAACAGGATGGACACATCCCGAAGGACAACCTCTATGCAGAGCTTTCGTTTGGTAAGAGAAAAATTGGTTGCCCCTAGCTGCGTTTCAAGGATGTCTGCAAGAATGATCTCAGGTGGGAAAATTTGGTTCAAGACAGTCCGCGGTGGTGGCAGAATCTCATAAGAGGACTGTTCATGTCTGAAGCCACCCTGGCGCAACACCATGAAGCCAATAGGTCCAGAAGAAAGCAGCGGCAACAAAGCATCGGCCCATCAACATCTTCAAGAACAGCCTGCGACACCTGTGGCCAAGAATGTTTTTGGAACATTGGACTTGACAGTCACAGGAGGTGCTGTAACTTCAGTGGCACAAAAACTACATTATATTCTTCCGAGACTGAAATGCTAATGAAATGATGACTCAAGTATATGTGTGCGATCCTTTAATTTCTTTAACTCAATCTTACTCTATACATTTATCGCAATTTGAGGAATAAAAATATAAAACTGTATTTTTATAAGTAAGTGTTCGTCGTATTTAATGAATCATGTTTGTATTGCACCAAGGACAGGATGTGACATAAAGTCAATTTTAAAGTGGAGTAAAGGGGGTTTGAATTCAGATTTTTCTTCTTCAAGACTGGTTGCCTTACAAACGCTAAAAATACCAGCCTGCCTTATAGTTTATTCATAGCTGGGGTGAAGAATGATAGAGGGATTCATGCCTTCCCTAAAAACATTAGCGCAAAGTGAAACACAAACAGCCTTGAACAGAATTTGAACTCGGGTCTCCGATTTCATTTCCTTTGATGATAAACTTTATGCAAAGCGTGCCCCATGATCATTTTCTTGTAATATAACTATCTCGCTGTTTATTTTAATAGCAGTTATATTGTTCAATGTAGTCTAAAAGTTGTTTTATAGGATAGGAGACCTTATTTATCAATCAAAACGTCGGTATTGATTTTGATAGAAGTTCTATTATTCTATGTGGTCTAAAATTGGTTTTATAGGTTCAGAGATCTTATTTGTCGATCAGAACTTCTATCAATATTTGGTAACATTTCTATTTGGTCTAAAATTGGTTTTATAGGTTCAGAGATCTTATTTGTCGATCAGAACCTCTATCAATATTTGGTAACATTTCTATTTGGTCTCAAATTGGTTTTATAGGTTCAGAGATCTTATTTGTCGATCAGAACCTCTATCGATATTTGGTAACATTTCTATTTGGTCTCAAATTGGTTTTATAGGTTCAGAGATCTCATTTGTCAATCAGAACTTCTATCAATATTTGGTAACATTTCTATTTGGTCTAAAATTGGTTTTATAGGTTCAGAGATCTTATTTGTCGATCAGAATCTCTATCAATATTTGGTAACATTTCTATTTGGTCTAAAATTGGTTTTATAGGTTCAGAGATCTTATTTGTCGATCAGAATCTCTATCAATATTTGTAACATTTCTATTTGGTCTAAAATTGGTTTTATAGGTTCAGAGATCTTATTTGTCGATCAGAATCTCTATCAATATTTGGTAACATTTCTATTTGGTCTAAAATTGGTTTTATAGGTTCAGAGATCTTATTTGTCGATCAGAATCTCTATCAATATTTGGTAACATTTCTATTTGGTCTAAAATTGGTTTTATAGGTTCAGAGATCTTATTTGTCGATCAGAATCTCTATCAATATTTGGTAACATTTCTATTTGGTCTAAAATTGGTTTTATAGGTTCAGAGATCTTATTTGTCGATCAGAATCTCTATCAATATTTGGTAACATTTCTATTTGGTCTCAAATTGGTTTTATAGGTTCAGAGATCTTATTTATCGATCAGAATCTCTATCAATATTTGGTAACATTTCTATTTGGTCTAAAATTGGTTTTATAGGTTCAGAGATCTTATTTGTCGATCAGAACTTCTATCAATATTTAGTAACATTTCTATTTGGTCTCAAATTGGTTTTATAGGTTCAGAGATCTTATTTGTCGATCAGAACCTCTATAAATATTTGGTAACATTTCTATTTGGTCTAACATTGGTTTTATAGGTTCAGAGATCTTATTTGTCGATCAGAACCTCTATAAATATTTGGTAACATTTCTATTTGGTCTAAAATTGGTTTTATAGGTTCAGAGATCTTATTTGTCGATCAGATCCTCTATCAATATTTGGTAACATTTCTATTTGGTCTAAAATTGGTTTTATAGGTTGAGAGATTTTATTTGTCGATCAGAACCTCTATAAATATTTGGTAACATTTCTATTTGGTCTAAAATTGGTTTTATAGGTTCAGAGATCTTATTTGTCGATCAGAACTTCTATCAATATTTGGTAACATTTCTATTTGGTCTAAAATTGGTTTTATAGGTTCAGAGATCTTATTTGTCGATCAGAACTTCTATCAATATTTGGTAACATTTCCATTTGGTCACAAATTGGTTTTATAGGTTCAGAGATCTTATTTGTCGATCAGAACCTCTATCAATATTTGGTAACATTTCTATTTGGTCTCAAATTGGTTTTATAGGTTCAGAGATCTTATTTGTCGATCAGAATCTCTATAAATATTTGGTAACATTTCTATTTGGTCTTAAATTGGTTTTATAGGTTCAGAGATCTTATTTGTCGATCCGAACTTCTATCAATATTTGGTAACATTTCTATTTGGTCTCAAATTGGTTTTATAGGTTCAGAGATCTTATTTGTCGATCAGAACCTCTATAAATATTTGGTAACATTTCTATTTGGTCTAAAATTGGTTTTATAGGTTCAGAGATCTTATTTGTCGATCAGAACCTCTATAAATATTTGGTAACATTTCTATTTGGTCTAAAATTGGTTTTATAGGTTCAGAGATCTTATTTATCGATCAGAACTTCTATCAATATTTGGTAACATTTCTATTTGGTCTAAAATTGGTTTTATATTGTCACAGATCTTATATATCAAATAGAACCCCATTCTTCACTTTGATACCAGTTCTATTATTGTATATGTTCTAACAATTGTTTTATAGTATTTTAAACCATAATTATTGTTACATACCTCTTTCTTTACTTCTATTCTTATATTCTTCTTCTGACGTCTTTTCTATCTTACGTCTTCTTCTAGCGTCTGGACTTCGTCTTGGGGACTTCGTGTCTGGTCTTCCATTGGGGATTTCTCTTTATCAGAAGCCCTATGTCATTGGTAGTGTTTAGATAATAACACAAGACTTCGATTTACTTAGATCATGTTTATTTTGAAATACCCACCAGACTACCTGCGCAGATTGAGTCGGAGCGTGATGTACACGACTCCGCACCGTCGTGGTTTCTGGCCGACTGACTAAAATCTATTTCTTATCTATACCGGAAGAAGGTCTTCTTCACCGATTCTCACGGTATCCACCGGAAGGTTAGGATGAGGTCAAGCATTGTCACTCATCCATCAAGGCCACCGGCTGCAACTTATAACCGCTATTTTGATTTCTACACTACTGTACATGAATATTAGGCATCTAATAATTATGTAACATTATCAATAAACTCTATTATTTCAGAGGACTGTGTGTGGGTTACAAAATTGGTTAGATGGAGCCAAAAGTACCACAAAATGGAAACCTAACCTAATCACGAAAAGAAAAAAAATGAAAAGAAACTCGTTAAAGCGAGACTGTAACTTTATCAGTTGAGTATAGAAGTGCATTATTTAAAGCAGCTGATATACAATTACCCGTTCGAGTTGGATGAGAGCGCTTCAGATCGACCACTCACAAACATATTCATTATTTTGCATAAATAAACCTATGTCATACCGGCATTGTTAGGAACACACAATCAGTAGATAATAGTTCCTCAATTGATACTTCTCGACGAATCCCGGCGAATTTCGCAAATCCATTGATCTAGTGTCTAATAATTTCCCAGTGATCTCAAGACTCGGTCTCTGTAAAGAATTGCATTTATCCCGATCAACAATCCCTTAGATATAAATCGCCTGGATATGTCTTTAAACGTATCATCAAAAAAATGGGGAATTGGCATACCATTACGAGGACGCCTCGTTAAGCCTACACGTGTTTATTTACATCTATAAATACCTACCTTTCTATACATAATCATGAAAGTATACATGTTTGTATACATATATACAAAGTGTGTCATAAACGTATCGAGATTGAAGCTGTATTTACGATGAGAGAAATGAAAAATGAATGGAACGTTAATTTCTTTTTAGAATACAAGTTGTGTTATAAAAGTGTCGAGTTTGAAGCTGTGTTTACCAAGATAGAAATGAAAAATGAATAGAACGTTATTTTTCTCAGAATACAAGGTGTGTCAAAAAGTACAAAAAATCTCGATACTTTTTTGACACAACTTGTATGTATATTTCGCCAGTTAGCGTTAAAGGAAGTGATATTGGAGACCCGAGTTCAAATCCTGGACTGCGTTTCATTTCGAGTTAATACTCTTGGGAAAGGTATGAATACATATCTTCTTCTTCTAGCTAAGGGCATTGCATCGTGGTAAAATGGTTAGCAAACTAGTCTCGCACACACATTACTATTGAATTGAAAGTTCGATCCTAACTGGATGTCCGATACTTGCGACTATGTCACATCCAACCAGTGGCAAACGATTTGGATAAATACCTATCTTCTCCATTTAGCTATTGATGAATAATAGGACAGACTGAGTTCTTTAAGGTTGGCAAGATAAAGAGTCTATCAGATGGAAAACTGTGATTTCAAACCAGCTGTACTCCACTTAAAAATTGACCTTGTGTCGCATCCTGCAAGTGATGGAAGGATTGGGTTAATACATGTATGCAAAAAAAAATCTTAGTAGTAGTTAACAAGATTTCAGAAGAATACTAATCCACCTGTAGAGATGTTTGACCCCACTACTAAAAAGGGTTTCCTTGGTAGGACACTAAATAAAGCCCTGGCCCAGTCTTGTAGCTGTGGGTGTGTGTGTGTGTGTGGGGGGGATTGTCATTAACCACAGATCCACTCTGAACCGGGCTTGCTGTATCTGTTAAAATGCCATCTATAGGATAAAAAGATTTTTTTCGAAATTATTAATATTAAATCGGAATACATGAACTCATATAACTGTATGTTTAAACAAAGGATTATCATTATTTTACTCCTTCAGAGTTTTCTACACTAGGTTTAACTGGTGGTTTTTATCGTAAGTCTGAGAATTGAAAAAGCCATTATTTGATGGACAAATAATTCTTAATTGTAATGATATTATAACAAAACTCGAACTAATGAAAACCACAAAAATCTCAACTGCATTCTTATAGATCCCATCCCGATGAAAGCTAGCCTTTCTTATGAAGAAAACAATATTTCCTGGAGAAATAATACTTAATATACATTACTTAATATACAATAGTATAAATAATACTTAATATACTATACAATAAAAAAGAATCGGACCAATTCAAACCACAGAAATCAAAATTGCATTCTTAAAGTCTACGTCTCGATGAGATCCTATCTTTTCTCTTTTCTTTTCTTTCTTTCTGAATTCAAACCCCAACTTATAAATTACACTGACTAACATAATTACTTGAGATCGCGTTCTAATTATTTTACAATTTTAACAGCTTAAAATTAAATCTTATAAAGATATCTTACAAATTCATAAAGTTGATAACTTTTAACAGTTTGTTAATTTATATAGCTATTCTTAATGTATTTTCTTTTTGATAATCTATATTTGTTGCTAATGGAAGGAATAGTATTTTGTTTTATGTTTGAAAATCAATTATAAATGAATGAAAATTGATGTTAACATTTTATTAATATAAAGTTTTGTTCAATGGTTTATCAAGATAACATAATCATACAAGTGTCATGCTGTGTACATACAGAACTTTCTTGTTTGGTTTTGTTTTGTTTTACGGCATATAAACCTTGGTGGGTCATTTAATGCTGATAAAGTTTTGAAATAAATCAATCCTTAATGGATAATACAATTTTGTTTATAAACTCATGTTTTCTATTTAACCCATAGATGTGACCCTAAGAGGGGTCAGAGTGGACCAGGGAGCAATAGTGATGAAGGGGTACTCCACAATCCTCAAACCTCTAAAACTGGAACCTCACCATCAGATAGAATTTAACGTCATTCCCAGGACATGAAGACCCGCAGTCACCGCCTTCTAGCACCCATATGATAAAAAGGGCTGGGCTTGCCATAAGAGCAATGGTTTGGTAAAATCATATAGCTACTAGGGCTTGACGTGACCAGCCGATTGATCGGAGGGGGCCTCTCCGACCGCCCGTCTAGCCCAAGATAGGAACTTTCTTGTACAATAAAAATTATTGGTTTTTGTGTTTTTTGATCTAAAATTAAAGGAAGTGTAACTATATATATTTTTTATCTTCCACCATTTGTATACCACTCACCACTCTTTTCATTACGGGGTAATAATCCATCCTTGTAAGAATACTATTTCTTTCTTTTAGAAGCCCGTCGCAGACAACGGTGACGTCACACGATGTATTCAACTGTTGTGGACCTCCTGGTGGCTAGTTAGTCCAATTCTGGATTTTTCAGATGCGGTCACATACATTGCAAGGGGAATTCCCATCTGCATTTGGTGGTTCATTACGTCGAAGACGTCGCCTCTCTGCAGTTCTGTTAATCTCGACATTGAGTCACTCAGCTTCTGTGCAGCACGCGTCTCGCTAACCCTGTCTCTTGGTGTCCAGATCTTCCAGGCTAGAAGGTGTGATGGTGCGTTGTCATAATATGGTCTTTTAACCGCTTTTCTTATCTCAACTTTTCTTAACTATTTTTTACGTTCAATCACATTTTTGCATTCAATAAATATGCATACCAAACTTGTTAGCTTTTCTTCATCATCAACTCAGGCTGACAACACGAATTCAAATGAATCTCTCTCTCTCTCTATCTCTCTATCTCTATATCTATCTGTCTCTAGGCTCTTGGTAGGTATTCTAATCAATTAGTGTCTGAACATAGTTGATGAATGTAAGTTTCTGCAGATCGGCCAAACTCTTCCGTCCATATGTAGGAGTCCATAGGAGAAGGTAGCTTATGAGTTCGTCTTTACATCTACAGTGCCCCTCTCTCTGTTAAGTTCTTCATGTGGCATCCAGTATCCATACAGATCTGATCAATGAAATTGCTGGTCGATCAACATTGGTATGCCCATGTGTAGGTGTTCGAAGATGAACTTCTCTTATGAATTCTTCCTTACATATTCAGCAATGTCCAGCATGTCCCTTTTCGTCGTACTAGTTCTAAAACATCTGCATATTCCGCATTTGTTATAGTTTCGGCGGGATATCTTTGGCTTCTTGCCTTTTTTTTAGTGTGAAACCTTTTTTCAATCATTAAATATTATAGCGTTCGTAGTACGCAGGATAGGCATATTATGAATAGAAATGGTGCTATTGTGTGTTCTTGTAGGACTTCAGTGACATGTCAAAGAAATTTGTGTTACAATCAGGTAAACAAACCATTGGTTTCAAGACTTTGTAGAGCATCGATATAGCAATAACAGTTTATTTGGCGAGACCACATGCTAGATATAGTTGCTCCATATTTCCTCTGTGTTTACAGTGAAATGCTTTGAGCAAATCTACAAACAAAAGTGTTGCCTCAAGATTTTTTGCTCGTACTTCTTTGACGAAAAATCAGAACCTGAGAACTTTGGGATAGACTTCTCTGAAATCCGTTTTGATTTTTCCTAAGAATTTTTCCGAGTTTAGATCGGATGAAAAGAAGAGCATTATAAACCACTGGAGCTATGGTAGCAAGGATTATACCTCTATAGCTCTTATTGATTCCGATGTCATCTTTCTTTGGGAAGGGTAGGATGCAGCCTTTCTTTAATTTCTCTATTGTATTTTGTTTATATACTGCTTTGCATAACCGAAGAAGTATGTCGCCAAATTTTCTTGTCTTCCATACTTTTGGAGATATTTCGTCGAGGCCTGCTGCTTTTCTGTCTTTCATTGTTAATAGAAATTCGTTTTCATCCTTCGTAACATGTCTTAGTTTGATATGTATTTGGCTATTAATGGCTTCTTCAGAATGTTCATTTGTTAAAAAGAAACTGCGATTGCTTGTGTTCACATTTAAACCGGGAAACGACAAAAGTATTTTTGTTCTTCTCAAACAAAAACTAGACTGCGTCAACTATTTAAAACTGACCATTTCGTATTTTATGGGATGGGATATTATTTGTTATGTAGTTATTTTTACAAACGTTGCACCAATCCTAAAATGCTATGAGCATATGGTGAACTTTCTATTTCAAGAGTTCCATTTGTCCAAAATTTTAAGCAGATAAAAACGCAAGCACAAATTTCAATAAAATGTATCTTTTTACTCAATCGACAATGCACAATATAATTCATCATATAGTAAAGTTAGTAAAGTCGTCGGAGCGGCCTATTGTCGGTATCAGCCATGCAGCGAGGGAGTCTATCCCCTTTTCACTAGCGCTAGACCAAGGAGATTATTTTAGCGTCTGAGATGGAGCGCCACACCTACCATCAGCTCCTTACTTTACCGCACAGATCCCTGTACTACTCATACGCTGAGTTGGCGAGGGCGGGTATCGAACTAACTTCATTTAATTTCTAAAAACCTACGAAGTCTCTATTTTTTAATGTTAAAATGTCTTCCACCGAATAAGAAGTAGTTGCTTTTGAGTGTTCTCTGATAGTCGGATTAAAACAATCTTAGTTTTATTGGGTGATTTTACGGCATTGCAAACGTTGTTGAGTAATTTAATGCCAAAGTCAATGATTTGTTTTTCTTTTAAAATCAATTTTAGGAGGGTTTCCAAGAAGATTTGTGAAGTGTTCCTTCCACTTCATAATCTATCCTCTTGGCCGGCAGCTTTAAACGTTGATCTTGAAGTGCTTTTCTTATTGGTAACTTTCTGCTATGCTAATTGTGATTGTCTATCTAGTAACTTGTTTAGGGTGGTTGGTTGGATTTTACAGCACATCCTCCCTTGGGTTATGTAATGCACATTTTTCTTTTGATCATTCTTATTGGTTATTCATTTTCTTAATGAAAATTAAAAAAAAAATTTAAACCAATTTTTGATCTATTTAACCCATAGATGGGATCCTAACAGGTACTACCACTCTGGTTCAGAGTGGACTTTGGTGTAATGACAATGTCGAAGTGGTGCTCCACACTCTATAGAACTTCAGAATTGTAAGTTCACCAGTAGATGCAGTTTAACGACATACCCAGGACACTAAGAACCCCTAGCCACTGCCTTCCTAATATATATGATAAAAATCGTCAGGGATTTGTCATTAGAGCAATACGGTCGGGACATTCATATCAGTGCGAGGGTTTGAGGTGGCCTCCTCGTCCTGATACCTAGACTAAGTAAAAGCCAAAGTGGAGAGTTGCAAATCATGGACATATCAGCCACTATGATTCCGTTCTAAAGCATCATGGGTCACCACCCACCGTCAAAAGGTCGTCTCATTCGTAGGGGTCTTGTCCCTCTGTAGAGGTGCAGACGTTATATTGTACAGCCCCAGTCGACTGGGATTTGTAATCATAAAATGTTTACTGAGGACAGACAAAGAATCACTTTCTAATTACTAATATACATATTTACCAATCCCACCGCACGAGCAGGATGTGACACAAGGTCAATTTCCTAAGCGGAATTTAACAGTTTTGAATTCAAAGTATTATTTCCTGGACTCGTTCTCTAACAAATGTCAAAGAACCAAGTCGTCTCTACTATCGACCCATATCTGGAGGGAGATTAGTGCGATTCATACCTTTCCCAAGGGTATTAGCACTAAATTTCGGTATTAGCACTAAGTTCCGTTCTAAAGCATCATGGGTCACACCCACCGTCAAAAGGTCGTCTCATTCGTAGGGGGTCTTGTCCCTCTGTAGAGGTGCAGACGGTATATTCTACAGCCCCAGTAGACTGATGATGACTTAATTTGAAGACTTAATTTGAAAATACGGCTTCGAACAGGTTTGAATCTAATTAGCGTTCCTCATCTTAAAAATTCATTGTGCCTATATGTGTGTATAAGTATTCGTTGTGTGTATAGGTATTCATTGTGTCTATGTGTGTGTTTATGTATTCCTTGTGTATATGTGTGTGCATATTGTGTGTATGCGTATGTGTAGATATTCATGTGTACTGGTATGTGGATATATATTTCTTGTGTGCATATATGGTTGTTTCGATATTCATTGTGTGTATATGTGTGTATTGTTATTCATTTTGTGCATATATATTCATTTACTGAGGACGACAAAGAATCACTTCCTAATTACTTATATACATATTTACCAACCCTTCCGCACGAGCAGGGTGTGACACAAGGTCAATTTCCTAAGCGCGAATTTAACAGTTTTGAATTCAGAGTGTTACTTCTGGACTCGTTCTCTAACAAATGTCAAAGAACTAAGTCTTCTCTACTATTAACCCATACCTGGAGGGAGATTAGTGCGATTCATACCTTTCCCAAGGGTATTAGCACTATGAGAAATGGAAACAGCCATGTTCAGTATTTGAACTAATCTCTGCGTGTCCATTTCCAACGACGGTAACAATTACACCATGCGGCTAATTATTAATATAGATATATCTATATCGTGCTGTAAGCAAATAAGATTGATCTGCTTTTCGTAAGGGAAGATACAATGTCTAAATAGAGCATAGAAAATAAAAGAAGCGACTGTTAAAAGTATGCATTAAGCAAAAACAAAAAACTTTACACATTTTGCGCGCGAACAAAAGTAATTTGTTTTGAGGTGCAAAAATCGTAAAACAAAAAGAAAGAAACAAGTTAATGTCTCAGTATTTCGTTTCCATTCCTTGTTTCATTTGTTTGTCTATTTTCCTTATCTATTTATTTATTTTCTACCTGTTTAGCATTTCCTTCGCTCTGAATAGGTGAGTCAGCAAGAGAAAATAGAATCTTGCGTTTGATCGGCAGAGAACACGAACTGGCGGCAAAATAAATACAGTGAGGAGATACTTATTCTGTGAGAAAATATTATTTACAGAAGGTGAGGGGAAATTGGTAGGTGTGGTGGGTTGGGTGGAAGCGGGAAAACGAATGGCGGGTAATAGAATATAATAGCAGAAAAATACAGACAGAAGCAGAAAAGAATATATTTGTGTTAGGAAGGAAGAAATAACAGACCAAATATATATATATATATATATATATATATATATATATATATATATATATACGTATTTCGGTCTCTTCGTTGAGAGTTTTACGCTCACGCTTTAGTATCGAGACTTCACTGTATTTACCAATACAGTTAATTCGAAATAGAAAAAGAATTTTCAAACAAGTACAGACAACCTAAAGAAGAAAGAATAATAATATATATAAATTTAGTTTACTTAATTTATGAATAATTGCTAAATATTAGTAACAGAGCATCCACATATATAGAGGTTAGCATAGACATATAGTCAGTTTCTCGACCGCACGATCATTTACCAAAAACCCTTGACTCTACGTTTACACTATCCTTACTTTATATATATATATATATATATATATATATATATATATATACTAGCAAATATATGCACCCTCCGGGTGCAAGTATTTAAATTTTAATGTAATGAAATATTGTATTAAATTAGAAAGTCTAATAAGAAGGCAGATAAAAAGATATGTAACAGAGTGGGGGTATAATAGAAAAATAGAAATGAAACTTCTATCACTCCCGTCTTTCATTGCTGAATTTTACTTATTTAATTATTTAGTTAAATTAGGAAATAAAGAATAAAATGACAGTTATTTTTTTTGTTAATGGATTTCATTTAAGATTCATTGAAGAGATTTTTGCTTATATTCATTAAAATAAAATCAAACAGTTAGAAATCAATAATACTAAGCACATATTTAATAAAATCACATTTTTAATATCAATATGCAAATTAGCCTTCCCATTCACACTATAATCCGCTATTTTTTGTATATATAAATACAATTGCATGTTATTTGTATGTAGATATGGACAACAATAATAAGAAGGTAAAGCAATTTTATTAATAATTGAGGTTTAAATATGGAGAATGTAATGTAAATAACGAAGGGAATTGTGACTTGAGTAGTAATATAGTTTCGGTTACAGACAGAAAAACACACAATCTCCATTATAATAAGATATTATGGACTCTCTCGTCGATTTTCGACGCATGAGGGTTCATACAATGAACAACCCACACAGTGATGTGTTTATAGTTGTAAAGGCATGTGTTGGACCATCTGTACTTTTTGGCACATTCGATAGGAAAGAATTGGTGCACAATGAATGCCACAAACCCAATCAACGACTAAATTTTGAATTTAGAGATTTCCCTCTCCTAGACTGGTTACGTACCTAAGGTTAAAGAACCCAGTCTGCCCTATATATATATATATATATATATATATATATATATATATTGCTGAAGTGAGTTAGTGTACTGTTGGTTTGAACAACAGCAACTAGCTAAGTACAACATTACCAGTGCCAAGATAGTTGGTACGTATTGAAATCAAGAATAGTCCATTCTTGCATTTGGGTGATTCCATTCCCTGAGTCCTGATTGGCTGCTTGGTTTCTATAATGTTAGGAGGCTTCATAAATAACCTGGCATTTTGTAGTGATACGCAGCAAAATAGGTTCGTATTCAGTTACGACTACTTGCTGCATTGTCTTACCAATTCGACGGTAATTGGAACAAGTATGGTTATTCTACACATATATATAGAATCATAACCCAGCAAAGCGAGATATGTTTTATAAGTGAAAATGTTATAACCTAGAGAATAAAGCATTTTTTAGTTAATTTTGCAAATAATTAATAATTTTGTGATGAATGACACTTTTTAATCATCCAAATTCTATATATAAAGTAAATGATTATAAAATGCCAATTAGAATCTTTCTCTCCTCCCTAAATAGAATCATCACTATCATTATGACCTGCTGTTACAAAAGACAAAGGATAAAATAAAACGGTATAATACAAACAAAAGTGTGAATAAAAATGTTATTTTTCTAAATTCGATCGGATAAAAGAGGATAGAATAATAAGGATTGAACATGCGCCATGTTTTTTTATTTATTTCTAAAATTAAGAATGAATTGGTTTAGTCAGTATACTTTTTATTCAAAAACTAGAAAGAAATTACGAAAAATTAAACCAGGTAATATTCTTAGGTTGGTTGGTTCGTTGGTTGGATAAATTTTACGGCTTGTCAACCATTGAGTTATTTTATAACAAGAGACATCTTTATTTTATTCATTCTTGTTAAGTATTAATGTTTTTTTAACTTATTTTTAAACTCATTTCTTAATTTAAAAAAAATCTATTTAACCCATACCTGGGACACTACCGGGTCAGAGGACCTGGGAGTTATGACAATGAAGGGGTACTCCATATTTCCCAGAGCTCCAGAATTGAAACCTTACTATTAGATGCAGTTTAACATAATTCCCAAGACACTCTGCAAAAGTGTAGTCGGTGCATTTCACAGCCCCAGCCGACAAGACGGACAGTCAATTTTAGTAGGTTGTTTAAAAACCTTATAAAAAATTAGTAACAACAAAAGTGGATTGATTGATTGATTTGAACGGCATATCAAGCATTCTAGGGTTATTTTATACCAAGAAGTTAGAGAATCACGTTCATTACATATTACAGTCTTCTCGAATAGGAATAATTTTTTAACATATCTATTTGACCCATAGATGGGATCCTAAAAAGTATTACCAATCCGGGTCAAAGTGGACCGGGGCGGAAGTGTAATGAAGGGTTACACCACACTCACGAGATCTTCTGATCTAGAGGCTCAATATCAGATACAGTTTAGTGTCATACACAGGTCACCATCCTTTTTTGGTGGGTGGGGTACAACCCTATTTTTCTACTGGGATTACAATCAACCTATTCAATATGAACAAAACATTTTCAAACAGATGATAAACTTCAACGCTTTAAACTTATATTTTTCTTCCTGATTGACATAGAATAATTTTGGTGAAGATCACACACGAATACACACACATCACACACACACACCCACACACATAAATTTGTTGTTTTTTTCCGAAGTTGTCAGTATTTTGACTCACTCCTTTTTCTTTATCTGAACACACACACACATACACACACACACACACACACACGCACATACACACATATATATACACACACACACACACACACACATGGTAACGCCCTTTTTAATTTCATATCTTATGGGATAAGAGTTTGGGAATGGTTAAATGAAAATTTTGAAGGTAGATGGATAGGACGAAGAGGACCAATTGAATGGCCATCACGTTTATCAGACGAAACACCACCGGAATTTTTTTGTGTGGTGTATTGAAAGATCAGGTTTACAATCTTAAACCGTAATCAATTTCAGAATTAAAGAATGCAATTTCAGATAAATTTCATGAAATTACCATTGAAATGTGTCAAAAAGTTTGTAAAAGTGTTACTGGTAGAGTTCAGAATTGTATGGAACATGAAGGGGAACATTTTGAACATCTCAAATAAATGACTAAATTCTAAAACTTTATATCTTTTGTAACGTTTTTTTCTTAAATTTGGTTGGATTTCATTTGTATTGAACATTATTAAACCGAATAAGCATTATATCAATTTTGTTAATATATTATATACACACACACACACACACACACATATATATATATATATATATATATATATATATATATATATATATATATGGTAATGCCCACGAGAAGTGTGGTATGACAAAAAACTGCATTTGATGGCGACATTTCAGTTCTGGAGATCTGTGGAGTGTGGTATCCCCCTTCATTTCAATTACTTCCGGGTTCCCTTTGCTCTGGAGTGGTAGTACTTGTTAGGGTCCCATGGAATTGAAGAGTTTTAAAAAAGTATTCGCACTCATGTATTCCTGGGGAAATTAAAAAAAACACTCTTAAGACACAACTACACACAAAATGTAAATAGGAACGTACAATGAACGAGATTCCCTAACCTCTAGGCGTAGAATAGCGTTAAACGGGTTGAAATGCTGTTAAAATCAATCAATAAATCAATAATATGGTTAGTAGTAAAGATAGCAACTGCTTGATGAGAGTTGGAATTGTTGCAATTTGCCTCTGGAAGAAATGTGGGAAGATACTGAATTCCTGAAATGGAACTTACTGTTAAATAAGAAATCAGATCTGGTGTCAAGATGTCGCCATGGGGTAGAACATCTGTTGTGTCAACCGAGTAGTCACGTGGTATTGTTACATGACAACATTTTTTTTTAAATGTCTATAATGAACAAAATAACATACAGGGTGTATATAAAGTCCTGTAACAGATTTAACATGTAACATTAAAGAAAGTAATATTGTTGTAATGCAACAATCAAAACATACGTAAAAAATAAAAATAAATGAGTTGCATTTTTATATGGTTATTACTAAATAATTCTGATATTTGTAAAAAGTGTGGTACTAAGTTTTTGATGTTAAAACTGTTGCAAGACATTATGAACACCACATAAATAAAAATTGCTTGTGAGTTAATTTCAAATCTATTTTCAAATTTATTTAAATATTTCCATTACTTTTTTCGATGACAGGGTAGAATAGTATATAAATAAATTCACATCTGTTGATTTTTTTCTCGATATAAGGTGTGTGCCAGATGGCTACTTTTACTTATAGACTCACCGATATACATGTGACCAACCTATTGTCCAATCACTGGTAGTGCTCTGCTGCTGTTATTATTATTTATACTGGCTGATTCTAATCTTAGCTACTCACATCTACTTGGATATTCTTGGGCGACGGACCAAATGATTCTATATCACAGGACTTATTCACTTACCAAACGATTCTATAACTCGGGACTTACTTACTTATCTACTTTAAGTTCTTTACAATTGGCCAAGGATGGCGGCCAGATACTTAACAACATAATATACCAGGATTTCATTATTTGTTGATAATTACCCAACCCTGGCGATTGGGTAATTACACAACACAAGGTCGCAAGTATAGGTCTTTCAGTGAAGATCGAACTGACTATTCAGTTGAAATTGATCTGTGAGACTAGTTTACCCTACGATGGGACGAAGATTTTTTATTTGTAGTGGAACAATCAAAATGGACAATATTAGATATTATATATTACCAAACTCTACAGCATTGAAATCTAAAAAAAAATTAAAATATAACTCCTAAATTAAGATCACCATAATTTCCTTCATTAGGTGATAGAGGTGTTGCAATATTTTTGGTTTGATAGTTTAAAAGTTGTAGATTTTGGCATTAAATAACACATAATAATATATGTTCTGATATTTAGCAACAATTAGCATCACACTATTTCTCTGAATTTTTAAGATGAGGCTTGATAATTAGTATTATGTGGATTATTCTGACTATTGTCCTTATCTTTTTTGTTATCTGTACAACGTTTCGGCCGATGTTCCCTCTGGTCATCTTTAGGTATTTCTTATCGGACTCAGAGGCCTTGGGTTCAAAGTTCCGTGATGGCTTCCGATTACGACAAGAAGGTTCCCGAGTTCGAGAACGCTCCCGAGTCCGAGATGAAATACTTGAAGAAGGACGGAAGGCACACCAGCCGAAACGTTGTACAGATTACAATAAAGACGAGGACAATAGTCCGAATAATCCAATTAATACTAAATCATCCTTCTCTTCCTCCTCCTCCTCTTCCTCATCTTTCTCCTCATCATCGTCATATGCCAACTGCTCGAATAACCACAACTATGCCTCACCAACCGTCCTTATCCGTTGGTATTTAAATTGGAATTATTTCGAAAATCTAAACAAAGTCGACCAGAGTTTTCGTTGCACAACATTTGTCCTCATGTTACAGATGCGGCGCAGCAAATGATTATAACTCTTGGGATAGTAAGTCCCTTTCCTCTGCAATGCAATTCTACAAACCTGTCACTTTCAGACTGCTGTTTGTATTCGCTCGGTGTAATATTCCTGGACTGCTTCATTCAAAGACATGGAAAAACAATTTCTTAGAGAATTCAGAGAATCAACACCAGAATTGTTCCATTAGAAGAAAATAATACACAATCTTCTTGGACAGTGTCGTAAGGTCATACAATGATAAAAAAATACTTTCATGACTGAATAATGAGGCTATAAATTTGTAAAAGATTTGTCAAAAAATGCTGGAAATTTTACATTACTTTAATTATAGACTTGTTCGTCAAATACTGACGCCACATGAAGGCCGGTAAAAAAATGAAGAAAAAGAAAGAAAAAAGAAAAAGGATGAAGAAAGAAACAGAGATAGTGACGTGAAAAAAAGAGAAAGGAAAAGATAAGAGAAGGTAAATGAAAAACGGAAAAGGTTTGGAGAATGAATAAGATGAAAGTTATGATAAAAATCTGCTAGGTATAATGAAATAAAAACAAAACAAAACAAAAACGTTTGAAGGTTGAAAATGATGCTGACTAGGAAGTTGAAAGAGGATAAATAAACGATAAAGGAAGGCAATGAATATCTTTAAAAGGAGTTAATGACCTTTTTATCTGCATATCATATTTCAAAAGATTCTGTAAAAAAGAAGAAAAATGGAGAAATCCAAAGAAACTTTAAAATATCCACAGTTGATGTCGTTTTAACTTGCTATGAAACGGATCTCATAAAAGAGTTGCAAAAAAGGTATTTCTTTCTTTCTTTCTTTCTTTCTTTCCTTCTTTCGTTCGTTCGTTCGTTCGTTCGTTTTTCTCACTTTGTGCGCATCTATCTTTTCTCTTTCTCTGTCTGCATCTGTCTGTCTCTCTCTATATATATTAATTCTGTTCATTATCTATCAAGCTATCTATCTGTCTCATGATGTTCGACTATCTATCCCATCATTCTTTCTCTCTCTCTCTTCTCTTCTCTCTCTCTCTCTCTCTCTCTCTCTCTATATATATATATATATATATATATATATATGATTACGCCTTAACTATTTTCTATCGAACTATTCTTATCTCTCTCTGTCATTCTCTCGAAATATAGACACACACACACACACACATGCACATATACACACACACGCCACGCGCACGCACGCACGCAAATAACAAACACAAATAAACTAACAAATAACAATAAAAAACATATACAATTATATTCATATCTACCTTGTGGTGTAAGTGCAAGCGTGCTAGCCTAATGGACCACTTTTAGCAAGTTCGATTCTTACTGGGTGACTTATGCTTCTAACCTTGTGCCAACCTGAGCTTAATAAATGTCAACTCACAAGTAATAATTCACGTATACCCCTCCCTTTTTTTGTATAATGTTTTCGTTAACATTGAATGACCGAAAGAATTAGAATCGGGAAAGAAAACGAAGTGTTGCATGAGATTTATTATTGAACAGATTATCCCATGTTGGACAGTCTGTTACGTATTATCACCAACCCGACTCCTTAGTCTTAGATTGTGTTTTCCTTAACGACATTATTATGTCAATTGCAGATGTCATTGCTCCGGTACAGGGTTCTTAAAGCATTGCTTCAAAATATGTTTGGATCGTAAAAAACCTACTGAAATAGCAGCAGAAATACTCATGTGTTCACTTAAACTATTTCACCTTTATTGCTCTCGCCTTTTCAGGTCGTCCGCCCTTCCGAGTCTACAGTCTTTCCAGATTTTCCACCCTTCTGTGTCCCTCGGGTTAAGTCTACTTAGCCTAATGTTTAATCCATCGCACATGTTGCCTTTGGGATGAATATATTAGGACAGAACAGACAGATATAATTTAAGAAATCGCCTGATTTTATTCCGGGAAACAGATTAGTGGATTAAATATCATTTTGTTCCTTGAAAACAGTTAATTAAATCATCTTGTGGTTCAACTGGAAGAATCCTGTGCTGTAAAAATGAATATACTAACTCTAAGCATAAAATAATATCTGAGGGGTTGAGATGCCATTTTTTCCTTCTCCTAGACAAGTTGCTTAACCAAAGAAAGAACCCAGTCTGATCTACTATTTACCCATAGCTGGAGGGAGAGTAGTTGGATTCCTACATTACCCAAGGGTATTAGCGCTATGTGAACTGTAGCTTCGGTCAAGATTTTTATTAGTGATTTTCTGACCCCAAAGTTTTTTTTTTTACAATTAAAAAACAAAGAATAATTAAGTTTGAAGGATAGATTCCGAATTAATTAAGTCAACATTCTAACTTTCCCAGGACTCCATCTGATCAAGTGTCATTAAACAAAGAAACTAAAAGAATCTAGCCTGAATGGAAAATCTGGTGAGTAGCACTTGGAGAGTGTCAGGTGAGTTCAACACCTCTCAGTCCATTGTGGTTCGTTACCTTCATGAGCTCGGTAAAATCATTCAGAATTGCCGAATTATACCTCACATAACCGAAATACTATGGATCTTTTGACTCGCCCTTGTAATAAAAAAGCCTGGTTATCTTGAAGCTGACATTAGATTTCGTGATAGTTCGTTCTGGGCGTTCAAGCAAGAATCAAATAGGCATTTATTCTGCCTTGGAAAAAAAAAAAAAAAAACAGTTTATTGCTGATGGGGAAAATTCGTGTGAAAAATAAAAGGGTAATATTATCACTGGTTGACCGATCATTCATGTGCCTACGTATTTTTTTTTATTACTCAGGATATGGACAACACGAATATTTATTTTCTTTTTTATTCACTGTTCTCCCCACACATTCAAAGAAAATTTGCTGGAGAAAAAATCCATGTTCTGAAATCGACGTGTAACATTTAATCTCGTTCTGTGGAAACGAGGAAAAGTCAACCCAGACTTACTCTCCTATGAAAAAGAAATCCCTTAGAGTTGGTGTGAAACTCTTGCAAGGAGTGGAAACCTCAAAAGAGAAACAAAATCATTAATAATTGCTGCACAAAATGAAGACACTGCTTTCCTGGGAAGAACCTAGATAATTCTGATCTTTGGGGAAATTTAGAGTAATATGTAGATTAATACGTTTTATGGCTCCGAGTAGTTCCAATTCTAAGATGGCGGCCAACAATAGTAGAAGCGACAGATGGACAATCAGAAAAACAACAAAGACTAGAAAACAAAAATGGGAAGAAAAACAATTATATGGACGCTTCAAACGACAAATTGAAGAGGCTGTCCATGAAAAGACTTGGACATGGTTAAGAAAAGGAAACCTCAAAAGAGAAACTGAATCACTTATAATTGCTGCACAAAATAATGCCATAAGGACAAACTATATCAAAGCAAAAATTGATAAGACCCAACAAAATAGTAAATGTAGACTTTGTGATGGGACTGTAAACCATATATACCATAGAAAGATTTTGTGAGCAGTCCAAAATTGCAGGACGTGCTGGCAAACCTAGCAGCACCAGCATGTTAACGACTTCAGCTTTCTAAAATTCAATAATATTATATTATATTAAAAGGGTGGTTTTTAACTTTTCCATAATCAAGAACCCCTTTTATTTCAAAGAAATTTCCCCCAGGATCCAGTTTGACAATTGAACAAGCTTATGGAAACCCATTAAGTACCTTCATAGATTTCTAAGTGATTGGAAACCTCAACTGTGCATAATATTTTATCATAGAAAAAAGTTGGTGCAATATAGAGTTTTTCTGCACACATCGATGAAATTAGAGGAAACAGTGTCCTCGCAATTTTTTTCTTACACTCTTGCAGAAAGGTACATTGATTGAATCCGGGTAATTTTCTCTGTGCTCTCTATTTTATAAACCTCAGTTCTTACCTGTCATCTCAAAAACAACCATGTAACGCGAACAAGACATGCTAGGCACTGTAGACGTAAAGACGAACTCATAAGCTACCTTCTCCTATGGACTCTTACACATAGCCACAACAGTTCGGCCGATCTGCAGAAACTTACATTCATCACCTATGTTCAGACACTAATTGATTAGAGTACCTACCAAGAGCAATGGCCTAGAGAAAGAAAGATAGATAGATAGAGAGAGAGACAGAGACAGAGACAGAGAGACATATAAAGAGAGAGAGAGAGTCAAGGGTATCGACAGTTTAATGAGGAAGATGATGATGATAATGATGCTGATGGTGATGATGATGATATATACTTATAATATACTATGCAACAGAAACATAAACACACTCTTCTCCTGCTTAGTTTCTATCTTCTTGTCTCTCTCCTCCGCTGGCCGGACATCTCTGCAATCTCTTCTATGTTGGGCTGGTTCTCTCTCTGTTCTTCTGGTCTGCTCCCTTGGGACTTCTTGGAATTTCTTCATCTCTGTGTTCGTTGTTGTTTTTAGTAACAAAAGATTTGGATATTTTTTATTAGACGTCTTTATTTAGCGAAAGTTAACCATCACACGCGGAATAAATAGCCATATTGTAAAGATACGTCTATCATCCCCAAAAACAAACTGCTGATTTTCTGAATTCCAAGTCCACCTCCTGTTACACAATTTGTGGGTAGCCTACGAATTATGTCAGTAAGTGTAGTTATATCTTTAACTAAAAATCACCGCACAACAGTGTATAAGAGAAAATAGAAATTAAACACAGGCAATTGGTTTGAAAATCATATTGGCGAGAAACTGTCAGTTACCAAGCGCCGTTGACGTCATGACTATGCTGCCCTAACTTATAACGGAAGTCAGGGTGGCAATGACATGAAGTCAATGGTGCTTGGTAACAGTCAGTTTCTCTCCTATGCAATTCTTAAACATGATTTTGAAAATAGGTGAGACACTGACAGTTACCAAGTGTCGTTGATTTTATGTCTTCGCTACCCTAACATAGATATACATACCCTTTAAATGATATTGAACACCAGTTACTTGCAAGTGCATCAAACTATATATAAATATATATATATAGTCATCCACAGACACGTTGTTTCGATGTATCACATCTCTCCAGTGCGGCTAGACATTTGCAGGCTACCTCCAGCTGGGATGGAAACCCAAACGATTCATCATCCGTCAGATTCCTTAACCATCAGCCATTGTCACCTACAAATGAATACGTATATAATATTTAGCAACCCCTCCGCACGGGCAGGATGTGACACAATGTCAATTTATTATGCAGAGTTCAACAGGTTTGAATTCAGAGTTTTCCTTCTCCTAGACCGGTTGCCTAACCAAGGTTAAAGAGCCCAGTCTGCCCTACTATTTTTCCATAGCTGGAGGGAGAGCAGGATTCATACCTTTCCCAAGGGTATTAGCGGGGATAGGTATGAATCCTGCTCTCCCTCCAGCTATGGAAATATATATATATATATATATATATAATATATATATATATATATATATATTATATATATATATATATATGCATGCGTGTATGTATATTTTTGGGCTAGTGTATGTTTATACCAAATATATCAATGTGTATATTTCATTGATTTTAAAATATAATCTGATTTTGTCTCGAAAAGATAATGATTTACGTTTTATAAAAAATGACCAATATAACATAATAGCAAAAATTTATTACTCTTGAGTTTGTACTCGGCTATAAATTATCTAAAATTATAATCAGAAGACTGGACAAAACAATGAATATCATTAGAAATGAAATATATTCACTATCTATGACAACAGCATATCTTTATAGCCTAAATACTTCAATGTTATATACGGTGTTGCCCAAACAAGAGAAGTTTTTAGATAAGAATCCTTAGTAGATGATTGGTTACATTATGGAAAACAAACAAGTACCCCATGGATGAAAATATAGAAGAAAAGAGAAATAAAAAACAATCAGTATATTTTTTTCGAATATCTTAAAAAAATCAGTTATAAATCAATCGCTTTTGTTGAATTAAATCTAAATATATACCAGGGTTTTATCGTAAATCTCGTCTCAGAGTCTCGGGAAAATTATCAACCGAATCAAACGAATTCTTTCCGAAATCTGCAAAATATTGAAATCCTCACATTGCTATCTGATTGTTGTGTTATTCTCATTGCGTGAAACTTTTAGTAAAGGCATTTGATTTCATTTACACATATTTTCAAGATGAAGTTTTGAAATTGAATTTATTTCCGTTTTCGTTTATCATAAAATAATTGTCAGATTAACCTACCAGATTATAGTTCCTCTGTGTGACTGTTTGTTTGTTGTATGTCTGTCTCTGTCACTGTCTCAGCGTCTCTCTCTCTCTCTCTCTCTCTCTCTCTCTCTATATATATATATATATATATATATATATATATATATATATATATATATATATATAAGCTTGAAAAGCAAAAGTAAAATAATTATTAGATTTGCTTAACAGATTTTTGTTAGACATGCATATATATATATACACACTCACACACACACACACACACACACATATATATATATATATATATATATATATGTCTTACAAAAATTTGTTATATACATATATATATATTTGCATATGTATAAGATAAATTTGCTATATATATAATATATATATGTATATGTGTAAGAGAAATTTGCTATATATATATATATATATATATATATATATATATATATATATATATATATATATATTATATATATATATATATATATATATATATATAATATATATATAAACAGATTTGGGTGATACCACGGAATAATTCTTGATGATTTCAATTGCGTACGTATATTAAAAAAAACTGGGTCCAAATAGTAGTGAAGGTCCCCCATATTTTTAGCAAGCGCTTTCCACCCCGACCCTGATCGTCTGCAGGGCGATTGGTTGTTTGTTTTTTTTTTAGATTTATAGTTTTATTCCATTGGGAGGGTTTATTGTATTTTTCGTGGTTACAGGTTTATTTAATTAGGTGTGTTTATGCTAAGGTTTGTGTGTTGGTTATCAAATATGTTTAATATTTGTGTCGGAGTTAAATTCTATTTTATTTATGTTAGTTTCTCTTAATTCTTGATGAAAATTGCTTCTAGGATGTGGGAGGCGTTTTTATTGTTATTTTTAGATTGTTTTAGTATTATTGATTAGGATTTTATGGATATCAGAGGCTGTGAATTTTTCATTGCTATTGTTATGGTTTGTATTAGATATTGTTTTCTGGTCTGAAAGGTGGTATGAAAGAGGAGAGGTTGTTGTAGTGTGGCCAATGTAGGTATTAATTTTAAAATTATTTTTCGAGGTGAACTCTGGAAATAAGCATGTGAATCTATAAATAATGTTGGTTTGATTTAGGGAGTTTGTTTTATTTTTAATTGTGAGGTTTGGGGTTTTGGTAATTATTAACTAAAGTAGAATCACCTAAACTAAACTAGAATCAAGGTTTATCTGAATGGGTTTTATTTGTAATTTTCAGACTGTTGTCTTATCTTTATTGTTATATACACAAAGCTTCGGCTGATGTGACCATGAACCTTCTTTTCTCAATAACAATTAATAAAGCCTGAGTTTGTAAGCGTCTAAGTTCCCTTGCACCACACAGGTGACAGTTTAAAATGTGTAAGTATTTCTGTCGAATCCTATATATTTTTTCAGTTTAATAGTCTCTCTCATTCTTTCTCTCTATATATTTATCTATGCGCCCTGTCGGTGAGGCTTATAATATGCTGGGTGCATACCCTAAACAGGGGTAAGACCCTTAATGCGCTGTCCTGGTTATGATACTAAACTCGATCTGATGGTGAAGTTTCAGTTGAGGAAATCAGGGTAGTCTGAAGAGCCTTTATATTGCCCTTACTCCCAGTTCTACTCTGACCCGGTGAGGTAGTACTTGTTAAGTTCTCATCTATGGGCCACATATATGTTTAAAACTATTACTATTAGATATAAATACTGGAAGCCATAGAAGTATTAGCAAATTATTTTTATTAGATAGGTTGCTTTTTATTTTTTTACGGCATATCATCCATTTTCGTGTCATTCAATATCGAATCAAGTCATTTTTGATAAAAGCGAGGAGTCAGTTTGCTTACAGTGCCTGCTTTTGCTTAAGTGGTCTCTCAATTAAAAAGGCTCATCACTGATAATTTTCGGGTATCTAGCGAGAATCGGCACTTTCGTAATTTATTAAATAGGAATATTTGATGTAATATACTCGTAAAGTAAAGTTGACCGGGTGGCCTAATGTCGGTATCAGCCACTAGTGCTAGACCAAAGAGGATTATTTTTGTGTCTGAGGTGGAGCGCCACACCAACCATCAGCTCCTCACATTACCGCACAGATCTCAGTGCTACTTATACGTTGAATTGGCGAGGGCCAGTATCGAATCGGGAACCTTGCGATTCATAGGCAAGCACTCTACCAACTGAGCTACCCCCCCTTTACCGATGTAATATAACTGTTTAAAAATAAACCTCTTAAGAAACAACTACAGAAAAATCTTAATAAAAATGAACAATGAATGCGATTCCCTAACTTCAGGGCATTAAACTTATCTTAGATGAGTTGACATATGGTTCATAAACTTATTGATTTGCAGAGAAAAATATAAATTATTTGAATAAAAAAAGTTATTTTTATATCGCCACTCAACATTTGTAAAGATTAAAAATGGAAGAGTTTATGCCATAGAAGACTGAAAAATAACATAACTTTTCCGATTTACTGGGTTTTCATAATATTTTTCCATAATAATGCAATGCAAAATAAATAAAGCGATTGTTAGAATTTTTAAAAGCCAGCCATAGAAATGTTTTCAAAATAAATTAACCAAATTCGACCTCAGCTATATGGATAACAATACCGACAGACATTTATTATTATTGGGAAGTAAATGTATCTTTTATTTCGATAAAATAAACTCTAATTACTCAATAATAGATGTGTACGGAAAAAACCTAAGAACACGCAGTCTTCCAAATAAGTATCTAACCTCAACCATTTGCGTATGTAAGGTGGTTATATGAGCAGAATATTTTATAGAGAAACTCAGAAAATCTACGGAAGCTTATGTATCCACATGCGAATTGGAATACCATAAACTCACCAAGATATTGATCTTGCATTCGAAGTAAGTCATCGTCGTCATGGTCATGGTGGCCTAATGTCGGTATCAGCCAGACAGCGAGGGAGTCTATACCCTTTTCACTAGCTTTAGACCAATGAGATTGTTTTGTCGTCTGAGGTGGAGCGCCACACCTGCCAGCAGATCCTCACTTTATCGCACAGATCCCTGTGCTAGTCATACGCTGAGTTGGTGAGGATCGGTATCGAACCTGGAACCTTGTGGTTCCTAGTTTAATGCTCTACTGACCAGATATAGAAACTAACTAAACTTATTCTCTTAATTTTCAGGTTGGCAATCCTGACTGAAAATCACCTTATAAATGTTAACGAACAATCCATGTATATACCCTCATAGAATTTAAGTTCAGTTGAATAATACTTAAAAAAAAATTAAAACAATGTTTTTATACATATATGAATATTTACCAGCCCAAATATAAGTAAATAATACATATCTTTACACATATACCAAAGCTTCCGCCCGAATAGGATGTAATACATAGTCGATTTCTTAAGTAGAGTTTAAAAGGCTTCAAAGTAGAATTTTCATTCTCTTACACTGGTTGCCTAACCAAGCTTCAAGAGCATTCTACTAACTATTTTCCCATAACTGGAGAGAGAATAATTGGATTCATACCTTTCACAAGGGTATTAGCGCTATGTGAAATGCAAACAGCCTCGCCCAGGATAGGTTAATTAAGTGTTTGAAGCTTGTTAATTTTTCTATAAAGCTTAACTAAGTCTGGCACAAAATTCTTAGCAATGACTTGCAGAAGTAATTTAATAACTTCGAAAAAAATACAGTCTGAATTTAGAATAAGTGAGATTATAATAAAGGATTTATCCAGTCACGCCGTTTCCGATTTTATATCCATAAAGCTTCTTCCAACGTTTTTCCTTCGAATTTGAAATACGAGGGTGAGTCAAAAAGTAATGCCAATTTGTTTTTCCTTCGAATTTGAAATACAAGGGTGTGTCAAAAAGTAATGCCAATTTGTTTTTCCTTCGAATTTGAAATACGAGGGTGAGTCAAAAAGTAATGCCAATTTCGTTTTTCCTACGAATTTAAAATACGAGGGTGAGTCAAAAGTAATGCTGTTTTGTTTTTCCTTCGAATTTGAAATACGAGGTGAGTCAAAAAGTAATGCCATTTGTTTTTCCTTCGAATTTGAAATACGAGGGTGAGTCAAAAGTAATGCCATTTTTTTTCCTTCGAATTTGAATACGAGGGTGTGTCAAAAAGTAATGCCATTTGTTTTTCCTTCGAATTTGAAATACGAGGGTGAGTCAAAAAGTAATGCCAATTTGTTTTTCCTTCGAATTTGAAATACGAGAATGAGTAAAAAATAATACCATTTTGTTTAGGACACGTATAATTACAAACACAGGAACATGTATCATACATCAAAATGAAGTTGGTCCTTTGTGGATCAGATCCCTACTTCTCCACATAGTCACTGTTTCTCTCAATAGCAATGTTCTACCTTCGAATGAGAGCATGCATGATAGCATGTATCCCTGCCCCGTAAAATTCTGTTGACTGTTCTTTGGGCCACTTATTCACTTCCCCGTTACTGGAATAATGTTTACCTCTCAAACACTCTTTCATGGAGCCGAAGAGATGATAATCGGAAGGCGCTAAATCTGGTGAGTATGGAGGATGCGGTAAAGTTGTCCACCCGAATGATGGGATTTTCTGCCTTGTCCTGATGCGTGTGTGTGATCGAGCATTATCATACAGAAGGCGGCATTGTGAATTATCAAGTTGGGTTTTCCTCTGAGCCTCGTTAGGGTCTCAATGTAGGTCTTAGTTTTATAAAAAAAAACTTCACATAAAATAAAGAAAACGGCGTTCTTTTTTTATTCAACCTTGTATTAAACCAAACTCTTTATTCTACACCGCTTTATACAATGGAGAGTTCAGTCTGAAGGTACCAGTGTACACAAACATACAATAGGTGTCTTTAAGCCAATCAACCGAAATGTTATAGCTAAAACAACCATGCAAAGATTTTCGAATGAAGAACACTTAAAGTTTCTCTGCCTGATGAAGTCAGAGTGAGCTACAGCTCAATGTCATTGCTTGTAGCCAGTATAAAAGTTTTGGCTCGCCTTATATTTATCCTGCTGTTCCAAGCACTTGGCATCGAGTTTAAAATCAGTAAAATTGTTGGTTGGAGCAAGAATTTTTCAAAATCTAAGCGTTATTCATGAATCCTAAAAGACAATCAGACTTCAGCCGGGAGGTATTCAAGATTTATTTAGGATTGTTGTTAGATATGGCCCAGAATCGACATTTCCTGCAAAACTTAGTTTGTATTAATTTCACAGAAAGAATAACAGACCAGGAAAAAACAAGAAAACAAAAAAAAAACAAAACAAAAACAACAAAAGAAAGAGGAAAAAAAAAAAAAAACAAAAAAACAAACAAACAATTAGCAGAGATTTCAAAATAAGGACAGATTTGTTTTCAGCGGTTTCTTTGTTTTATGCATATGACATATCAACCATCCTGGGTTATTTAATGCCAAATCAATCCTTATAGAAGAATTGTTGTGGGAATATGTAACCCATAGCTGGTGGGATAAAGGGGTTTATACCTTCCCCAAGGATATTAGTCCGAAAGTGAACGTAATAGCACGATTGGAGTTCAAATTCGCTTATTACGGTGTCGCAGTCCGGCACGTTAGTCACTACGCAACAGAAACCAAAGAATGAACAATAGATCTAGCAGCAACATTAGTAGTTATAGTATTAGCAGAAAACATCCTGTTTTCTTAATATCTAAGCAAACAGTCACCAAAAATGGGTTCCTTTTTGACTTCCTGCCTGCTTAACAGAATGACATGAAAGTTAAAAGCTCTGCTGAAATCTTCACAAATAAGCAACGTACCAATTTACAAGCAAACAACCACAAGGCGACCGGTTTTCTTTGTCTCCCTGTACTAAAAGCTGTATCTTAAAGCTAATGTTGTATCAGTAAAAGAATTGTTATATAAGACATCTTCGCTGGTTGGTTGGTTGGTTTTTACAGCATGTCAACCAATTGGGTAATTTTATACCGAAAAAGTTTTCGCTTTTATTCCTTCTTGATGGGTACTCAATATTCTAATAATCAATTTGTAAATATTTTTTAAAATTCATTTTTTCTATTTAACCCACAGATGTGACCCTAATAATTCTCCAAGTCAGAGTGAACTTAAAGGGTACTCCCATTCTTCAGTTCCAGAATTTAACTCTCTCTGTCAGATAGAGTTTAACGTTATACCTAAGACACTAAACCCACAGTCACCGCCCCGAGCAGATATAATTATGAAAAAAAAGGTTAGAGCTTGCCATGAGGGCTGGGACAATCATATAGGTTCTAGGGCTTGACGTGACCAGCCAATTGATCGGAGGGGCCTCGTGACTGGAGTCCAGCCAAAGTGGAATGGTGCATGTCATAGACTGCTCGGCCACCAGTGTCCCATCCATAAGCATCACGGTTCATCAACCACGGATAATAGTTGGATCCATTGGGGAGATTTGCCTTGGTGCAGTTGGTGTGTTCTAAAGCCCCAGGTGACAGGGCTGCTTTGAGTTCGTGTTTTCAAACGTATACGTTTTCTCATATTCATACAGTGTTTGACTTTTTTTATAAGCTAAATAAGCTATAGCCTAAAGTTGCACATCCTACGGGTATCATTTAAAAAAAATATATTTGTTATTTCATCATTAATATTTTTTTCTTTAATTCCAATCTATCAATAATTGTAAACCCTTCTTCGATTTGTTTGATCTGTTGCGATTTACAAATTCTGTACATTTTTAAGTAGAATTTCAATGTTATTTCTATGGATATCTTGAGTTTAAAATATCTTCGATTATAAATAACAAAATTCATAATTTTTAGCACAAAATGCAAGAACTGTTAATAATTAATTATATATATATATATATATATATATATATATATATATTATATATATTTCATCGTTAATTATTTTATTTTCATAGTTTCATCCGGACATACATACGCACCAACTGCCCATTATATATATATATATATATATATATATATATATATATATATATATATATATATATATATAGAGAGAGAGAGAGAGAGAGAGAGAGGGCACTGTAGACGTAAAGACGAACTCATAAGCTACCTTCTCCTATGGACTCCTACATATGGACGGAAGAGTTTGGCCGATCTGCAGAGACTTACATTCATCAACTATGTTCAGACACTAATTGATTAGAACACCTACCAAGAGCAATGGCCAAGAGACAGATAGATAGATAGATAGATAGAGAAGAGACAGAGAGAGACAGAGAGATGATGAGCGGCTGAAAAGTTAAGTTGTTGAAGCATTCATATGATGTCATATTTGCTGTAGACAACCTTTCTTTTGCCAATATTTTTCAAGCACTACAGCATTGATGGAATAAATGTGTTGAATGCAGAGGGACTATGTTGAGAATTACATCTTATTTTGTCAATTTCCATGATAGTGTAGCGGGTGCGTATGTGTATTTACTGATCTAATGACGTTGATATGGTGATGATGTTCCTCGTTAGTTGTCGGTAGTCAACCACAGATCGTTTGCTATGATTTAGTTACAATTGAAATTAACCTGGATATTTTTGTTAAAGTCTGTTTTTAAATAAGATAAAACCAGGGTGGGATATAATAGCAAAACAATTCCCAGCGATTTAAAAAGAACAAAATAATTCTGATTGAGGAAAACTAACAGAAAAAGAAAATAACAAGTAGTGTAGTAAAATGTAGTTGTCATTTAGTATTTTGTGTTACTATAGTTTTAGGTTAAAACAGAAAGTCTTTAGAGTTAAATGTTCCTGTAGTTAAAGAATGAATAGTCTTGACTTATGTAGCAAGATGGGGATTATCCTGAGTTTTGCGAGAACTACTATTAGAAAAGAGAGGAAGAAGAAATAAGAGTGAGTAAAGGCTTAAAAAAAAGTGATGTTCATAAAACAGGTTGTCGTGAGTTTGACTGGGGCGTGAGGAGAATTGAATGTCAACCGGAAGTTTCGGGTGTTGACCGGAACCGGAGGTCACGTGGTGACGTGGAACGACGAAGAAAAATACCGGCCTCTTTTTGCTTACGGGCGCGTAGGGTACGGATCGGACCTCTGGTCCCAGTTGTGGGACCACAGTAATTTAACAGTGTTCTCTCTCTCTTTCTCTCTGCCTTTCCTCCTCTCAGACACAGCCTACGAGACTAGCCCTGGAAATAAAAGCTAAGCAGCTGATGACGATATATTTCTCGCGTTGTAATTTTTTTATCGACAAGATAACCGCCACGTGCCGAACGCCTTTTTAGTGTCGTGAATTTGGAGGCAGGTTGACAAGACCCGCTATACAACATATATCGCTATTAGAACGTTACGTATATCCGGTTGGGTACGGTGAATATATCGCTATCGTCACGCTACATTTACATGTTAAAAATGTGTATTGTAAAGGTTTTATAATAAATTGTAGGGGCACGAAGCCTCCTGGTACGTAAACAAGAGAACGCAAATATACGTCGTTAGATGTTTGGACGAAGTGTTCTAAGAGAGATAATATGGTTTTCATGTATACTGTTTGGAACGCCACTTAGCGACTAACGGGGAACACGGGGGGTAATTGTGAAAAGGATGAATGAAGAATTCTACAATAATATCTTGGTCTGCCTATGAACTTTTCATCCAACACGCGTAACGCAGATGTTGTTTACTTCATTCATTCTTTCTTTTATTCTCTTTCATTTCCTCTTACTATTTTTACCAACATTTATCGTCTTCCTTTTTTAATTAAAACAAAAAGAAAATCCTGATTTTTTATATTTTGACTAGTTCAAGTTTGACACAATCAGTTTCACGGTCTCTGCGTCTCTGATCATTTTCTTTTTGAGTCGACTATTTCTGACGATACCGTTTTTTTATTTTTTGGGATAATTGCCAAGAATTCTCTTACCAGTTCCAAATTAAATTTGACTGATTCTTGCGCTTTCTGACTAATGCTAAGGAGAATCAAAACAATGCTGGTCGAAGATTCTACTTATACAACGAGGTGAACTACTCCCATGTGCATACAAATGTACATAAATGAAAAAACAAAAACAAAAACAAAAACAAAAACACAGACACCTGGAAACCATAACTCCTGATATATTTATGCTTAGATTAGATACTTATGATATATCAGGGTAGTCCCAAAGGTAAGGTCTTTAAAAATATTTAGAAATCACAGAAATGTTTATTGTAAATGATGCTTAGATCTTATTATAATGGAGATTGTGTATTTTTCTGACTGTAACCGAAACTATATTACTATTCAAGTCACATTTCCCTTAGTTATTTACATTACATTCTCCATGATTTCATTTAATTTAAACCTTAATTATTGATAAAATTGTTTTACATTATTAATAATTTTGATCATATCTATAAATAAATAACATGCAATTGTATTTATATATACAACAAAATTGCGGTCTACAGTGTGAACGGGAAGGCTGATTTGCATATTGATATCAAACATTTATTTTAATAAATATCTGCTTAGTATTATTGATTTCTAATTGTTTGGTTTTATCTTATTGAATATGAGCAAAAATCTCGGAGATAAATCTTCAAAGAAATTCATTAACAAGATGAAATAACTGTAATTTTATTCTTTACTTCCTATTTTAACTAAATAATCAAATTAGGAAAATTTAACAATGAAAGACGGGAGTGATGGAAGAGTAAGTTTCAGTTGTTCTATTTTTCGATTATACCCCCACCACTATTTCAAATCTTTTTATATTCATTCTTATTTAGTTTCATTAGCGCTTCTAATTTGATAGCATATTTTTATACATTAAAACTTAAATACTTGCACACAAAAAACTTGATGTTGCAAAAAAGAAAAAAAAAAAGAAAAAAAGAAAGAAAAAAAAAACATCAAGGTTTTTGTTTTGAACTCATACGACTTGTCTCCGCTCTTAACAACACGGAGTATGAACAAGCTCGGAAGATGATTCTTATAAAATCGAAATTTTGTTCAAGATCAGCTATGAATATGTTGTAAAATGTTTTCACTTTAACACCATTTTCTGGTGTTTTCATATCCTTTTATCTATACTCATATTTATATATGTATAATATATATATGTATAATATATATGTGTGTGTGTGTGTGTGTGTGTGTGTGTGTGTGTGTGTGTGTGTGAGGTCAGGCCTTCTTTCTTACCTGCTACTAGTATCATGTAAACTAATACTACCTTTTCCGTGGTAGGTCTGCTGACGACTAAACTTTAATTCCATCAAATTTAATAGCAGACACAGACAAAGCATACTAACATGAAAAGAAAGATCTCTGGTCACCAAATCTTGTCCATAACATCGTTATATTCAACGTTTGAATGGCGGAATGATAATCGCCTCATAGAATCTTCGTGACTGCTTTCTTAGCTAGGAGCAATTCACTTCTTTAACTTCATCAGTTTTATGAGTGCTTCCCTCAGGGACACAAAACAGCTGAACGGCTGAAAGTGTAACGGGAAGATGAAAGGTCTCACGTTAGGTTAAAGACCAGACAAGCAGTCCCCAGTGTATGGCTGAACAACCTTTCTTTCACATCAAAAATCCCGACCTTCTATCCTCTGACGTTGATGTTTCGGTCATGAAGGATGCGCACGGATGACAGATATATCGGAAGAGACTGATTTAGATTGATAGATAGGTACAAAGAGACTGAGGTAACTATATAGATAGATAAGAAAAGTCTGAGGTAAATAGGTACGAAGATAATGAGATAGATAGATGGATAGATAGATAGATACTGTGCTTTGGCATTAGATAACCCACGAGAATTGATATGGTATTACACAAATAAACTAAGAAATAAATAAACAGCTAGCTAGATAGATAGATAAGAATAGATTGAGATAGATAGATAATGAGATAGAGAGATAGAGAGATAGTGAGATAAGAAGAGACTAAGATATACAGATACACAGATGGATAGATAAATAGATAATAAGAGACTGATAGATAGATAGATAGATAGATAGATACATACATACATACATACATAGTAATAGCTATCAGTGCTGGACCGCGACATCGTTTTGAGTTCGAACTCCAGTCGCGCTATAATGTTCACTTTCGGACTATTACCCTTGGTAAAGGTAGAAAACCCGTCACCCCCAGCAATGGGTTAAATGCTATTCTTCTACAACGATGGCTTTGGCATTAAATAATCCACAAAGATTAATATGCCATTAAACGAACAAACAAACAAACAACTAGCGATCTTGTTAACAAGATAGATAGATAGATAGATAGATAAGAATAGACTGAGATAGATAGATACGAATAGATAGATAGATAGATAGATACAACGCTATGGTGAAAGTTATAGCTAGCTAGATATATAAGAATAGACCGACATGGATAGATACAAATAGATAGATAGATAGATAGATAGATATGCTGAATGTTATCGGCCTAGCCATGGGGTGAATGATCTTTAATCTTAAAAGGTCTCTTATTCTTTGTAAGGTTTAAATAAATTTCAGAAACGATCTGCCGCGTGTATTGAACTCCCGGGTGAATATTCGAATAGGATGTGTACATCATGGTTCTGTGTTATTCAATTATGGGTCAGTGCAAGCAATATATAGAGATAATTTTATCATTTTCAAAACATCTTTCACTGCCACCCCTCTCTCTCTCTCTCTCTCTCTCTCTCTATATATATATATATATATATATATATAGTAACCAATGACCGCTTTAAGTTTTTGTCGCAGTGGCATCAGTAAATAATCCAAAAGTTCTCAATATATTAAAAATAATACTACTACTATTATTATTATTATTAGAGGAAAGATTAAGGTTCTCCGCTTAAACAATTAAGTTTAGATAGCATAAAAGCAATGGGAGCAGACTGGTTTCCACACACACACACACACACACACACATATATATATATATATATATATATAATTTAATTAGATTAACGTTCAGACATCACTTAATTTGACATGCTGTGAAAGTTCATCATTTACCTGACTCTTAGGTTTATTTGAAAAGAAGAAAAAAAGAAAGTTAGTCCAAAAGCTGTTACTTTGTTAGATTAACTTTAAGACAAAGTAATAACTTTTTGTCTAACCTTTTTTTTCTTTTCAAATAAACCTACAAGTCAGGAAAATGATGAACTTTCACAGCATGTCAAATTAAGTGATGTCTGAACGTTAATCTAACAAAGTAACACACACACACACACACACACACACACACACACACACACATATATATATATATATATATATATATATATATATTATATTATATATATTTATTTCGATGGAAACAAATCTGCTCTGATTGGTTTCATGCTATCCAAACTTAATTGTTTAAGTGGAGCAATACGTCGAGCAACGAAAGATATTTTGAAAATGATAAAAATATGGTCAAATTTATTGTGCGTTTGTTTAACTGTATGCGCATGTTACTATTGAGCACTCTCCGAATAATACTGTACTTTGGCTTACTACTGCCTCTTCCATGTGATAGTGCCAACCATACACATTCATATATATGTATATTAAAGTCATGGAAAATGGACTCGTCGCCCCGAGTTCAAATCCTGGCGTGCTAATTGCATTTCACTTAGCGCTAATACCCTTGGGAAAGGTATGAATCCTACCGTCCCTCCAGCTATGGGAAAATAGCAGGGTAGACTGGGTTCTTTAACCATGGCTAGGTAACCAATCTAGGAGAAGGAGAACTCTGAATTCAAACCTGTTGAACTCCGCTTAAGAAATTGACCTTGTGTCACATCCTGCTCGTGCGGAGGAGTTGGTATATATATATATAATATATATATATATATATATATATATATATATATATATATACATAACATGGGCGAATTATTATATACATATGTGTGTGAGTATGTGTTTGTATTTGTGTGTGTGTGTCTGTGAGTGTGTGTGTGTGATTGTGTGTGTGTTTGTGTGTGTGTGTGTGTGTGTGTGTGTGTGTGTTTGAGTGTGTGCAAGTACGTTCTTCTGTGTATAATATATTAGATTTCCTCAATAAATTACCTTAGGAAAAAAATATACACATAAATTTTCAGATCACCAAACAAAATCAGGAGAAGTCTTCAGTCGGCCGACGAGACATAAAAAGCTGTCGGATTTTTCTTTTGTGATTCACTGCTGTTTTCTTATCTTGAGTCGAAGACATTTTGATTGATGTTACAAATACTCAGTCCTGACATTGATACGCTTATGCAGAGAAAGTCAGTCAGAATTTCTTATGTAGACGCTCGTGCGCGCACGCACAGAACTGGCGCGCGCGCACACCACACACTCGCGCGCACACACACAGACAGACAGACAGACACACACACAGAGCAATCCAATCAAAAACATTTAGGAGTAGACATACACACAAGCACACACTTACATACATTCAGACGCAAGGCTGAGGTATACAAAGATACCCAGAATATACCTAGAAACATGTGGCTTTATACACAAACACACACACACTCTCTCTCTCACACACACACACACACACGCACACACACACCCAGCGAGCGACCCAATCAAAAACATGCAGGAGTAGACATACACACAAGCACACACTTACATAAATTCAAACGCAAGCCCGAGGTATATATAGACACCCGGACATATACCTACAAACACGTGACTTTATACAAAAACATGCTTGCAAAAGCAAATGAAGACACATGAAGCCACATATACACGCAATGACCACATGACAACCTTTATTTCTCTTTAGACTTATATTTAAAAAAAAAATCATATTTTCTTATGTGCTAACACGCAAAGATACAATTCACATTCTCTTCTCTCTCTCTCTCTCTCTCTCTCTCTCTCTCTCTCTCTCTCTCTTCTATCTATCTATCATCTTCTTTTCAATCTATTTATCTGAATATCTATCATCATGTCTCGCTAGTAGCACGAATATTCATGACAATCTCTCGCCAACATCCTTATCATTCATGCCTCTCCCTGTGCAGCATCCAGTATCCGCTACATGGACTTTCGCTGGGTTGTGCCTTCGGGAGGTCAGTTCTGTATCCTGTTCCTTCTGTGGCGTGCTCAGTGCTGCTTTCCACAGGAGGACGTTTTATGAGTTTGTCCTTGCTTCTACAGCATTGGCCAGCATATCTTGTTCACTGAGATGGTTTCGGTGATATATATATATATATATATATATATATATATATATATATATATATATATATATATATATTATTTAGGTATATGTATATATTTATACATTATATAATTTTTCACCCTTAGTGACACCAACATATTTCAGTGCACCCCCATTCTACTTAATTATTTTACAAGTTGACAATAAGTCGTTCTCCGGTCGTAATACTTGACAGAGCACCGGACAAAAGGGCCCTTGTTTGCCTGTAATAAAATAGTTTTTGTTCTGTTAATTACCCCCACTTTTTTCCTTTTCTACCATATCATCTCTTATATATATATATATATATATATATATATATATATATATATATATATATATATATGTGTGTGTGTGTGTGTGTGTGTGTGTGTAAGTTGAAATGCGAATCCGACGGTATGTTGAAATGAAAAATAAAGGAAAGAAAATGTTGAATGGATAAAATAGTATTTATTTTATTATATTTTATTGACACGTGTCTCGGCCAAAAAGTTATTTTTCGAATATCTCGGAAATTCTCCGTATTTCAACCGATTTCATTTAAAACAATAATTAAAATAATAATTGAAACAATTTGTATTTAAAATAATAATAGATAGATAGAATACATGTATACATAGATAAACTCCTGGCCTAAACACGTGTCAGTAAAATATAATGAAATAAATTCTGTTTTATCCATTCAACATTTTTCTTCCTTTATTTTTCATTTCAACATATATATATATATATATATATATATATATATATATATATATACGGGTACATAAGAAGAATACTAGTTAGCTAGCTAGTTAGTTATAGTTATTAGTTATTTTTCGGTTTTTATCCTTGCCCCCCCTTTCTTTAGATCTCTCTCACTTAATAATCTTTCATTCTTTTTCTTTTTTTTTTTCTTTATTCTTTTTTTTTTTCTTTTTTTTCTTTTCTTTTTTTTCCTTTCTTTCTTTAGTTCTTTTTCTTTTTTTTTTCCTTTCTTTCTTTTCTTTTTTTTCTTTTTCTTTCTTTTTTTTCCTTTCTTTTCTTTTTTCTTTCTTTCTTTCTTTCTTTTTTCTTTTTTTTTTTTTCATTTTTCCTTTCTTTTTTCTTTCTTTTTCTTCTTTCTTTTTTTCTTCTTTCTTTCTTTCTTTCTTTTTCTTTCTTTCTTTCTTTCTTCTTTTTTTTCTTTTCTTTCTTTCTTTCTTTCTTTCTTTCTTTCTTTCTTTTTTCCTTTTTTTCTTTTCTTTCTTTCTTTTTTCTTTCTTTTTTTTCTTTCTTTCTTTCTTTCTTTTCTTTCTTTCTTCTTTTTCTTTTCTTTCTTTTTTCCTTTCTTTCTTTCTTTTCCTTTCTTTTCTTATTCTTTTCCTTTCTTTCTTTTTTCTTTCTTTCTTTTTCTTTCTTTTTTTTAAAACAAAATATTTGCCACTTTCCGTTTCTTGATTGTTTCTTTTCTTTATCATTATCACTCTCTCATTCTCTCTCTCTCTCTCGCTTTCTTTATTTATCCCTTTCTTTCTTTATTTCTAAATTCATTTTTCTTTCTTTCATTCTTTCTTTCTTTCTCCCTTTCTTTATTTATCTCGTCCTTTCTTACTTTCCTCAGTAAATGGCAACTTAGATAGATTTAGTAAGTAACTTATTGCTCGTCATCTAAGGAAATAGCGAGCTATATTTGCAAATCATTGCAAGAGAATTCGATTCTCACTAGGTGACCAATTTTTCTGACAGTAAATGTCAACTCGGATAGGTTTAGGAAATAACGTACGACTCAACAGCCTAATGAATGGATTAGCAAACTAGATTAGCTAATCGTTACAAGAGAGTTCGATTCTCACTGGGAGCCCCATACATCTAGCCTTTCGCCAGAACTTAGTTAAACACTGTGGAGGAAAACTCAGATAGGCCTAGTAAATAACTTATTTCTTATCAGCCTGGTGAAATAATATATTAAAGTGTTTGATTCTCACTGGTACCGATACTTCAGGTACTGTACCAGTGTAATCTAATCAAATCTAATTTCGGCTTATTTTTGCTCGCCAATGTGACTGCCCATAAACATTTCTGCTATCGGTCGATATATTTGCAGAGAATGACCAAATCATCCGTAATACTGTTTATGAGCGGCGGAAATGACCGGGGAACAATTCGAAGAACGGCTTATCTTGATATTTTGGACTCGTCTCTTCTCCTGATTACAATGAGATCGTGGCCAGTTCGTCTTCGTTAGATTAAGGTATATGAATAGATATTCGTTAACATATGCTTGGAATAGTTATGAAGTAGATTGTTACCCTAGAGTTTGTCCAGTGGCCATCTGCCGATGTTATTCATTTATAGAGTTGGTTTCATTGCAAATAGTGAACACTAGCTGAAGTATCTATTTACGACGGGTAGGAGATCAAGAGTTGGATCGTAGACGAACAGACAAATATAAAAATTGCTTTCTGCCCGTTTCCTTTTCCGAAATAATGATTTTAACTTATTCCTTCTTGTTAGCGGCTATGATATTCTCATTAAAGGATCCTGGGAGTTTCCTCTTCCTTCCTACGAAAGACCGTTTAGAAACTTATGAAGATGGCCGGCCTGACATATTAACACTTCAGCACATAAGCGTTGCAGTGCATTAGTGCATTTCTTTTTTTTCACCGAGGATCAAGTGACAAACTCTTTGTCTCCTCACCTTTTCAAGTGACTCACAAAAATTCCATGAAAAATTTCAGAAGTATTCACGGAAAATATTTTTACGTGGGAAACAAAGTATTTATCGATTTAAACGTCTTTGTTTTTTTTGTATTTTGGTGATAGGTTTGGTGTCATCCGTTAAATGTCATATCAATCTTCGTGGGTTATTTAACGCCAATGTGATCCCTGTAGATAAACAGAAGTGGTGTTATTTAGCTAGGAAATAAAGGGTTCATAGCTTTCCGAAAATGAACGTGACAGCGCGACTGGATTCGAACTCACTTACAACGATGTTGCAGTCCTGCACATTAGCCTCTACGCCACGAGAACTCCCCATTTTTCTTTCTAGTATATATAGGTGCGATTGATAGATACAGGTTTGGTTTTATTTCTTTATTAATGGCATATCAAACTTCGTGGCTTATTTAATGCCAAATTAATAATTGTAGAAGAATAGTTGTGGTAATACTTAACCTATAGCTGGGGGAAGGAAGGAATCATACCTTTTCCATGGTTATAACTCCGGAAGTGAACTTAATAGGACTACTGGAGTTCAAATACACTTACTATACTCCTCGCCACGAGTTCAAATCCTGGACATGGAAATTGCATTTTCACTTAGCGCTAATACCCTTGGAAAAATATGAATCCTACTCTCCCTCCAGCTATGGGTAAATAGTAGGGTAGAATGCGCTCTTTAACCTTGGTTAGGCAACCGGTCTATGAGAAGGAAACATCTGAATTCAAACCTGTTAAACTTCGATTAATAAATTGACCTTGTGTCACATCCTGCTCGTACGGAGGGGTTCATAAATATATACACTTGCTATGATGTCGCAGTACAATACGTTAGCTCTACGCCAAGGATAACCCTCTTCGGCTGAATAGTCATTCACAAGTAAACTACACAATTATTTTACATCTCTATCTTGGTGAACCATCTTTAGAACGAATCAGTAATGCTCGATTAAGCGTGAATAAGACAAATAATTTGTTAGCTTTTCTTTTGAATTCAAAATATGTACGATAAGTAACAAAACTACGCACCGATTATTGCTTACCGACGATGTCGCTTTCCTCATACGGAAGATTGTTTCCGCTAGAGCCTTCCCATAAGTCCAATAAGTATGCATCCTGAATTTGAAGATCAGCCCAGCACATCTAAACCCATGCTCCACCTCGTTTGGCATTTTGCCACACTAACTAAGCATAACCAATATAGCGGAGAGAGAGAGAGAGAGAGAGAGAGAGAGAGAGAGAGAGAGAAGGGAAGGGAGAGAGAGAGACAGACAGACAGATAGACAGAGAATTTATTTCTGTGCGTGTATGTTTACATATTTACTTGAATTTTTGCTTCATTCATGAGTCATACGAGAAATTACCGGAATACGAACACACACAAACACACACACACACAGAGAGAGAGAGAGAGAGAGAGAGAGAGAGAGAGAGAGAGAGAGACAGAGGAAAATGAGAGAAAGAGAGACAAATATACAGACATACAGATAGACAAACAAGCAGAAAGAGAGAGAGAGAGAGAGAGAGAGAGAGAGAGAGAGAGAGAGAGAGAGAGAGAGAGAGAGAGAGAGAGGGGAAGGAGAGAGAGACAGACAGACAGATAGACAGAGAATTCGTATTTCTGTGCGTGTATGTTTACATATTTACTTGAATTTTTGCTTCATTCATGAGTCATACGAGAAATTAGCGGAATACAAACACACACAGAGAGAGAGAGAGGAGAGAGAGAGAGAGAGAGAGAGAGAGAGAGAGAGAGAGAGAGAGAGAGAGAGAGAGAGAAACACACACACATATACATACAAACAAATAAACAAACAAACAAACAATAAATAGACAACAGAAAAACAACAATAACAAAAAAACAAGGAAGAACAAACAAACAAAATGGACAAAAAAGTAGCAACAAAAGAAAAAAAAGCCATTTCCAGTGGTTATATGAGATTGTTAGTATTCTCAAGATCAACGCTAGTGATTCTAGACTGCACTATTGTTTTAACTGGTGGATAGCATGAACTAGACTGAAGACCACATTGATCTACCCTTAAGACTTCACTTTCTCCTCATTTTGATTTAGATTTACCTTTTTCCGAGACTGATTGCTCATCAAGGCTGCAGGATCCAGTCTGCTCTATTCCTAAGTAATTCAGAATTCAAAACCAGCATTGAGATACCCAATGGCAGTTCAATACTGTCTTCGATCTCATTTCTTCTCCCCACCGGCTACGGTTAACTTAGTCAATCAGACTATTTTATCACCTTTATTTTGAAATCCAAATCAATCGCCTTTATTTCCTTATTGACTGGTCTAAGCATAATTAAGGCATCTCCCTATTGGTCGACATTTTGAGACAAAAATCTTCAAACCGTATATATTCACTCAAACTCTCCACCACAAGCAGGATGTGGCACAAGGCTAATTTATAGATGGTTTGAATTCAGATTTCACTGTTGCTAAAAAACCGAGTCTGTTCTACTATTTACACATACCTGTGGGAGAGAAAGAAGAAATTGATTCACGTTAGACAGACGGACAATCATTTTAACTAAAAGGGATTGATGCAGACCCTTTTCCTCACGCCCATACTATCGCTAATACGTTCTAAACATCCCTGAGGTTAAGATAGTTGACGTGCAAACTTTTATCAAAATCTGTTCATTAGCGGAGAAGTCTGTATGCAGTCAATTTCTGATTAATATTATTCCGAAACTTTTCGAGGAGGGGACTCTTGCGGATACCAATTTTATTTGCTTTTAGTTGAATTAGCCATTTTGGATCAATTATAAACTAAAATGTTTCGGACACTTTCGAGAAGCAGGGATGAGAGCAAATTCTACACATTTAGCAAAAGTTCAAGATAGTACTTTGGTGAATAAAGGTCAGATTTGGAATGTGTATTTTCACCGCTACTACAACTGTTTGAATAGTCGATCCTGTTTTTAGCAGAAGCCAAAACGTGAAACAGATTAAAGTAGTAGTTGTATCGTTTTTTCTCTATATCTTGTTCCAAATGTTTTGTTCTATTCTGAATTTTCTGCAAATCTAACTGACAAAAGAACATTATTTATACTTTAACCTGTTCAGAGACTCGAGCCCACGCTTGATTGAAAGCTTACATAATTTCCCCCTTCTATCGATATAAAATTTAATTTGGTAATAATGGAGACATTATTCAAAACGATAATGTATCTTGTCACTGAGCAAAGAAGATTAAAACTTTTCTACGGGCAATGCTTATACAATTAATGACATGGTCAGCGAACTGTCCGGAACTAAATCCAATTGAATATTTATGGTAGAATATTTTAAAGATGGTTCTTCAGAAGGGTCCATCCACCAAATCTATCAACTACCATTCGGGAAAGTTGGAACAATTTGATAAATAATATTGCTTAAAATTACATGAAGAAATTAAAAGTATCATAGGAGGGGCATCTAATTATTAATTCAGTTTTTGTTCCTAAATTCTACAATTTTCCCTTAATGTTGGGCTATTCTATAATATTTTCCTCTGTATAGCTTGGGAAAAAATATGCCATTAATTTAAATAATTTTATCAAGTTTGTTTAAGGAATATGTTATGAAGCCAGAATGTTAATCTATTAAAGAAAAACATGTTTGCGTCTTATCTGATATTTGTTTATTTACTGCTAAGTAAAAACCGATGCTTGTTATTTATTAAGCATTTCTTATTCTGGCATATAGGCTTCAGGTTGCCTACAGTATTTACTGTCACCTATTAAAGTACAGAGTAGGCTCATTGCTGCTTTACTTTAGTGATTTAACAGAAACCGGTGCTTTCAGTGTAACTTGACTGAAGCAGAAATGAAAAAAACATGCAAATATAGGTATATGTAGGGAAATGTGAACACGTGGATGGACGGTGAGTGACTGAGGCGCCTAACAATCAATGAGACACATATTGATATTTGGCTTGAGGAGCTTCCAGTTCATATGCTGTTGGAAAACACTCGAGGGGAATTTGTCGCACATTTCAGCTGTTCTAGGAAATATATTTCTACATTTGGACATCGAAGATTTTATAAGATGAGAAAAGTATTTAAAGTAGAATATGTAGGGAGCTAACAAAAACTATGATGCACTATTTGACCAGTGACTGTGTTTATAAAATATAATGACTGTTCTCAGCCTTCTAGAAAAATAGTCAATTATTTCCACCCCTTTGTTGTTTAAACCTTTCTTCATGTTCCTCAAATACCTCGTCATTTTTTTGTGGTTTGAGATGGGAAATATGTTTGGTCGTTTTATGTTGTTATAACTAAATTTTATATAGTATTAATTGACTTGTCCTTTTCCCTACGAATATTCTGTGTTAGGTTACCCTCTTTTGAATAACTTATGCATTATAAGACTACGGGTGTTAACTACGACTGAATACACCGCTAATTGTTATAGTCCAATTATACCTAACACTGATAATCCACACTACTTTAGACCCTGGTATGTGTACGTCGTTTTTAACTGTAATATGCTCTTTCGGAAGTACCCAGTATTTACAGTTGTTGCTACTAATTGAGACATTTTGCCTTAAAAAAACAATTACAAAAATCAATGAATTGAGAACAACAATTCAAACAGAATACACCTAAATATTAACTGAAACAATTTGTGAAGTATACAATTCAATTTCTTCTGATTATTAACATTGCCTTAAAAGGAATGTTCATCAGTTTGAACACCTGTAATGACTCAGTGATGTTTGCTTTTCCATCTCTTCCCGTTACAAGCAGTGCATGGACAAAAACGATCATCAGTTAGAACACCAGCAATACATCAAAATATTCTATGCCTGCCGTCCTTAACTCGGATAATGACATTTCAGTATCAATATATATAAATAAATCACTTCTGTTTTGGTATGTACATATCGACTTATGACTCAGAAAAAGATATCATTGAGCATTAAAATCTTGCATAAACTTTAATATGATTAAAATGAGGAAAAGAAAAAAAGAAAAAAAATAGTTTTTGATTTTTACTGATTAAATGATATGATTTAATTGAAAATCAATCGATTTCTGGAATTCTCCACAGTACTTCATAAGTAATTACAAAAACATACAAGAACTAATTAATTATTGTCACTGTAACTCAACTGCCAATTACAAACGGAATTTCAATCTTTGTCATATCATTTCTCATAAAAATATATTACTTCTTAATCAGTGTCACTCTAAAAACTCATAAAAATGCTTATTGAATGAACGAATAATTTTCATTTAGATTAATACGCAAAATTTTCCATCTATGAATAAAAGTAAGTAAAGTCGTCGGGGCGACCTAAAGTCGGTATCAGCCAATCAGCGAGGGAGTCTATCCCCTTTTCACTTGCGCTAGACCAAGAAGATTATTTTAGCGTCTGAGGTGGAGCGCCACACCTACCATCAGCTCCTTACTTTACCGCACAAATTCCTGTGCTACTCATACCCGAGTTGGCAGGGACTGGTATCGAACTAGGAACCTTGTGGTTTCTAGCCGAACGCTCTACCGACTGAGCTAACCGGAACAGGTGTTTAATTTTCAGCATCTTTTTATTGCTACATTTCTAGTGGTAAAAAACAAAATGAATTAAACGAATACTTGTTCTTTCTCATTAACTCAAAATATGATTAAGAATTTTATTAAAATTTATGTCATATGTGCAAAAAAGTTTTTAGACATAAAATTATGTTTTAAAACGCTCACCAGTTTTTCACTCACTCCCTGGTGTTTCTATAATCCTTTTAATCCGGTCATGTTTCGGGTGCTTATGCTATTATCTTTATAAACACTGTATCTATAACAAATCGAAGTGGGTATACATTTATTTAGGACATCCTGCATATTGATTGTATTAAGCAAAGAAAAAGCAATCAGCTTGAATTGGCGTGAAGTTTTTTTATCGAACACAAATCACGCAGATGAATCGCTGCATCAAAGCTGAGTCGAAAAACTAAGAATATTTAAGAAAATCAATTTTGGACCTTTCTCAGCTTACGGATACTATGAAAAGCACAAAGCACACATGCCCTATTGCCGGGGCTCAGAATAGGCTAACTGTATCGCATGTACAGAAGTAATAATCTCTAACCTCCAAAGACAGGGCATTTAAAACATAAGTTTCTTTTTTGTTATTATTTCTTTTTCTTTCCTTATTTTTTCATTAAATATAAGTTCCTTGTTTTTTCGCTTTTCTTTTTACTTTAGATCCGTTTTTAAAAACAATCACTTCTTTTGTTTCTTTCTGTTGTACCGGCCGTTCCTACAGTGGAGAACATGCACCGGTTCTCACTATAAATAGTGAGACACCGAGTGGAAAGGAGGACTGTTCCCGTTAACGACAAGCTAGTCGTACATGTACCATTAATTGTAAATACACTTGTCTTATTTTACCCCATCTCGACTTGACTTCTTTTTATTGTTGGGACTAACATCACAACACTTTCCCTTTCAAATCAATTCGGTTTTCTTCAAATAATAATCTCTTTTCCAATTTCTAAAACTTTTACCCTTTAGTTGATAAATAAATGATAAATCACTTACTGGCAATAATTCTTGTTCTTTTCAATCCAAATTTCCCACTCTTAACTATTCATCTTTTCCCTTCTAATCTCCTAATTAAAACGTCAACTCCAAAAACTATTTTCAACTCTAATCTAACCCTCTCTCCTATAGTCTCTTCTCGTCTGTCTCAATTACCGTCTGCTTCCCAGTCATTTTTTTCCCGGTCATTTTTCAACTCAAAACAAAACCTAAGGGAACTATCCCCTTTTTTTGGCCAAGGGCAACAACTCTTACTTTTCCATTTATTTTTTTAACTTTTTACTTTATCCTTTTCTTTTTCACAATAAATAGTTAACCCTTTTTACTATATTATTCGGGATATTCTTAGATTTCTCAGAATATCATGACATATACATATATACGCTTCGTTTAACTTATATTTTGAAATTAAGATAAATTTTGAACGCTAATGCCATGAACAAATATTTTCCAAAATAATTTTAAACACATTTCGTCACACAATTTGAAATGGCGCGCTAACGGCTACGTTGCGCTAAGTTCTCTCTGCTTTTTTCATTTTTAGATAATATTCAGAAGCCGCAACACACTAACCAACAAAATTTACAAACCACTGTTTTTTTATTTTCCCCTCTGAATGAATACCCTGACGATGGTTTGCTTAACAAACTGAGACGTTATGGCGATGGCTACTACAAAAAATATCATCCATCAGAACACCTTGTTGATATTTTGTATACTTACATACCGTCTGATTTATTTCCATTTTTCCTCACACACACACACACACACACACACACACACACACACACACGTATATATGTGTGTGTGTGTGCGTGTGTGTGTGTGTGTGTATGAATATTTTTATTTGTGTGAATATGTATTGATTTTTTAATAAATTACCTTGGCACAAACAATAGTGAAAGAAGACTAAAGACTGCCGTTAACCGTGCCACGCCTTGACGTGAAATGTTAAAAAAAAAAAAAATCTCCATTCCAATAGAGCTGGTAATTTATTCACTCCCGGGAAAAGAAATCAATCAGAGTTTTTTGCTGGCAATTTAAAATTATCTTTTGTTTTGTTTTTAGACACCCGACGTTCATTGAACCAATATCAGTGACTAAAATACTATCAATTTTTTTTTTCATGACTAGCATACTGAGTGAGATCTTTTTGCCTGTCAGGCAAGGCTGATAATTCCCAACGAGCAAGTAGAATCGTTAATTGGCTCTCTCAGTTGTAGAACTAAACACAAGCTTTTGATATTTATGGGGTAGTGACAATAGCGAAGCTTTTTTTAATCTTATATTTTTTTTTCGAAAAATAGAAAGGAAGTTTACGTGAATATTTCTCTGTGTTTTTTAGATTTTTTTTTTTTTTTACCTTCGTTGGAAGTTGAATTCAAAATTGTTGGCACTACAAACTAACATACCATATTCCTCCTTTCTGCCTGTCTTTCTTGTTACGGACTTTCTTTCTGCCTTCCTTGCTATATTTCTTCCTTTCTCACTTCTTTCTTTCTTTCTTTCTTTCTTTCTTTCTTGTTTACGGACTTTCTTTCTGCCTTCCTTCCTATCTTTCTTCCTTTCTTACTTCTTCTTTCCTTCTTTTTCTTCTTTGTATCTTTCTTTCTTCCTTTCTTACGTTCTTTTTTCCTTTCTTACTTATTATATTCTTTTTTATTTCTACCTTCATTAATTTCTTTCTTTCTTTCTTTCTTTCTTGTTTACGTATTTCTCTTTCTGCCTTCCTTCCTATATTTCTTCCTTTCTTACTTCTTCTTTCTTTCTTTTTCTTCTTTGTATCTTTCTTTCTACCTTTCTTTCTTTCTTTCTTTCTTACTTCTTATATTATTCTTTCTTTCTTTCTTTCTTTTCTTCTTTCTTTCTTACGAACTATCTTTCTGCCTTCCTTCCTATCTTTCTTCCTTTCTTACTTCTTCTTTCTTTCTTTCTTTTTTCCTTTCTTACTTCTTACTGATTAAGGTCATTTTCATTTAACATAGCGCTAATACACTTAGGAAATGCATGCATCCAACTACTCTTCATCCAACTAAAAGGTAAAAAGTAGAGCGGACTGAGCTCTATAATCTTGGTTAGGCAACCAGTCTAGGAAAAGAAAACTTAGAATTGAATGCTACACGTGTGTATAGGGGCTTTAGTAAATAGATATTTCCCCGTTTATCTGACTACTACTCTACCTTCCGTCTTTCCTCCCTCTTCTCTGTCTCTCTCTCCACCTCTCTCTGTCTCTCTCTCCATTCACTTTATCTTTATCTCGCTCTCTCATCTCTGTGTTTTTGTCTCTCTCTCCCCTCTCTATGTCTTTCTCTCTCTATGTCTTTCTCCCTCTCTCTCCCATCTCTATGTATTTCTCTCTCTCTCTCTGTCTTTCCCTCTCTCTGTCTTTCTCTCTTTATATGTATCTCTCTCTCTGTCGATCTATCTATCTCTGTCGGTCTATCTATCTTTCTCTCTCTCTCTCTCTCTTTCTCTCTCTCTCTCTCTCTCTCTATATATATATATATATATATATATATGAGTATGTGAGTATGTATGACTGTAATCCAGATAAAAACGACATACCAAAAAAAAAAAAAAAAAACCCTACTTTTATCGTAACTGTTATATTCGTAGAAAATGGAATCGGCGACCCGAGATCAAATCTTTGACGGGCCTGTTTGCGTTTAACTTTTCTTTAATGCTCTTGGAAAAAAATAGGAGAAGGAAAATTCTGGCTTCAATTAATTTTTACTTGTGTCTCATCCTGCTGGTGGTGAAGGAGCTGACTAAATGTGCACACCAAGTCGAGATATTTATTAAAACTATTAACTTGAAAGAGTGCGATACAGCAGTAAAGAAGCTCGATCTTCTGCTGCACTATTAGGTTCGCTTTAGAACTAAAACTCCTGGGAAATCTATTAACCCTCTTCTCCCTCCAGTTATGGGTAAATAATAACACTACTGTTATTCTACATTACTATTACTAGTACAAAATAAAAAAAACCCTGGCATTGATTGCTCAATCACCAGAATTCCGTCCTAAAGCATCAGAGTTCGCCACCAACGGCCAACAGATGGCTCCATTATGGAGATCTCACTCCTGCGGTGTATTTTATAACCTCAGTTGACAGAGCGATTGAACTTTGAGATGGACCTGTTTTAAAGAATAATGTATCTTGTTTTTATATTACTGGTACTAGTACAAAATAAAAAAAACCCGGGCGATGTAAAAATAGATTTTGAAACATATTGCCTGAGGGGTGAGAGTAAAAAATTCAATGTCAGCAAGTTTGTACCCTAAGTAAGTAAAATCATCAAATTAATTAAAGGATTAAAAAGTAAAACAATTTGAAATGTAAACTTTAAATATGTATTAAAATAAAACAAACTATATATAGATATATAATACCAGTCATGTATTTATTAAAACTTGTTTTAAAAAACAATGTGGACTGTCTAATGTTGCATGTTCAAATTTTGAGTGTATTTATTCTATGTTATGACGATTTTTGGTAATGTGACGTAATTTTTGTTACAGACAAAAACCGGAAGCGAATCTCCATTATTAATAGATGGTGCAGTTCAGTTGTGCTTAGTTATTTGCTGTTGTTCAAACCAACAACATACTAACTCACTCCAACAATGGTTTTGTCATTAAAAAATCCACGAATGCTGATATGTCATTAAACAAAGAAACCAAATCAAACCATTAATTTATACACAATTATCACAGACAAGTTAAAGAGACAGTTCTTCCAGGCCGTTGTCATGTTAGTACTGCTGTATGGCTGCACCACCTGGACCCTAACGAAGTGACTAGAGAATAAACTAGATGGGAGATGCACAAGAATGCTGCGGGTGATCATGAACAAGACGTGGAAACAACACCCTAAGAGAAAACAGCTGTACTGCCACCTGCCACATATCACCCAAACCATCCGAGTAATACGGACAAGACACGCGGGACACTGCTGGAGAAAGCGACGTCCTCCTGTGGAAGCCAGCACATGGGCACGCCACTGTGGGCCGACCAGCAAACATGTACATTGACCAGCTCTGTGCGGATGCAGGTTGCTACATAGAGGACCTCCCGAGAATGATGAGCGATAGGGACGGATGGAGAGAGATTGTCATGGATATCCGCGCTGACAGAGCGACATGATGATGATGATGATGATATGCTTTACATAACCCTTCCTATTTAATAATACCAATTTGTTTGCACAGATATATGGTTCTAAGTATTCCTATAAAATACAAATAGTTTGCAAGGAATTTTTTGGTTTCAAGTAACTAATAATCCATATCAAACGAATATAACTGTAAATAACTATTCTTAGTAAAAAATAATTTGCACATAGTTTAATAGTATCAAGTATTTCTAATCCGAATAATTTTTGAACATATATTTCAATAGGGAACCTAACAGGTACTACCATTCGGCTTTGCCATTACTCACAATTCCACATTAATTCGGAGTTGTAGTATATGTTAGGGTCACATCATTTGGCCAAATAGAACTGTTCAATCAATTAGAAAATACTACTACTACTACTACTACTACTACTACTACTACTATATATTATTATTATTATTATTATTATTATTATTATTATCGCTCCTTTTGAGTTTTTCACATGAGCGTTAGCTGATGGTATTTCACTGGAGGCTGAGTGACAACAAGTCTCCTCAGATCTCCAGGACTATTCTGGGCCTTCTAGACGATTGCAGCAATGTAGTAGTCTGGATGGTTTCAATTCTTCCTCTGATTTACAGTTCCACCAGTCTTTTTATTGGGACCGTTCCAAGTGCACCGACTACAATTGGTATCACTTTCACTCTCATATTCCATAGCCTCTTCAATTCTCTGGCAAGATCAAGGTATTTATCCCTCTTTTCATTTTCCTTTAGCTTCACACTGTGATCTGCTGGAAGCGCAAAGTCCATAAATTGACACGTTATTATTATTATTATTATTATTATTATTATTATTATTATAGGTGATATAACCTATGGACATAAATGGAATGCGCCGACGGCTACTATAAGTACTATAAGGACGCAATCTCCACTTTCTTTGCTGTAAATTTCTACTTTTTTGTTCAATACATTTGTATACATTTTACCAGTAGTTTGTCTTATTTTGTATCATTAAAACCTCAAAACAATTATTATTATTATTAGTTACTTTAAACCATACAATTATTAATTAGAAATAATTATTTGAAAATATTTCTGTGAATAAATTAGTATTAGATGACAATACATGAAACCATATAACTTTGGGCAAATTACTTGTAATAGATTCAAATACTTGTTCTCATATAACTGTATATAAGAAAGTACAATGTACGCAATACTGTTGTCTCTAAGCATAGAATAAGCCTAGTCGTTAAATGAGACAGTCGAAGAATCCAGATAAATAACACTTAAAGAACACATTCTTCGATTATTTCAAGATGTTCAAAGTATGGCTAAATTCCCACAATCTCACTCGCACTTGGATGTTGTAATTTTCCAGAAACCTCCTGTGGATGTCGCCTGTAATGTTGTAACAGAATGAGGATAATCTTGAATAGGGACTCCTGTGCTGCCTCAAAACCCAGCGGTGAAAAGACGATCGATATTCAAGAGAAAAAAATGAAAGATGGCCGACAATATATAATCAGAGTTTGACATATCAAGCCTCGTGAGTTATTTAATGTCAAAGTCACCCTTTTAGAAGAACAGTAATGGTGTTATTTAACCCATACCTTTCCCAAGGGTATTAGTCCGAAAGCAAACGTAGTAGCACGTCTGAAATAAAAAAAAAGATTATTAATCTCATTCTATATTTATAGTGTCTCTGTCTGTCTGTCTGTCTGGAAATGCAATTGAAAACAAAGCCATCTACAAAGATCAAACAAAGCTTTTTCCCGGGAAATCCAGTTGTGGTATTTATATTTCATTTGAGGGTTATTACATTACTGGCCGAGTTAGCTCTGTCGGTAGAGCGTTCGGCTAGAAACCACAAGGTTCCTAGTTCGATAGCGGTCCTCGCCCTCAGCGTATGAGTAGCACATGGATCTGTGCGGTAAAGTAAGGAGGTGATGGTAGGTGTGGGGCTCCTACTAAGATGCTAAAACAACCTCCTTCGTCTAGCGCTATTGAAAGGGGGATAGACTCCATCGCTGACTGGCTGATACCGACTTTAGGCCGCTCCGTCGACTTTACTTAGTTACATTACTGGCTGTGGTACAAGAAAATTGTTAAAAAAAAACCCCATAAGATCGCTTCATTCCAGAATATTCTAAAGACATACATTCTTTTATCGTTCTAAGACGACTTCAAAAATAGAATAACATTTAGTTTTGAGAATAATTTTCTGAGAAACAATTTCATGATAAACACATCGAGCGAAAGTTATTGCTATCCAATGGTGAGAAATATTAGATGGGGGGGGGATGAACGGATTAATGGCATTTCAGTTCATTTCAATTGGAAAACTAGATTTGATATTCTAATGAATTGACTTACGAGTGGAATGAATTAAACTCGTAAATCAAAGTACCACTGTACATGATATCATAAAATCGTGTGCAAAAAACAAAAAAACAAGAACAAAACAAAACAAAAAAAAAAAAAGAAATTGCACAAAAATGAAAATATAAACAGTCCATTTGGACACATGAGGTAATGGATATAATGGGTGAGTTGATACATTCCTTAGTAACTGTTATCTGTTGGTTGCAGGTTCAGTCCTGACTACGGGTGAAAAGAACATAGAATACTTAACATAGCTTAACACTTGCACCCCGCCATGGTTAATGGAATGAGAATAAAAGTAAGTAAGTAAAGTCATCGGGGCAGCCTAAAGTCGGTATCAGCCATACAGCGAGGGAGTCTATCCCCTTTTCACTAGCGTTAGACCAAGGAGATTGTTTGGGCGTCTGGGGTGGAGTGCCACACCTACCATCAGCTCCTCACTTTACCGCACAGATCCCTGTGCTACTCATATGCTGAGTTGGCGAGGGCCGGTATCGAACTAGGTACCTTGTAGTTTCTAGCCGAACGCTCTACCGACTAAGCTAAACCGGCCCTACCCAAATGGATTGAATAAAGGGTTCGGTTCGAAGTTCTGTGAATGCTCCTGATAAGATATGAAAGCGCCTGAGTTCGACAAGAAGGTTCCCGAGGTAGACGAGAGGGTTTCCGAAGTCGTCAAGAAACACCTGTAGAAGGCCGGAGCGCATATCGGCCAAAAAGTTGTGTATATAATAATAATAAAAGTGAATATATCAGTCCAATAAAGTAATACAGAAAATACGCAATTCCCTAACCTCTAGGTATAAAATAAATCTAGATGGGTTGACATGCCATTAAATAAATAAGAATTTCACCTATTTCTTTTTTAAGTCAGATCTTTGGTCGAACAATATTTTTTTTTATATTCAACTCATAATGAGGAAAATCCTCGAAGAAGTCTTGGATTTGATCAAGCGTTATCATTAGCATCGCCGGTATTCATGGGAAAATCGCATCCGATTACTTATCTCTATTGTTTGCCAAAACGTTGGCAAGTCTAAAAATCCACTCTAGGAGTTGTGACCTATATCTGACTATTGAAAGAAGTCCCATTCGGAGAGGGCAAGAGAAATCAATACATTGACCAAGGCTATCCATGCTGTGTATTGTTGTATACTCTCGGCGCCGATTGGCCGACAGGAAACGATGCAGTCGCTACCAGGATGAGAACTGGACATCCGAGAGAAAATTTATAATTGTAATACAACTCTGTCTGAATGGCTTGATAATATTTCTTTTTCTTTTTTTTTTTGTATTGTTTTTGGTTTTTATGATAGCAATGTTTTGGCGAGAGATTTCTGATATAAAGCGCATAAAGGCGGTCAATATTTTCCTTTCTTTTATGCCTGAATATGAAGGATAAGTAGACAGAATGGTAAGTTTCCAATTATTAAGAGACTTTTACTGGAATCATAATCTCGGTACTTGTAAAATTACTCTGTAATGCCAAAAACGAAGATAATGCCTTTTCAGAGCATA
>CM042144.1:101336668-101399168 GCA_023376005.1 Doryteuthis pealeii | reverse complement strand
GTATTTTAGTGTGTCATATATTTTCAGTTTTACTCCTAGAGACCGTAGTCCGATATATCGTACCATTTGGGAATCAAGCTGACTCCGTAAGCAAATTAAAAACATTCCGGGCCCGGAAAACGGATCGCATATCCTTAAATTTTGAATTCGCAAGTCTTAATTACTATGATTGTTTTCAGCGAAGTTTTACGTGATTTCTGCAATGACCATTTCTTGTACGATAAGAAAGTATTTGTTCTAACTCCGAATATGCTAACAAAAAATTTTATTCATCATAGAACTTTGAAATAAATTCCAAATAGGCAATGTATACCAATGTTAATTGTTTGAAAAATATTGTTAGATAAGATTGTTTGAAAAATAAAGTTAAATAAAATTTAATATGCCCACCACAGGAACTAACTTAATTTCCACCCAATATGGCGGCTTTTAAGTAGGTAACTTATAATTCCCGTCCTTTGCTTGCTGACTGGCTTGTTATCTATGGACATCTGGGCTAACGAGCCAATCTTGGCAGGAGAACTCCCTTCATATCAATGAATGCTTTAATGGTATTTGTGTGTGTATATATGTATGTTTGTGTGTGTGTGTGTGTGTGAAAGATAGATACATAGATAGATAGACAGATCGATAGAGGATGAGGAGGAGAGAGAGTAAGAAGAAGAAAGAAAGAAAGAAGAGAGAGAGAGAGAGAGAGAGAGAGAGAGAGAGAGAAGAGAGAGAGAGAGAGAGAGAGCAGAGCAACCTTACTTCCAGGGAGCCAATTTTGGCAGGAGAACTTTATATCAATGAATGCTTTAATGGTGTTTGTGTGTGTGTGTGTGCAAGAAAGATAGATAGAGGACGAGGAGGAGGAGGGGGAGGAGAGAGAGAGAGAGAGAGAGAGAGAGAGAGAGAGAGAGAGAGACAGGCCAACCTTAATTCCAGGGAGCTGGGAACATTTTGACTTAAGATTGGACCGGAATACATTCAAATTCAATCTTAATGCGAATAAGATTCTTATCCACAGGAGTATCACTCCAACCACAAAGAGAAGGAAACACACCAGGTTATGGCGTAAAATTATTTAGAAAGGTCTCATTTTTCAAGAAAGGAAATAAAACTAGCATAAAGTAGATCCTTCTCACCCAGGTTTGCTTGGTGTCATTGTCAGCTTTGATATAATTTATTTCCCGCTAAAACAAGTTGAGGTTTGATTAAAAAAAGAAAAAAACGATCAAAAATATATAAATAAAACGTCTTATGTGTTTTTGCGAGAAGATTGGCAGTTCTAGTGCGTTTTCAAGACAATATTATTTCGAAGACCTTTTATCGAGAATCTCGTCTAGCACGTCGAAATTAAAGATCTCTCAAGATCTCTCTCAATTGTACTTGACAGAGTTCAACATTAGCTATTTTACAAGGCAGAACAGCAAATTACGAAGAGAATAATCGCCATTTTCTATATGTTTAAAACATAAGGTATTAAGAAATAACGCATACTAATCCGGAAGAAGATTTGTGTTAAATAGTGTGATAAAACTGAGTAAAAGGAACAAAAGAAATCTATCAATAATGGAGATTCGCTTCCAGTTTTTGTCTGTAACAAAACTGCGCCATTGCTTAGGTCACATTACCCAACACATAATCCAACGTCATAACATAGAATAAATATACTCAAAATGTGAGCATGCAACGTTAGACAATCCTCATTTTTTCAATAAATAGATGCCCGGTGTTATATATTTATATATAGATTGTTTATTCTAATATAATATTTAAAGTTATCGGAACTGTTTCCATTTCAAATTGTCTTTCTTTTTTTTTCTTTTTTTTTTTTTTACTCCTTTAATAAATTTGACGATTTTACATACTTATGGTACACACTCTATGACATTGAATTGTCAGCTCAGGCAATATCTTTCAAAAAGTTATCTTTAAATCGCCCGGAGAGTGTCTTTTTATTTTGCTAGTATTAATAATAAAGAGTGTATCTAGCCGGATTTTTCTGGCTAGATACACTCTAGCAAAAATAATGATGGAAGAACACTAATAATAAAACAATAAGAGTAACTAAATGTGTTGTGATAGAAAGCAACAATAATCAAACTGAGTAAACCCATTGGTGAAATAATTATAAAGAAAACGATTCATCTATGAAACTTTTAGAAGACATCAAAACAAAGAAAAATAAACTACATTCCAAGAGTTGGGGGAATATTTGCTATGCACTGTAATCAACATTTTCGTTTATTTTTACATTCCATTTGCACCAAGGACTTTCTTAATTATAGTTGGTAATAAGAGAGTGAGTAATAATAAAACTATGATGACTTCGGCATAATTGTCTATATTTAGTTACAAAAGAGATGAATTTCTTGTCTTCAACGCTGGCACTGAACACAACACACACATTCAGAATATTCGCCTCTTTTCCGCTCCGGAATAATTCATCAGACGAAAGACTTCGTAATTTACAAATATATCTTTTCACTAAAAATATTATCGCGCAAAAGTATGCTTTGGGCAGTGCAGCTGTATATATCGAATATATTTTTTCCGTCAAAGTCTATTGAATTTTTTTTAAATGGTATTATCTGCGTTATTTGGACTATTGTCCTCATCTTCATTGTTATTTGTACAATGTTTCGGCCAATATACCCTCCGGCCTTCTTCGGGTATTTCTTGTCGGACTCGGGAACTTTCTCGGACTCGGGAACCTTCTCTTCAAACTAGGGAGCCATCACGGAACTTTGAACCTAACCCTTTATTTAGTCCACGGGGGTATCCTGTTCTCATTCCGCTAACCATAGCTGGGGTAGGAGTTGTGTTAATTATTTTTCTAACTGCCTCTACTCAGGATTGAACTCGGGGTCCAGAGAGATAACTGTCACTTAGAACTGTCTTATCCTAACTACCTTATCCACTAGGCCATGTGTCCAATAGGACAATTGAGTGTGGATTTTGGGAACTTATAAACCTAATGTCTTGATTTGGCTAGAATATCGACCGAAACGTTGTACAGATAACAATGAAGATGGGGACAATAGTCCGATAACGGAATAATACTAATCTTCAAGCCTGCGTCTCAAACATAAGAAATTTTTGAAATGCTTCAAAATAAAGCGAAATTTACTGTCCGCGTAACCATTGGATCTGTGTAGTAAAGTAAAGAGCTGATGGTAGGTGTGGCGCTCGACCTCAGATGCTAAAAATAATCTCCTTGGTCTAGCACTAATGAAAAGGGGATAGACTCCCTTGCTGTCAGGCTGACACCAACATTAGGCCGCCCCAATGACAATATCATTAAATAGAGCTCGTTGTAATCTGTCTTTTGCACATATAATACGTTTCTCTCCCTCCACTCATCAAATCTACAAACATAGTATTGTCTTAAAAACGTCCTCAATAGTGTTGTGAATTATAAAGAGGAATATTTACTTGAAACGATAAAATTGTGTAGACATAATTAGTATTAAATTGTGATTCATCTTTTAACATATCCATTCATGAAATATTGTTAAATTCTTGGCATTGTATGTAGATTATAGATGTTAGTATTTGTTGAGAAGTGAGGGAAAATACACATTAAGTTAAGAAACCAATCCAAAGAAAAATATAATAAACTATGAAACAAAATTTACAAGTATTTATACTACAGTTATATAAAAATTAATAACAATGTTAAGAAGTGAGTAGTTTTTTCAGATTTACTTATAAAGATAATGGAGGCCAGTGGCGTAATGGTAAGAGTCGTAAGAAATGGACCCATCCACCCGAGTTCAAATCCTGGAATAGGCTGTTTACATTTTGTTGCATAAATCTATGCGGTTGCATAAGATTATTGTCAATCCCATGTATTTCTGAAGGGGTGGCCCTTTTCATGTAACGGGCGGTACTTTCCATGGAATATTACAGAAAGCCCGCGAAATACGTGAAGTCACGTGGGACCTGGTTGGTTCGCAGTTGCAGCTTGGACGTCAGACAGAGAAGATATCTGCCTTAGCTGGAGCTCACTTGCGCACGCGCGCTGTGTTTAGTTAGAGGAAGATGTTTAGTTAAATAAATAAAAGTTTAGATAAATAATATGGTTTTGTGGTTGATGAATGTCTTGACAACAAGACTGACCTAGAAGAAGAAATGAATCAAGGACGACCAACCAGCAAGAACAGAGAAATAGAAGTCATAGAGAAAGAATAGAAATGACTAGAGATCACCAATGGCCAAATAAGTAAGTTATGCATCTCTCTATCTACATGTGTCTATCTCTCCCCCTCTCTCCAGTAAAAGAACACTTGTGTGTGTACCCAACATGGGTATATGTGTATGAGTATGTAACAATTTCACATAGCGCTAATATACTAGGGAAAGGTATGCATCCAGCTACTCGACCTCCAGCTATTCGTAAATGGTAGGGAATATTGGGCTCTTAACCTTGGCAAAATAACTAGTTATGGAAAAGGAAAATTCTGAATGTAAACTTGTTAAACTCCCGTTAAGAACTTGACATTGTATTATCCTTATCGCGGAGAGGTTGGCATATATATTATATAATATATATATATATATAATATATATTATAATGAGTCAGACGAAACTACTAAAAGTTTCGCTTAATGCTCTTCAGGGCTGAGATCCGATCTCAGCCTCTGAGAGCATTAAGCGAAACTTTTAGTAGGTTCGTCTGACTCATTAGATTTATCTTTATTGTTTGCTCTACTTAGGTATTGACACTTTTTACTTATTAGTTTTAGTCTCCTGCGGTTTATATAATATATATATATATATATATATATATATATATATATATATATGCATATAAATTGTTTTTTCTTTGGCCAAAATATTGTACCAATAGATTATTTTTTGTTGTTACGATTATCTTGGTCTTTTCTTTTTCCAATTTTTTTTTCTCCCCGGTTGATGCTTGGTAGTATATTTTTACAATCAAACTATTTGCTGTTTTCTTTCTCACCGCGAGGATTTACCAATAAGTTTGGTATATTAAATATACTAGCAAATATATGCACCCTCCGGGTGCAAGTATTTAAGTTTTAATGTAATAAAATATCGTATTAAATTAGAAAGGCTAATGAAACTAAATAAGACTGCAGATAAAAAGATTTGAAACAGCGGGAGTATAATCGCAAAATAGAACAACTGAAACTTACTCTTCCATCACTCCTGTCTTTCATTGTTATTTTTAAAGATTTAAGTATTTAGTTAAAAGAGGAAGTAAAGAATCAAATGACAGTTATTTTTTCTTGTTAATAGATTCATTTAAGATTCATTGAAGAGATTTTGCTCATATTCATTAAAATAAACCAAAACAGTTAGAAATCAATAATACTTAGCACATATTTATTAAAACACATTTTTTAATATCAATATGCAAATTAGCCTTCCCGTTCACACTGTAAACCGCTATTTTGTTTATATATAAATATAATTGCATGTTATTAGTATGAGATATGGTCAAGTATTAATAATGTAAACAATTTTATTAGTAATTGAGGTTTAATAAAATAAAATCATGGTCAATCGGATGTCAATAACTAAGGGAATTGTGACTGAGTAGTGATTTAGTTTCGGTTACAGACAGACAAACACACAATCTCCATTATAATAAGATATATAGATAGATATAGATATATATCCTATTTTTGTAAGCTTGTATGTTACCGTGACAAAAAGAAAACGATGAGACATGAATGAATCAGCTAACTCGTTCATTGTCAACTGTCAGATATAATAAGCTTACTCAGTTGTGTCACACTGCTAAATGACTCCGTTGGATTGTATGTCTCCCTGTCGCCGGAATTAGAACAAGTCAACTGCATCAGCCGTATAGTGGTAATGTTACAGTGTGCGTCATCCGTCTGCTTTAGACAACATAAATATAGACTTATCTAGTTTACAGAAGTAGTACGCTGGCCATGCAGCTTTCGTCTTATGATTTCTGATTTGCAAAACTCTAACTGTTGTTGTAGCTTCGGTTCTGAGCAAAACTCAAACTATATTTTTGGTATAAATAGTGTTCAATATATGTGAAATGATAATAGAAAAAAAATTGTCATTCATGCAGTGCCACTTCGGTATATTGATTTGCTATTAAAAATCAGAAATCATCAATAATTTAAAAATGGTTGGTTGAATTTAAGACGTTTTATAGCATTCATGGATTCATTGGGCCAAAATGCTTTTATAAAACAATTTTTGTGAGTAAGGAAGCTCTAGAACTCATTTTACAGACAAAAATAGATTAGAAAAACGCTGCCATTTTTCGCGAACCCCACCAAATTTGGAGAGCTAAAAATCGACATGAATCCGTTAATTTTTGGAATTGGAAGCTCAAATTTTGGGGATTGTCTAGCGTTAACATAATCTATATATGGGAAAAAATCAGAAAAATTGAAGGTTGTGGGTGACAATTTAACTTTTTTTTACATGGAATTACCCAGAAGCCAGTTGATTAACATGTGACACATATAAAGGCACATATGTATGAATGCATTGCCCGTTACAATGGTAAATTAAGACCCCACCTCTCCAAAAAAAGTCTTGAATGGGACAGGAAGCTGTATTAATGGTGGGAATCCCTTTGTGAAGTGTGGAATCACTACTTCATTATTACTCCCAGGTCCACTGTGATCCCAAATACCTGTTAGGTGCCCATGTATGGCTCAAATAGATATGTTGGAAAATTATCAATATTAGATAATACTTGTAATCCTATGACTGTTTGCAAGCAATTGTTTATTTAAATAAGAATATTTACTCGGATACATAATTATGTACACATTATTATTAAATATTTATTTGAAACCATATAACTGTGTGCAAATTACACTGGTTTACAAAAAAAAAATTTTTTTCCGAGTATATACAGAGTATATACGTGCTTATTTCAACAGTTGCAGCAGCTTATTAATGATAAAACAGGATAGATAAAGAACATTGACGGAATAAATATACTCCGATGACACAATGTACACAATTTATAGTACCGCAGACTGTTAGAAGTGTGTTTTCTTAGATGAGCTACTGTATTTTGCCTCCGGGATGTCACACAAGAGCATTCAACAGGGTAAAATTAAATCATATGTAAGGCAATAAAATGTGCGTCGTTGGAAATTGTAATACAAATATATACCCAAAAGATTGGGTAACACAATTGTCGAGGGACAACTTCCTCCTGCGCTGCGAGGGACGACAGCCTCCTGCGCTGACTGTCAGTGCACTACTGGCTGTTGATTGAGACGTGTTGGCTACGCTTAACTGCCAAAATCCATCTTGATATATAGCTATATATATATATAATGTAATGCTATCACTTACATTTATTGCATAATAACTAAAAAAGAAGACATAAGTCACACAATATTAGAAATTAACACTGCATGCATATACGCCTTTATGTACAGTATGTGTACAAAATGCACTGTATGCATATCTAAAAAACTAGGTGATGAGTAAAAACGGATTTCAAATCTGAATTCAGCACCCCCAAATTAGGTTAAACAGCTATTTTTGTACTTATCTCAATTCATTTGGAAACCCGTGTTATTAGTATTAGATATGAATACTCGAAAGCATATTATTGTGTACAAATTATATGTATTAGATAGGAATATTTGTTACCATATTGTGTATAAATTAGTATCATATATAAATACTTGAAACAATTTGATTTCTCTAATAAGATTAAACGAAAATTTTTCCAAGTTGAAGCCGTCATTACTATTCTATTGCTGCATCATTTGGACACTGACAAAACGCTAAGCGAAAAACCTAGATGGGAACTACACAATGATGCTGCGTGCTGTATTCAACAGACCCTGGAAGCAGCATCCCGCAAAAAGGCAGCTTTCCGGTGACTTGTCTCCTATCTCACAAACCATCCAAGTAAGAAGAACAAGATATTCTGGTCAGTGCTGGAGAAGCATGAACGAACTCATAAGTGACGTTCAACTTTGGACAACTACATGGGGACAAACTAGTGTAGGCCTCGCAAAAAAAAACCCTACACCAATCAGCTCTGCATGAATACTTCATGCTGTGTGAAAGACTTGCCAGAGCCAATAACTGATATTGAGAGAGAGAGAGAGAGAGAGAGAGAGAGAGAGAGAGAGAGAGAGAGAGAGAGAGAGAGAGAGAGAGAGAGAGAGTGAGAGAGAGAGAGATTATTATATTCTTCTTCTTATTATTATTATTATCATCATAATGAAAATATGAAAAGAAGTAAAGAAGAGAGAGAGAGAGAGAGAGAGAGAGAGAGAGAGAGAGAGAGAGAGAGAGAGAGAGAGTCATGCGTATCAGAGCAACATAATGATGATGATGATAATGATGATGATGATGATGATGATGATGGTGGCGGCTCTGGAATTGTATAAGCCACGAAAGTTGATATGCCATTAAACCAAACCAAACCTAACCAAACCTAACCAGCCAAACTGCTGTGAAAATCCGTTCGAAATATTGGCTTTTATTTGTACTCGAACAACGTTATTTATTTATTTATTTATTTCTGGCACCTGTGTGGATATACGTAAATATTTTAGCCATGAGGCAAACATACGCGTTAGCCGTCGTTACGAGACGCCTCCACCTACTTTACGCTGAAGTGTTCACTCTGTTTTGTTTGACGTACAAATGCCCCCTCCCTTCACCGATGCAAAGCTCATAAAATACGTTTGCTTACTTTTATACCTCTCATGGGTTCTTCTCGGCAGAGCAAAGTCATTTTCGTAAAGTCAGTAATAAAAGGGGGCTTAATTTCAATCGAAAACACATGACTGGGTCTCCATCAAGTTTTCTATCGAGGCAAAGATTTAAGCTTTGAATAGTTTTTCTGTATTCAGATTTAAACGAAGTGTTTGGAAGACTCAAAAAAGGAAAATACAAGGTGTATCAAAAACGTATGGTGATTTTTTGTACTTTTTGAGACACATTGTATTCTGAAAAAAAAATAACGCTCCATTCATTCTTCATTTCTATCTTTGGTAAATACCGCTTTAAACTTGGTATTTTTTTGACACACCTTGTATTCTGAAAAATTAATGAATGGAACGTTATTTTTTTCAGAATACAAGGTATGTCAAAAAGTACAAAACATCTCGATACTTTTCTGACACACCTTGTATGTTCCATTCTATTTTCTCCACTTTTGTTTGAAACAGATGATAGAATATTCTGAATTTTCGATGAAGTGAAGTTGGCTGAGCAAAGAATAGTTAATAGTATTTTAAAAAAATCAATTCAACAAAAATTACTACATGGTAGCAGCTACATTAGCAAAGCCGCCCTGTCAGCCGGGGCAGTAGAATACACCGACTGCACCTTTGTAGAGGGTTAACCCCCCCTCCATGGGTCCAACTGTTGACCGTGGGTGGTGGTCTCTGATGCTTAAAGACCAAATCCTGGTGGCCGAACAGCAGTCAATGAAACACTCCATTTTGGCATTTACTAAGGTTACACGGACAGGCCTACCCCGATCAATGGACTGTCTACATCAAGCCCTAGCATCCCAGCGATATCGCCCTTATGGAAAACCAATCCTTTTTATCATATGTGCTCGAAGGCGGGGACTGAGTCTTAATGTCCTAGGTAGGAAGTTAAACTGTATCTAATGGTCAAGTTTGAGGAGTGTGGAGTACCCATTCATCGCCATTACTCCCAGATCATATCGGACCCGGTGTGGTAGTACATATTAGGATCCAATCTATAGGCTGAATAGATAAAATGTGTTTAGAATTTGGGTTGGTTGGTTGTGTTTTACGGCATGTCAACCGGTTGGGTTATTTTATGCTAAATACTTCTATTGGTAAAACAAATGTTTAATGCTAACAAAGTTTTGAAATAATTTCATTTTTAATGGATAATACAACTTTGTTTATAAACTCATGTTTTCTATTTAACCCATAGATGGGACCCTAACAGGTACTAACACTTCGGGTCGGAGTGGACCAGGGAGCAATGATGATGAAGGGGTGCTCCATATTCCCCAAACCTCCAAAACTGGAACCTCACCATCAGATTGAGTTTAACGTCATTCCCAGGACATGTACACCCGCAGCCATCGCCTTCTAGCACCCATATGATAGAAAGGGTTGGGGATTGCCATAAGAGCAATAGGGTTGGGACAATCATATAGGTGCTAGGGCTTGACGTGACCAGCCGATTGATCGGAAGGAGTCTCTCCAACCGCCCGTCTAGCCCAAGATAGGGCCAAAGTGGAGTGTTACATATTAATTGGATCCCTATTACTTTTTAAGGTAGTATAGAAATCCTTATGGCAATCAGTGCAGCTGATGGCCTTGAGAGTGAGTGACAATGCTTGACCTCACTCTGACCTTGCCTTGCGGAAAGGGACCGTGAGAATCGGAAGTGATAGAAGCCCTTCCGGTTTAAGGTGTAAGGAACTCAGTTAGTGAGTTGCAGTAAGTTAGTTGCAGTAGTTAGTTGCAGTAAGTCAGTTGCAGAGTTAGAAGCTAGCAAGATGTGACTCTCAGCGCGCAGTTGTCTGGATCTTGGGGATCCAGAATAAAATAACATCAAAGGTAATCGAAGTCTTGTTGTTATTACTAAAAGCTAACAATGACACAAGGCTTCTGATAAGAAATGGTCCCCAGCAGAACCAGACACGGAATTCCCAGATAAGAAAGACCTGTAGAAGATATACCAGACCATTAGAAGACCAAGATAGAAGACTAGACGATCAGAAGACGGCCGGAAGAATAGAAGACCAGAGTAAGAAGCAGTAAGAAAGTACGTAACAAATATATCTATTGGGTACTGTGACGAACGGCTACGTTACATATATCGATTTGGTGCCTTGAGACCAGTCACGCCATCAAGACGTGATCAGATTCGAACCTGGACAACGTGCCACTAGACAGAGAAGAAAAGAAAGGCAGAAAAATGAAGCAAAGGAAAAAGAAAGAGAAGAAAAAAAACGTGATAGAACTTAAAAAGAAAAACGTAAGTAACGAACGCACACACACACACACACACATTGTTTTTAGAAACAGACTATAGAAAAAGACAATAGAAAAAAAGAGTGAACTAATATTCAAAGATCTATCTAGATTTGTCACAAAAAAAAAATTGAAGTCAGGATAGAATGTTGAAAAGAAAGAAAAAAAGAAGACAAAAGGGACATTGTGTTAAGTACTTTCAGAAAAGAAAAAAAAGAAATCCGACTTAAAGTCTTGACTGAAGAAAAAAGAAGAAAGAGACAATTAATTTTTGCTGTATAAGCTTGAACTTTGCATAAATTTTTAGATTTATTTAAAAAAAAAAATGTTATCAAAAATGCTAATAGATTGTTTAAATTGTTTAAAATATAGAGAAAAGGGGAGACAGTTTGTATGCTATGAAAAAAAAGGGAGAGACAGAGTGTATATGCCAAAGAAAGAGAAAAAGAAAAAGAGTCAAGTTTTGATATGTATAAGTTGAAATTTTGTGAGGAAAGACAGAGAGAAAGAGAAAAAATTTTTTTTTGCTGTATGATTGAAGTTGTGGAAGGTCATTTGTCATAGTTTTGAATTGTTTTGAAGATAAAAAAAAAAAAAGAAAAAAAAGAAAAGAGAGTGTATGCTATCGAGAAAAAGAGAGAGAAGGACACTAGGAGGATACATTCCCCCTCCAAGTAGTGAGAGAGTGGGAGATACTGAATGTATGTGCCAGAGGTAGAGAGAGAGACAAAGGATGTGTGCCTCCCACCCCGAGGGTAATTGTTGCATACAATCAAGGTAGCAGTGATTGTTGCAGAATCCATGTACAATGACCAACCAATACCCCCCCCCCCCCAGGGAAGATTTTTTTGACCGGTGGAACACGTGGTGAATTTGAAAGAAATTTTTTTTCAGTCGCCATTTTGGAATTTTTTCCTTTTTGATTTTTTCCAATTGAAGCTGGATTTTTTTTTTTGTGATTATTCATTGTGATGTGATGATGATATTTATGTCAATTGTACTCATAATGTTTTGATGGATTTAAATAATTTTATAATTCTAGTGAGTTTTTATCCGTGCAAGGAAAAAGTTAATTTTTAAAGAAGTAATTTTGAAACTTTTAGTTGAGAATGTAATTTTTTAATTTTTTTTTATGTTAAATCACAATGCTGTTTTCATTCGTATTGAAGGTCTGATTTTGGGTCAATTGTTGGAGATTCGGCTAAGTTGTATGTTTTGGATCTTTTTGGACTCACGGTAATGAAAGTAGTTTTTACAGAAAACTCGCCAATTCCAGAGATCCTGTTTTTGGAAAATGTCCTAATTAGGCAATTCGATGGTTTTTCGAAAGGCGTGGAAGCCTACATTTTCCTGTGTTTTTTGGAGTTTTGAATATGTCAGAATAAGAGATAAATGGTGGTGCCCTGCTCCAAGAGGTTTTTCGTGTTTACTCTGCTCAGCACGATGTATATATGTATATATATTTTATTTTTTTTCTGGAATACGATTGTGGTCGATTCTTCAATTTTTTGATCTTTGATTGATGTCTTTGATTAACGCCTGGTTGTGGGGTGAAGACATAAGTTGTGATTTTGGAGATTAAGAATTTTTCGTAGATAAACGGATAAATGAATAAACTCCAGAAAGAGCAAGTGCCTATTTTTTTAGTTTGAATTTTAGAAGTACTAAGGTTTGTTACCCTGATTAATTGGATAATTTTAAGAAGCTGGTGAATTATTTGAATTTTGGAGGAAAAATAAAAATGGCGTATAATTGTAAAATCCTTTGGGGTTGATTTTGAGAGAAGAACCAACTTACCCCCCCCTCCTTGTCTCTCATTGGCTGAAGGATGAATGGAAATTTTTTTTTTTAATAACCAGTCACGTAGACATGGCTGCCATCTTTGAAATGAACGTTTTTTTGAGTCAAGCAGGTAATTTTCCCCACATGTCGGCCATTTTGAATGTTAAAATTTTTAGAAAAAAAAAAGTCAGATTTAAATTTAATCAGAGTTTGTTGAAAATAAGTAACTTAGTAATTTTAATATTGATGAATTGTGGATTTTGACACTGGTGATTTTTGAAAAAAAAACAAAAATTTGGTTTGATTTCGTGAGAAAAGCCTTGGAGGCTGATTGACAATATTTTAAAAGAAAGAAATTAATAATTGACTTTGTACTTTGCATTTTTTTGTCAAATGACCAGTAATATAATTCGGTTTTTGAATTTTTTTCCGAAAGTTTGACATAGTTAAAAGTTGATTTTAGTGAGATTTATGAGTGCCAAATTTTTATTGATAGTTTTGAAAATTTTTATTAGTGAATTTTGTGACCTTGCTGTAGTATGGATCGAGTTCTGAACTCATGCCTGACTATTTGGAGAAATTTTTTCCGGTGTTTTGGGAATCGGTGGAGATATGGTAATGAAAGTGGTCTATCGAGGGCCCACCATTTCACGTATTGAGATTCCCTGATGAGCGTCCCATGTGGTTACCGTAGTTACGGAAGGTTAATCCGCGCTTTTTGGGTTTTATTATTCCGACGGATTCGGAATGTTAGGGGTTCTGGAGAGCAGAATAAGAAGAAAGGCGAAGAGGCCGCCCCTGTTTTATGTGGATTGAATTTTTGGGGGGAATTATGATTTTGGAATGGTCTCCAGAACGTTTTGGCTGAGAGGGATGTCTCAAGTCTGGATACGGATAGCATGGTCAATGAATAATTATATGTTAAGAACAGACAAGTACCTACTTTTTGTGTTGGAGGGTTCCTGGAGAATTTGTAAGCCACTGGCAGTGACCGAGTGTGGAATCAGGATAAAACAGTTTTCCCTCAAAGTGAAACTATTTGGCACAGTAATATATGTTTTGTGAAGAAAATTTAAAATACTTAATGGTATTGGTGTGTTGTGTCGTGTCTCCTATATTAAGAACTTATGAGTAACGCATAGCCGTTGTAGATTTTTTATTGTTGCGCGATAAAATTGTTGTTGTTTTTTCCATGCATGTGATGTTTAATGTATTGTAGGACCATGTGTGCAATGTTTTTGAATCTTTTTTCGGTATCATTGTATTTTTGATGTAAATTGCCTTCCCAGTCTCCAGGTAAGTGACCTGTGGAGCGGAAAGCTGGTGAATTGGTCATTGGAATCCAGGCGAATGTATTGCTGGAGTGACCAGGGTCACGTTGGTTTGTGACCAGGATTTTGGGACCAAAGACGTTGGTCCAGTGTGTGTTTGATTTTTGTCAGGATATTGTAAATGGCCCTGCAGTGTTGTTTTTTGTTGAAAACTTGTTATCATGTAAAATTGATGTATGCATGGGGAACCAGACAACCGCGCAGAAAGAGAGAATAGAATTCGAAGTAATCTAGAGAGTACCAGAATACGGTAGAGCCTCAAAATGGAGAGGCAAGTAAAAAGTAAATTCATAATTAATTATGAATTTAAAATGTATGATTATGAGGGATGTTACATATTAATTGGATCCCTATTACTTTTTAAGGTAGTATAGAAATCCTTATGGCAATCAGTGCAGCTGATGGCCTTGAGAGTGAGTGACAATGCTTGACCTCACTCTGACCTTGCCTTGCGGAAAGGGACCGTGAGAATCGGAAGTGATAGAAGCCCTTCCGGTTTAAGGTGTAAGGAACTCAGTTAGTGAGTTGCAGTAAGTTAGTTGCAGTAGTTAGTTGCAGTAAGTCAGTTGCAGAGTTAGAAGCTAGCAAGATGTGACTCTCAGCGCGCAGTTGTCTGGATCTTGGGGATCCAGAATAAAATAACATCAAAGGTAATCGAAGTCTTGTTGTTATTACTAAAAGCTAACAATGACACAAGGCTTCTGATAAGAAATGGTCCCCAGCAGAACCAGACACGGAATCCCCAGATAAGAAAGACCAGACGAGACCTGTAGAAGATATACCAGATTAGAAGACCATTAGAAGATTAGAAGATAGAAGACAGAAGACCAGAGTAAGACGTCACAGAAAAGGCACTACGTAACAGGAGTATTGCAAGTCATGGACTGCTCATCCACCTGGGCTCTATCCTTAAGCATCACGCCAACAGGTGGCCCCATTGGGGGAGTCTTAGCCCTCTGCAGAGGTGCAGTCGGTGCATTCTAACGCCCAAGCCGACAGGGCGGTTAAAAATTGTTTTGATGCTCTTTAACTTTCCAGAGCATTTCACTTTCATTTTCTTTGGCCAGTGGAGTTCTATAAATTGTTTTACCTTAAAAGCATAAATCCATGAAACGATAGATGAGTTTGAAAAATGCTGTACACTGGAGAGTTTCCTTTGAAGTTTGTGCTGACACATTTCTAAAGAAAAATACTGTAATTGATGGGCTTGATATGACTGTAGAGATTGAAGAAAGTCTTTTGTAAGGTGAAAGTATTAATAGGCGTATATTGATCAAACAACAGTTCGGCGAGACAAGAGAACTTAAAAAGCAGTGAGGCATTCAAGCCAATATGCTAGATTCGAATGTTTATGAATTCTTTTGGCGAACGAACAACAAAGAAAGTAACACTTTCAATGAAATTGTTAATGATACAGTTGACTCACAAAAATATTTCAAAACCACATCTATTGCTAAATAGTCCTATTTTTAAGGTAAAACAATTTACAGAACACTGCTTACCCGCCCCCACACAAAAACCAAAAAAGAAACAAAAACAAAACAAAACAAAAAAACAATACGAAAGTGAAACGGTCGAGAAAGTTCAAGAGTGAAAAAATACTGACAACTAGATAGAGCTATCAAGTAGCGACCAATATAAAGACCAGAAAGATTAAAATATTTTGTATACATACGTTCTAATTTCACGAACAGATACCTTGACCAGTTACTTTAAACAATTTACGGAACACCGCTTAGCCCCCCCCCCAAAAAAAAAAGCTAAAAACAAAAACAAGACAAAACGAAAGTGAAACGGTCGAGAAAGTTCAAGAGTGAAAAAAATACTGACAACTAGATAGAGCTATCAAGTAGCGACCAATATAAAGATCTGCAAAATTATAATTTTTTTGTATACATACGTTCTGATTTCACGAACAGATATCTTGACCAGTTACTATAAACATACACATCTCAAAGTTCAAACTAGGGCTATTTCAGATTCTTTCCCCAATGAAAAAAAAAAAAAAATGAAAATGAAACAGTTGAGAAAGTTCAAGATTGCCTTTTTTGTTTTTATCCCATTGAACTTTTGCCTGATTTTGTTTTCTTTAATGTCAATTTTCTACAATTTATATCAATTTATACAATTAAATTTTGGTCAAAGCCAATTTACACAAAAGAAACTGGTCATTAATTATTAAGACTATGTTAATTGTCTACTGAATCAGACAATCAGCAACAGAAATGAATATTGATTATTCCCCAATGTATTTTATTTGAAATAGAAGTAAGTGCTAAAAAGTAGAAAGATTATTGAAGGATATAGCAATGTTCTTACTGATTTCAGACATTAATATGGGGCAATTTGGTCATTTTCCCATTAACCAGCAAAGTTCTCCTCCCGGGGAATTAATCAAAGATGCTGGAATAGTCCTCATTGGAACTTTTAAACAATTTGAAATGTAAACTTTAAATATGTATTAAAATAAAACAAACTATATATAGATATATAATACCAGTTATGTATTTATTAAAACTTGTTTTAAAAACAATGAGGACTGTCTAATGCTGCATGTTCAAATTTGGAGTGTATTTATTGAATAAATACACTCAAAATTTAAACATGCCAAAAATCGTAGAATAAATTTTATTCTATGTTATGATGATTTTGGGTAATAAGCAGTGACGTAATTTTTGTTACAGACAAAAACCGGAAACGAATCTCCATTATTAATAGATAAGAATAGTGGTTATTAGTTTATAACCAACACTAAGTCCTTATTATGCATTAGTGCATGGATACACTAACACGAAACATTCGATAGAAATGACAAATTCACATCAACAATGCACATATGAATGTTTAATATGCATAATTTATAACAAAGAAATAATATAATACATATGTACCAAACAAATGAACAAAGAAAAAGTCATGAACAGGTACCAAAATGGTTAGAAAATATTTACTGTGTGTTGCATAGTTTTCATGGCGAGGTGTGATAAATGCTATGCTTAAGATGGAGACTGATAATCTCTATCCAGCTCTACGAACAGAACTGAGAAATATGTCCTTATCGCTCAACGATCGAGGACCAAAAAACAGGTAGGCCTTATCTTCTTTGAATACTGAAGAAGTGGATGGTCTAGCTCACAATTCAAGTGAAAACAATGTATTGTCTCCCTACTGTTGCAATTTCAGTAGGAGCCATCATTGGCTATCAGTAATTATAACTCTTATTAAGCTTCTACATAGTTGTTTTCTTTAATGTAAAAAAGTAAATTTGGCGGAGTTGCCTATTGTCAGTATCAGACAGACAGCGAAGGAGTCTATACCCTTTTCACTAGCTCTCGAGTAACCACGTAGATTGTTTTTGCGTCTGAGGGGAGTGTCACATCTAACACCAGATCCTCACTTAAAAGCATAGATCCAAGCTGTGCTACTTATATGCTGTTGACAAGGGTTGGTATCGAAACCCAAACCTCGTGATTCCTAGACGGATTCACTACCGAGAATCAGATTTATTGATTGAATGAAGAAATACTTCTCTGTGCTTCAGAACTGGAGCCTCACCATCAGATGCAGTTTAGTATCACACACACGACTTTTAAATTCAAATTACTAAATGTTTGTAGTAACAACATATTCCAGAACGCGAGACAAAGACGAGATTTTTCGCTTTCTGGTCTATTCATTTTGATTTCTGCTCATTGCATTTTTAATAGGAAAAAAAGTTTTTCTAAATTAAGAAATAAAAAGCAATTAAATTTCGGCAAAAACAATTCACCAGAAAGAAGAAAATCGTATATATTACTTGTGACTGTTTTATAAAAACACTAGTGGCTTTTGCTTTTTTTAAAAATATTTTTTTCTAAACCAAAGAAACCTGGAATTTATTTTCAGTATACCATTACACAATACAAAATATATCATTAGGAATTATTTGACCAATAATAAATGCACCCATTTGATATATTTGTTAAATGATACTAAATCACTTCGATGGTGAGACTCCGGTTCTCGAGATCTGGGGAGTATGGAGTACACATTCATTGCCATTACTTCTAGGTGCACCCTGCCTCGGAGTGATAGTACCTATTAGGGTCCCGTCTCTGGGTCAAATATATCTGTTGAAAATGCATCCCATCGGGGTGTACGGATAGCAAGTTAGACTCGCATATTTCGTACTACTGAATAGTAAATTCTATCCTCGCTGTATTCCCACACACTTGCGACACATCCTAATTATATCGCACATATTGAGTAAATACCAACTAAATATAAATTTGATTTTTCGGACTGTTTTCGTCATCTTTATCATGATATATAGAAATCCAACGTTTCAGCAGTTGTTACCATGTCCAACCTAGTATAGAAATGATTCAACTTTGAAATCATGTTGAATATAATAGTTTGACTGTTGGTCAAGCCAAGGCGCTGAAGAACATTTTAAGATCTCATTCAAATAAAGACAACATGCTTTTTGCACGGATATCAATCTGAGAAACGGGTCGAATAATAAAAAAAACAGCATTGTGTTTTTATATATCACAATAAAGATGAAGTCCGAAAAATCAAAATTATATACATCAACCCTTATTTAAAAAAAATAAGACAAATAATACAAAACCAATTATCCTTTTTTAATTCTATAGAAAACAAGCTGAACATTGTAAATTATGCACATAAAAAGAATAGGGAACGTTAAGAATTTAATTTAATTAAGCTTCATTGATCTGGCTACGAAGGGGTTAGTAAAATATACCTGGACGTCCCATAGACGGGACTCTAACAGGTACTACCACTCCGGGTCTAAGTGGACCAGGGAGCAATGGTGATGAAGAGGTGATCCACATTCCCCAAACCTCCAAAACTGGAACCTCACCATCAGATAGAGTTTAACGTCATTCCCATGACATGTAGACCCTCAGTCACAACCTTCTAGCACCCATATGATAAAAAGGGGTTGGGGCTTGCCATAAGGGCAATAGGGTTGGGACAATCATATAGGTGCTAGGGCTTGACATGGTCAGCCGATTGATCGGAGGGGGTATCTCCGACCGCCCGTCTAGCTTAAGTAAGGGCCAAAGTGGAGTATTGTTAGTCATGGACAGTTCATCCACCTGGGTTCTATCCTATCATAGAGTAATGGTTTGCAAGTTAGTCTCGCAGATCAGTTCCAACTGAATATCGAGTTCAATTCCCTCTTTATGCCCCCATACCTGCAAACCTGTCTCACGTCCTATCAGTATCGAACGGGTTGGGTAAATACCTTCATAAAAGTTTCATAAAAGTTATTTTTTAATACTATAGAAAACAATTTAGCGTAGAAAATAAAGCAGACCAAAAGAATAGGAAAAGAAATAAAGTAAATAATATAAATGTTTAATAAATCTGACAACCTTATGTATGTATTCAAAGAAAGAATAATGATCTTGGTTCAATGGTCGAATTTTATCAGAAATTGGAAATCAGAACTGGTTGAAAAAATCTTCTATTTAATCATTGGAACCTGAAAAAGGAAATTGAAACAATCATTTGAGAGGAATAACTACTGACTCATGTTAAACATTGTAAATAGATATTTTTAAACCAGCGAAAAACTTCGGGGGGAAAAAGAAGTTCTAATGATGTTACACCATACGGAAAATTCCACTGCTTAAAGCCGAAAATGCGTGAAAGATCTTCTGTATTTCTATCCTGAGGACAAAAAGAAATTTTCTGGTGATGGTTTGTTAGCGAAACTATTATTAAAATTTGATTACTTTCCAATCGATATTTTATGGAGAATTTTACAAAACTTCCCAATTGGTTATATCAGGGCATATTACCAAAGGATAGGACACAAGGTCAATTTTTTAGAAGGGTTTAACAAGTTTGAATTCAGAGTATGTTCCTTCTCCTAGACTGGTTTCTAAACCAAGGTTAAATACCTCGATATGTCCTACTATTTACACCTAGTTGGATTCAGCCCTATTAGTTCGATAGTGAATGTAATAGCGCGTCTAGAATTCGAACTTGTTTATTATATCGCAGTTAACCAATGGGGTCACCTCGTACGGATAATATGCAAAACATTTTTCTTACAATCGGATAACCCCTCTCATAAGATAGAATTCATTGACAAAAATAGAATTTATACTTAATGTGTTAAAAAGTGTTTTGTTTCTTATCTGTTATTAGTTTATTTACTGCTAAATAACCCTCCAAATAACTTTAAAAAAAGAAAAGAAACTATGCCTTTACACGAGCAGGATGTCATATAGTCAATTCATTATGCGGAGTGTAAGTAAAAAAAGTAAAGTCGTCGGGGCGGCCTAATGTCGGTATCAGCCAGTCAGCGAGGGAGTCTATCCCCTTTTCAATAGCTCTAGACCAAAGAGATTGTTTTTGGCGTCTGAGGTGGAGCGCCACACCTACCATCAGCTCCTTACTTTACCGCACAGATCCCTGTGCTACTCATACGCTGAGTTGGCAAGGACCGGCATCGAACTAGGAACCTTGTAGTTTCTAGCCGAACGCTCTACTGACTGATATCAGAGTATTTCCTTCTCATAGACTGAGTGGCAAAAAAAGATGTTAAAGAGCCTCGTTTACCCTGCTATTCACACATAGCTGGATGGAGAATAGTTGTGTGCATAACTTTCGAAAGGGTATTAGCAAAATATGAAATGCAAACAGCCTCGTCAAGGATTTTAAATCGATTCGCCATTTCCATTTCCTATGACGATAATTTCAGAGCATATTGGATATATCGAATATACTTCAAAAGACCTGAAGAAATACATCTACAAATAATATGATGATATATTCTTTCTAGCATCTCATAACTGAAACTATCACAGACAATTATTATTGGTTGGTGGATTTTAACGGCACGTCAACCCGTCTATATCTATTTTATGACGAGATGTTAGAACATTGATTTTATTGTACGTTCATATTTACGTTCTGTGTAATTGTTTCTTGAGTTTTTTTTTTGCACACGGTTTTGCACAGGTATACAAATAACTCACACATAGATGAGACATTACCTAGCACTACCACTCCGAGTCAGAGTGGACCTGGAAGTAATGGCAATGACAGAATAATAGACAATCTTCTTAGGTTATTTTATTATGTTAGGGAATCGCGTTCATGGTATTTCATATTTACATTTTGTATGTAGTTGTTTCTTGAGAGTCTTTTTTTTGCATCGGTGATATGGAATAAAAATAAATTTACAATAGATGTATTTGTTTGTCATTGGTAAAAATGCTTTACCAGCAGTTTGTTGACTGGTTGGTTGGGTATCTCTACGCTATCATACCTTACACATTTTGAGATTGGTGTTACCCTGATCCCTATATCTGCTATAGCTACTGTGGAAATAGATAAGAAGCATTGTTATCCAAGTTTGAGGTGTTTTAAATTACAATTGAATTCAATAAATAGCGAGTTGAATTATTGCTGTATGTCTCATATTTGCGAATTTGTGTCAAATTCTACCCGTCGTGAACGGGTTGGGTTGATACCTACCGTTAAAATAAAGTTGCAGGACAATTAGCTGGTAAAATGCAAATGGCCGAGTATAACGATGACCAATATATTTTATTTGGGCCACTAAACAATGGCAGTAAGTGTTATCATCAAGTGACATCTATTCCCAGTATAACCTTGATCATAACAATTATAAAGTATCATGGAATATATCATTTTCCCAATCGCTGCATCATAAGTATTAATTTACAGAAAGAAAGAAAAAAACAGATGGAAAGAAAGTACACGGAAAGAAAAACAGAAAGAAATACAGAAAGAGAGTAAGCAGAAAGAAAGTTTTTGTTGATTTCACTATTTTAAATGGCATATTCATGTGTCAATTAGATACTAATACTCTCCTTGTAGAAGAACAGTATAGATGCTATTTAACTGGGCGTAAAGGTATTCACACCTTTCACAATAGTATTAATCTGAAAGGGAACGCTTCCTGGCAAGCTAAAGAGACGATTCTTCCAGGCTGTGGTTGTGTAGGTACTGCTGTATGGCTGTACCACCTGGACCCTAACGAAGCCCCTCGAGAATAAGCTAGATGGGTGCTGCAAAGAATGCTGCGAGTGGTCCTGAATAAGTCGTGGAAGCAGCACCCCACAAAGAAGTAACTGTATGGCCACCTGCCCCCTATCTCACAAACCATACGAGCAAGACGGGCTAGGCATGCAGGACACAGCTGGCGAAGCAAGGACGAGCTCGTAAGCGAGGTACTACTGTGGAAGCCAGCACATGGGCACGCTAATGTGAGCCGCACAGCCAGAACCTACATTGACAAACTATGTAAGGATGCTGGCTGCTGCACGGAGGAGCTCATAGAGTCGATGAATGATAAGGAAGGTTGGCGAGAGATCGTCATGGATATCCGTGAAAACTGCGAGTCAAGGTGATGATGATGAAGTAGATAGAAAAAAAGACGGGAAGAAAGACAGTAAACAAATAAATAAGTAAAGATTATCTTTAAAAAGAAAAAAACAGAAAGAAAGAAAGAAAGACAGATAGAAAAAAGAACAGGAAAGCCACAAAGGGAAAGAGTAAAATAAGGTAGAAAATCAGACGGAAGGAAAAAATATGAAAAATGGAGATAAAAGTAAAAGAGGAGGCTGAAAGTAAAGATGGAGAAAAAAAGAAAAGTAAAAGAAAGTTAAAAAAGAAGCAAATAAATAAAGTAACAAAAACAGAAGTAAGACAAGAAAAAGTGAAAATATAAATATAAAAAGAGAGTGTAAACCAAAGAATAGAAGAATGAAATACAAAAAGAAACTGAAAAAGAGAGTAAGACAAAAAAGAAAGAAAAAAAAAGAAAAAAATAGAGATGATGATCAAAAAGCGAACAACAGAAAAAAAGAAAGAAAGAAACGAAGAAATTATAAAATAAAAATGGGAAAAATAAAAGATAGAAAAAAAAAGTAAAAAAAGTAAAAAGAAAAAAAAAAGAAAAAAGAAAAAAAAAAAAGAAAAAGAAAAAAAAAAAAAAAAAAAAAAGAGAAAATACCAAAAAGTAGGTGGTCCTTACTGACAAAGAATGATTTCAACTAAAATCAGTAATTGTCCGTTTCGAGATTTTATGAATCTGGTATTTTTCTTTTCGTAAATTTCAAAAGGTTCGAAACAAGATGCTTATTATGAGCAGAATAGGCAGTTTATTATCTGACAATATCAAGTTAAAAAGAAAGAAACTATAGAAAGCTGACTTGCGCATGCGCACCAACCTTTATACTTAACAAATCGATGGGCAATGACAAATGGAATATGCCATTGAAAAAAGAAAACGTTCCCGCTTGGCCTATCTCTATTTCTCCCCATGGCTCTTTCTTTGACTCACTCTCTCTTTCTCTCTCTCTCTCTCTCTCTCTCTCTCTCTCTCTCTCACACACACACACACGTAAACAAAAGTACTTTATATATACATATATACATAAATATATAAATTAAAGCATATAAGTATCAAAAGAGATAGGGCAATCAACATCATTACCTAATCCAAAATAAATGGCTATTTCTTACGTTATATATATATATATATATATATATATATATATATATATATATACATATATATATATATATATATATGTTGAAAAAATAAAGAAAGTATAGAATGGATAAAATAGGATATTTTAATTAATTTTACTTACACGTGTTTCGGTCAGAAGTTTATCCATGTGTACATTCTTCAAACTATTATTATTTTTAAATACTCATTTTGATTTGACCAAAACAACAATTTTATTTAGAAAATCACTATAATGATTTTATTAACAAATTAATAAATTAACCACCAACAAATCACACATACGTATAATTTCTATTAAATAAAAATAAATACATAAATAAAATCCCTCATACTTTGAAAATCTAGAATTCCACAGAACTTCTCTCCGTGTCAAAATGTGTTCGCATGCGATATGACGTCATTAACCATGTTTCTCGATTGCGTCTGATCGTGAATGAAAAAAAAAAAAGTTCTTTTTCGAACATTTAAAAAAATTATCCACTTTTTCCAACGAATTTCATTTCAAATAAGTATTTACTCGATAGAGGGCGAACAAAGAGAAGCTTTGTTGGTTGGATTTACGGCATGTCAACACTTGGCGTGCCGAAGTCAGTAGATCAATTTATGCTCTTTTGTTATCAACGGTACAACAAACGTATCTCAACAAGCATTCAAAAAAGGTAAACACATCATTATCTCAGATGGATCTATTTAAACCATAGACTGAAACTGTTGTTAATTTATTTACGGCTGAATAATAATAAGAAAAAAAAAGAAAAAGAGAGTTAAGGTGAACATCCTCTATATGTGCTAATTCTACTATTTGCCAGCGGTACACCCCCCCCCCAAAAAAAAACGTAAGCCAAATATTTATTCTGGAATGACAACTGGAAAGATTTATTAATTCCAGTTGTTTTTATTGCAACTACCATACATTCCGCCATGATTCGTAATATGAAAGAAATACAAACCAAAAACAATTTATATAGAAAACAGTGCAGCTTTATATATTTATTAATCCCGTGTGTTCTGTGTAATGAAAAAATTCCATTGTTATTGCAGCACAATCACGTTTCTTTACCAAGAAGATCCACATAGAAATTCTAATATATTCGGGATTCTTTCATTTCAGACAAGACTACTTGATATCTCTCTCTCTCTCCCTCTCTCTCTTTCTCTCTCTTATATATAATATATATATAATATATATATTATATATATATATATATATATATAAACCCTCCACACGAGCAGGATGTGACACAAGGACAATTTAATAAACGAAGTTTAATAGGTTTGAATTAAAAGTTTTCCGGCCCCTAAACTGGTTACCTAGCCAAGGTTAAAGAGCCCAGTCTGTCCTACTATTTACCCATATCTGGAGAGAGAATAATTAGATTATATATTTCCCAATGGTATTACCTATATGGAATTAAAAGAGCCTTGTCCAGGATTTAAACTGGGGTCGACGAATCCATTTCTTACCACTCTAACCATTACATCATGTACCCCCAATCCAAATCTTTATTTCCCGTTTATTATTATTTAAAAAAAAGATATTTTCCCACTCTCACTATAACTTTCTATTCATTCGTTGTGTATGTGCTTCGACTTAGATATATAGACACGGCGGCTAGAGTTCAAATCCTGAACAAAGCAATTTTCATTTTACATAAAGGTATTGATTCAACTCCAGCTATGGGTAAATTGTTAGGCAGACTGGGTTCTTTAACGTTGGTGTGGCAACTGGTCTAGGAAAAAGAAACCTCTGAAAACAAACTTGTTAAACTCCGCTTAAAAATGATGTGTTGCATCCGAATCATACAGAGGGGTTGGGTAAATACACACACCAGCTCTCTCCCTCATAGGCTTCACGTTTTCTTTCTCTCTTTTTATATTTATCTTTCCTTCCATCTTATTCACTGTCCACTTTCTTTTTTTCTTTCTTTTGTTTTGTAACGGGTCTTGGATAATAGGTTCGGATTATTCATTGCTTCTAGTACCTTATAACCCAGTAATGTCTGTCGTACATTACAAGCAAATCCCACCTTTCCAAGAGATTCCACGAAGTTGAATTAATCGGCAGGTGTATCTGATGAACGACCAGGTTGCAAGTTCTCGGCAAAGTTACCGAATCAAAATTCCTATATTAGCTGACAGATCCTTGAAAACCTTGAAAATATATCTTGTGCAAGGCTCTCCGTCATTGCTTGAAATAGTGGAATAAAAAATACAGTAATGCCTTGACTTACGAGTACTCCAACTTAAAAATTTTTCGGAGTAACAAGCTGTCATTCAATCGATTTTTTGCTTTGTTCTGTGACGTAAAGTTTAAAGTACGGGCAAGCTACGCTTGTGTTTCTAAGTTCACTAAAAACATTTAAATTTCCAAATTTATTACGCCAAAGAAAATTATCATTAAAAAAATAAACATTAAAATTATTACAGCACATAATTTATTACATCCTATTTTATTATGTTTTTAACAAATACTGTCTAATTTTTCCTTAAAAAAAACGTAAAAAAATTACGGTGTTTTGGCGGAGGCTGGAACGGATTAATGGCATTTAAATTTATTTCAACGTTGACAATTGATTTGAAATTCGTGGGAAATTGAGTAACGGATGGAACGAATTAAACTCATGATTCAACGTATATATACAATCTTATATATATTTACCAACCCCTCCGCACGTGTAGAGGATGTAACTCAGTTCAATTTCTTAAGCGGTTTAACAGGTTTGAATTCAGAGTTTTCCTTTTCCTGGACTGGTTGCCAACCTAAGGTTAGAGTATGTCCTACTACTTACCCTAAATTTTGGAAGAATAGTATATTCATAGCTTTACCGAGGGTATTAGCTATTTTTTGAAATGCAACCAGCCTCGTCCAGGATTTGAACACATGTTGCCGTATCCGTTTCCAACGAAGGTAACCAATACTCCCGTTACCTTCAATAAATATATTTACCAACCCACCGCACGAGCAGGATGCGACATAAGGTCAATTTATTAAGCGGAGTTTAAAAGGTTTGAATTCAGATTTTTCCTTCTGAGAGGTTGAAGGGCCCAGCCTGTCTTACTATTTACCCATATCTGGAGGAAGTATAGTTGGATTAATAGCTTTCCCGAGAATATTAGCGCTATGTGAAATGCAAACAGTCTTGTCCAGGATTTGAACTCGGATCGACGAGTCTATTTCCAACGACTCTAAACATTATGCCACGCGCCTCCACACCTCCAATATATGTAGAATCTTATAGACTGCTATTTTTAGACACAAATTCACAGAATCAAAATTAATCCGCCAAATTCGATTATTTATGTTCTCTAATTGAAGTTGCGTCAAGAAATATTTTCGAATTGCTTAGGGAAAGAAGATCTTTAAAGAGAATGGTTTGTAGTTTTTACGAGACGTCACCGACGTTAGAAAATGTTGTATTTACAGACTTGACATTTATATAATCTGAACGTAGAAATTTATGAGAAAATTATATTAGATTTTATTTGCCTCTTTTATTTTCACATGTTTTCCAGGTTTAATTAAAACTTTGGTAAATTTGGTAATTTCTTGAGGAACTCTGTCGCCCACAGATAATTAATGAAGCAAAAGAAATAAATTGAAACCACGCCCAGAAATTAGATATATATTAATAATTTAGAAAAGCTGGTTTGTCTGTCCTCTGCTGACCTGGGGTATTTTGCAAACGAAATTAGAGTTGATTTTCTGTTTTTCTCGTTCTCCCAATTTTACAATTTATGAGCAGTCATAAATTGTGAACGTATCTGTCGCTAAATTTTAAATAAAGTTCGTTAGAATTAAAAGCGGAAGTGGGCAATTTTCCCTAACCGTTGGGGATTATGATTGTCATTTTAGATGACCCCCAGCTGACCTCCAATACAGACACGTGAGAATAAGTTTTAGTTATAGCAAACCAATGCAAATGCAATATTTGCTATATTGGGCGCACTACCCAAAGATTGGAGGTCAGAATAAACCAACACATTCCATCATATATCCGTAGCAACAACTTTGACCACTCTTCTCCATTAGGTAATTCTTATTCACCTTCCACCATGGGCGACACCTGTTGGACAATCCTGATTGTGCTGCAGCTTATAAGCCCGAAATGTTCTTGATTTTGGCATCCTCATCCAATGAATTGCAACTGGCTATACTCGAAGCCCTCCTCATCAACAGATTCTGTCCCGCTCTTTGCATACAAAAACAATTTTATAATTTACTCCTTATATATATATATATATATATATATATTATATATATATATATATATATATATATAGAGAGAGAGAGAGAGAGAGAGAGAGAGAGATGTTGATAATGTTAACTAATATTTAAACTTATAGATGTAAAATTGGGCTACTTTGTATTCAAAATTACAGTTCTATCAACAGAGTTTCTATTATGAATAATTTCAATTAATTTATGTCTGTAGTCACCAGACCTGATTAGTTATTTGTCATTAAACTTAATTCCGCTTAAATCAAAATGTTTGTGTAATTTTGGTCAGCATTAAATATCAGCGTCTTTTAGTGAAAGTTTATCAAAGCTTCAAAAGAAAAACAAAAAAAGTTTGTCCCGTTTTTTAAATTTTGACATTTAGGACTAAGATTCCAATTGGACTTTAATTCAGTTTTCCTTCTCCTTTTCGGCCACAGTACCAAAGTTAAAGAGCCCTGTCTAACTTACTGTTTATTCATCGATGGGGGGGGAATAGATGGATTCATAATTTCCAAAGGCATTAATGGGAAATGTAAACAGTCTCGTCTTGGATTTGAACTCGGTTCGCTGTGTCCATTTTCTATGACGGTAACCATTACTCAGCAAACATATTTTATCCATAAACGGGTGAGAAAAGTGGCTTCATGCCTTTCTCAAGGGTATTAAAGCGAAGTTAAATGCAAAACCTCGCCCGGGATTCGATCTCGGACCATCAATTTCATTTCCAACGATGATTTATACCAAGTTATACCAAGTGCGCATTTTAGCGTTGTGTTTGTCATCCATTTCCACATAGCTTAAGCCTTATGATTACTGAATTGCGAGTTCGATCCTTGCTGGATACCCTACACTTGCGACCTTGAGTTACGTCGTATCCGTGGTGGACGGGCTGGGGTAAATATAAATATCCTAAGAGTTGATGTTCTTAAAAATACGATCGTGATGAAATGCAAAAATGTAAATCATGATTATCTGTTGTTGCTTATCGGTCGAATTCTTATTTCTTATTTCTTAATGAATCATTCCATTTTTATTATAAAGAAAAAAAGAAAGAGAAGAAAAAGTACATGATACACAGAAAACACAGAAAGAAGAGTGTAGGGGAAAGATAGAGAGAGGGTGGAGTGCAAGTGATGATGCTAGAAAGCAACTATTAACGATCATCATTAGGATGTGATAATATCGATAATAATCATTAATCTGAACCTAATTGCTACACAGAAAAACATAAGAAAGAAAGAAAGAAAGAAAGAAAGAAGAGTGTAGGGGAAAGATAGACAGGGGAGGGAGTGCGCGGAAGTGATAACACTAATCTGTTTCAATCAATCAACCTCCATCTTCAGCAAAAGAAAATAAATCTATTCACGATTATCATTAGGATGTGATAATATCGATAATAATTATTAATGAGAACCTTATTGCCAAGGAAATAATGATAATCATCATCATCATAATCATGATCATCATCATCATCATCATATCACGCTGACAGCACATATTTCCATGAATCTCTCTCGCCTACCGTCCAAATCTAATCACAAATTATCTTCACAGCATCCAGTATCCGTACAGAGCTGCTCAATGTAAGCCAACTCTGGTATGTCCATGTGAAGAAAAAGATCAACAAGCAAAACCACTTTTGTAAAATGCCCCCCGCCCTAAACATAAAATTCGAACAATGTGCTCCCGGCCCGGTCCACACGTCTGAATCGTTTCTAAAATAAGATGCACTGCCGAGTGGTCTTGCATTTCGGATCGGGTGCAGAAGTGTTCCCGGGCAAAATACAAAGCTTCGTAAATATCAATGTTTGCGTATTTGCCCACCCACCACGTAGTTCTTCTAATTATAATCTCCACTCTTCAACCTTTTCTCTGCCTCTGGGGGTTAGTTGACCAGTTAATCGTTCATCGTTATCATTTACTAAATATAAACGTCTTTTCGAGGAAGTGATAAGAAAACGCCCCTCTCCTATGATTCCTCTGCTTGGAAATACGAGATAAGGGTAAAAGAATTTGCCTGCGATCATTTGTCTTACTTCGCACTATACGCCATTTTTCTTTTCTTCTTTCTTTTTTTTTTTTTTTTTTATTTCGCTGCGAGATACTCCTGCCGGAACATGTCGAAATGATATTTTAAGATCTTTAACAGCTGTCAGGTAAAAGCTTTGCTTCTGACACTGGCTGCTGAGTCACTGTCTCGTAAAAGGTCACGAGAGGAGAATGGAGAAAATATCGCTGCCTTTGAGATTTCCTACGCGAACGGGCAAATCCAAATTGTTTGGGAATTATACCTTGCGACCTCACAGATAACATTTTAACTAATTTTCAACTGTGAACTGTTGATATTTGTTTGTTCACAGAAATAGTCGACATTGTATTCAAGACTTGTTTGAATTTCTTTTGTTCTTTCTTAATTATTTTCTTCATACCATCTTATTATGATGGAGATTATGTGTTTGTCTGTGTGTGTTAGCATCCTTGCGTCTTTTTAAACTGTATCTGTGCGAGTGCCTGAACAGGCCAATTTTTGAATGGCAATCTCTGTTGCATTGACTGCAATCAACTTCTCTCTGTTAAAGACGATGGCGTAGTGTCCATTTTTTAAAACTGGATTTTTTAAAACTGGATTTTTTAAAACTGCATCTGCGTGAGTGGCTGAACAGGCCGATTTTTGAATGGTAATCTCTGTTGTAGTGAATGCAATCAAACTTCTGTCTGTTAAAGACGATGGCACAGTGTCCATTTTTTAAAACTGCATCTGCGTGAGTGGCGGAACAGGACAATTTTTAAATGGCAATCTCTGTTGCAGTGACTGCAAACTAACAATGATGCTTACTGGAGTTGCTGTTGACTCTCCTTCCTTCTGGCTCTCTTTCCTGTGGCGGTTTCTTTCTTCTCTTTTTCACTCCTTTTCGTCCCTTGTCTGACAAGGAGGCGCCAGACCGCTCGATCTTCTGCACCAACCTCCCAGGTGTTAGTGTGTTGCTCTTTTTTATCTGTCTGTAACCGAAACTATATAACTAATTAAGTCACAATTCCCTTATTTATTTACCTCACATTCTCCAGGATTTTATTTTTATTTAAACTTCAATTATTAATATTTTTTTACATCATTGATACTGTTGGTCTTATCTACTGGTATTTGCCTCTCATCTCACTTATGAAAGCGTGACACAAGGACATTTTTATGTGGGCCCACCCGCAAGCCGAAGCTCTTGGGCGGTAGGTGGGAAAAATTGTGTCGATTCCGTCGGTATTCCCCCTCAAGAGGGCGCATCAGGCGCTGGGCAATAAATCCAGTCCTGCCCCTTTAAATAAAGGGGACAGGTATTGCCTGGGGGGATAGCCCCCCTAGGATCGTCGCTATTAACTTGTAAAGATCCAGGGCTGAAGCCACTGGACCCCCATCCCGAGGGGCGGGTTTATCTACATACTAATAACATGCAATTTTATCTATGTATACAACAAAATAGCGGTATACAGCATGAAAGTGAAGGCTAATTTGCATATTGATATGAAGATATTTATTTTAATAAATATTTGCTTAGTATTATTGATTTCTAATTGCTTGGTTTTATCTTAGAAAAACTTTCGGGGATATATCTTAAAAGAAATCCATTAACAAGAAAAAATAACTGTAATTTCATTCTTTACTTCCTATTTTAAGTAAATAGTTAAATTAGGAAAATTTAGCAATGAAAGACGGGATTGATGGAAAATAAGTTTCAGTTGTTCTATTTTTCGATTATAGCCCCCACCCCTCCGTTTCTAATGTTTTTATCTGTATTATCACTTTCATTAGCCTTTCTGATTTAATATATTTTATTGAATTAAAATTTAAATATTTGCAACCGGGGGTGCATATATTTGCTAGTAAGGATAATTATCATTCACCATCATGGTCATAAAGTGTTAGCTTCTGAGGTAGAGTGGCACACCTACCGTAGCTCCACAGTTTACCGCAAAATATTTAAGCTGTACTTGAACCCCAAACCTTGATGTTCAAATATATGTGTACGTCATTTCTACCACGTCCCTTCTTTTATTAAAACCGATGATTTAACCGATAGGGGCCAGGTTAGCTCAGTCGGTAGAGCGTTCGGCTAGAAACCACAATGTTCCTAGTTCGATAACGGTACCCGCCAACTCAGCGTTATGAGTAGCACAGGGATCTGTGCGGTAAAGTAAGGAGCTGATGGTAGGTGTGGCGCTCTACCTCAGACGCCAAAAACAATCTCCTTGGTCTAGCGCTAGTGAAAAGGGGATAGACTCCCTCGCTGACTGGCTGATACGACTTTAGGCCGCCCCGACGACTTTACCTATGGAATTAAAAAAAAACACAGCTTCATGAGGTGTTCTTTTATCTGAACTAGGGTAATACACAATTTTTAAGTCGATATTTATATATATATTTCATTTTACTTATTGTAAAAGAGAAAAGTAGGCGGAATGGCCTATTTTCTGTATCAGCAGGACAACGAGTCCAGCTTTTTTTCCCTAACGATAGGCATAGAAGTTGTGATTAGCTTTTTTGATCTATTTAACCCTAACGCCGGGTCAGAATGAGCCTGAAGTAATAGCAACAAAGGGTTACTTCACACTCTCCAGAGCTCCAGAATTGGGACTTCACCACTTTATTCAGTTTAACGTCATACCTAGGACATTAAGACCATCAGCTACCGCCTTCTAGCACGTATATGATAAAAAGAGTATGGGTTTTGCCATTATAGCAATAGGGTCGGAACATACAGGTGCTAGCGCTTGACGTCACCAGCCGATTGATCGGAAGGGACCTCTAGCCTGTCTAGATTAAGAAAGGACAAAGTAGAACGTTGCATGTCATGGACTTCTCAGCCACCAGGAGCCCGTCCTTAAGCATAACGAGTCGCCAGCAAAAACCAACAGGTGGCCTCATGGGGTGATCATACTCCTCTGCTGATGTGCGGATTTGCAGTCGGTGTATTCGACTGGCCCAGCTTGCTACGGGAAGATTTTTTTAGGGTGAGTGAGATATTCATTCTATTGAAGTTAGACAAATAGCGAAACATGTCAATCTAGTATTATTTAGATTATTCGGACTATTGTCCTCATCTTTATTGTTACGACAAGAAGGTTCCCGAGTTTGAGAAGAGTCGACAAGATATACCTGAAGAAGGCCGGAGGGCACATCGGACGATATGTTGTACAGATAAAAATAATGATGTGTGTGTGTGTGTGTGTGTGTGTGTGTGTGTGTGTGTGCGCGCTTCCTTCGTGGTGAAAAGTCTTTGATAAAACTGGTATTCACAATAAATATGAGGACAACAGTTTGAAAAATTAAAATAATACATATCAGACCTTGTTTAGAAAAAACTCAGAGAGTGGTAGTACCTGTTAGGGTCTCATATATTGGCCAAATACATCTCTTGGGAAGATAATGTAAATTTCTACCTATTTATTAATACTCATGAAGTTAATGATAAATCTAACATGAAAGCTATTTCTTAATACACATGATGTCAATTAAAATTTCTTATTCCAATCTATTAATAGACATGAAGTTAAATAAATCATATGACTTGGCATTAGATAATCCACAAGGGTTTTATGTCATTAAACACCAACAATAATGAAATAAATTAACAAATACTATTAACAGTAGTCCGAATAATCCAAATAATACTAATTATCAAGCCTCATCTAAAATATTCAGAGAAATGTCAATCTGGTCTTCTACCGTTGGATTTCATTCAACCTTTATTCACGTCAGGAGGCATGCATAGCGTAACTGTTATCATCTAAGGTAATGAACTCAATTCAACTTTTGGACGAGGCTGTTTTCGTGTCACTTCGCGCTTATACCCCTAGGAAAGATGTAGAATCCAGTATTGCAAAAAATCTGCTATTTGGCACTTTATCTTTTTTTCTTTTTAATTGATACTAGATCTGGTCTTCAAACTAAGACAAGGAGATTTGTTTGTATCTCAAAGTCACATAGAATTACATTTTGACCATTGCTACTAAATGGTACAAATCAGAATCCGCCTCATTCTGTGAGACGCATAAAATACTTTGAGATATTTTATTATTCAACAAAACAATGGCTAACAATATAAACGTCCTTCTTGTATATATAGAACGAAGCTTGAAAGACTTACCAGTCTGATTTAGAGGGAAATTGAGGTTCTATGGTATCCTCAATTTTTAAAAATCTATTAATATGGGCCCCAAAGTTGTACCGTCACGTTATTGCTATGTTCAATCACAGAATGGGTCTCGCTCAACTCGATATTTAAAAATAAGCATATTTGACTGATCTAACCGATACATACCTTTCCCAGATGTATTAGCCAACAGGCTCGTCCAGTATTTGAACTCGTGTTGCCAAGACAATTTCTTACTACGTTAAGTATTACATATATATATTTACCAACCAAGCAGGATGCGACACAAGGTCAATTTCTTAAGCGGAGTTTAACATGTTTGAATTCAGAGTTTTCTTTCTCCTAGACTGGTTACCTAGCCATGGTTAAAGAGTCCAGTCTGCCCTGCTATTTACCCATAGCTGGAGGGAGAATTGGATTCATACATTTTCCAAGGTATTAGCGCCATGTGAAATTCCAACAGCTTCGTCCAGGAATTGAACTCGCGTTGACGAGTCCATTTCCTACGACTCTAACCATTAGACCAGGCGAGAGTACTGCCTTCAGGGAGGGTTGGAATTAAGCTAATAACTTTATCTTATATCCCCAACGCTAGCAAAGAGATTGATTCCCGCCTATCACAAGGGGATTAGCGTGTAACAGCCTCATCTGGGATTTGAACTTGGTCCGACGAATCCGTTTTTCATACGGCGATAATCATTATGCCACCTTCGTCTACAGCATTTATTCAGTCGGGTTATTTTTAATTTTATTTTTCCCCTCGACATTCTTTCCATTCGTTTGACATCTTCTGCCTCGTTCCTTCTCGTTTTTACTTTTGCAGAGAAGAAAAAGAAAACTAAAAAAAAAAATCTCTTTCCTAATGTTATGGCTCTAGTTGATATGTTTATGTCTTTTTCCTGCCTGTACGATCCCCACCCTCCGAAACGAAATCCTGATGTTTTTTTCCCAGCGTTTCTCCGGCTTACATTCCACTTTCTTCTCGTTATATTGCCTACAAACTAGAATCTATTTTCGAGGAAAAAAAAGAAAAAGAAAAGAAAATTAAAGAAAAAGAAAGAAAAGAAAAGAATATACTTTAATTAACCCTTTCGAGAACCTTTTCCAGAATATATTGCCCTCAATCCGACCAATAAAAAGGTTTCTGAACTTATCTCCAGGCTTATAAATGGTAATACAATTATACGCTTCCGCTTCTCAAATCGGTACGAAGCTATTGATGCCCATAAATAATTGCGAAACAACTATTCAAAGAAGTTGTACCAATCAATCATATGATAACTAATTATATTAAACAGTGTATAATTTCGAAGAAAAGACCTTATGACTTTTACGAAGATTTGCCGAAAGTTCAAGGCCCAACCAAGAACTAGTGGGATGAAATGTACATATTATTTCCAATATTTCTCTTTGGGCTTGACTCGTAAAATGTGGGTAGGTCCGTTCACCACATGTCTGATATGACATAATGTCCTAAGTAAGAGGGATCCAGAAAGGATCGATACCTGTTAGGGTCCCATCTATGGGTTAAATAGAAATACATGAGTTTACAAACAAATTTATTATGCATTAAGAATGAATTTATTTCACAACTTTGTCGGCATTAAATGACCCACCGAGGTTGATATGCCGTAAAACAAAAAAAGAAAAAAAAAAAGAAAAAGAGAAAAAGAGAAATGATCGAATTTGGTATTCAGTACAAATATAGGATTGAAACGAAAGTCTTGTCCGATATAAAGTAACATTTATTCGGTTTTACGATATTACCGCATCCACCATACTCATCAGACCTCTCTTCTTCAGACTATTACTTGTTTTCTCATATAAAAAAACTCACTTCGTGGGAAAACGCATCAGATCATTGACGAAGGTAACTATGGTTTGGAAAACTGGTTCGCTTCAAAGCCAGTAAAATTTTATGCAAATGGCATAAAACAACTTCCAGAACGTTGGCAAAGATGTGTGGACCATAAGGGAGACTATTTCCAACATTTTAAAGACACTGACGAATGAAGTTTTATTTAGTATTATCTGTGATATTCGGACTATTGTCCCCATCTTCATTGTTATTTGTACAACGTTTCGGCCGATATGCCCCCCGGCCTTCTTCAGGTATTTCTTGTCGGACTCTGGAACCTTCTTTTCGAACTTGGGAACTTTCTTGTCGTAATCCGGAGCCATCACGGAACTTTGAACCTAACCCTTTATTATTATACGGGGGTATCTTGTTCTCATTCCGCTAACCATAGCTGGGGTAGGAGTTGTGTTAATTATTTTTTTCAGGGTTGAACTCAGGATCCAGAGATAACAGTCACTTAGAACTGTCGGCATATCGGCCGAAACGTTGTACAAATAACAATGAAGATGGGGATAGTAGTCCGAATAACACAGATAATAATAATCTTCAAGCCTCATCTCAAACATTCAGAGAAGTTTTGTTTATATTTCTCTATTTACATGTTGTCTTAATTGGTTAAAGGGTCTCCCTCAACTCCATACTTAAAAATAAGCATATTTAACACAATGCATCACATGTTGTCGAGTCCATTTCTTGCTACGATAAGCACTACATATAGGGCATCTCTTTTTATTATACTATTTTGGATCGGACAAGAATTTCGTTCCAATAGATCTGCGAGATTAGCTAACTCTTTTATTTATGTCTATAACTGTCTATAACTTTTCACTACATCGACTGCATCATCCTGTTTCTGGATAGTTACAATAGGATATTTACATGATTAAGGGCCGGGTTAGCTCAGTCGGTAGAGCGTTTGGCTAGAAGCCACAAGGTTCCTAGTCTGATACCGGCCCTCGCCGACTCAGAGTATGAGTAGCACAGATCCCTGTTGTAAAGGGCCGGTATCGAATCAGGAACCTTGTGGTTTCTTGGCGCACGCTCTGCCGACTGAGCGAAACGGGCCCCTACATACATGTAGTACTCCGGCAATGTCGGCAAAATAGCTACTACTTCCGTTGTCAACCTTCACACAATTTAATACAAGCAAATATGAGGTAAGATGTAAGCCTCTCCTCTAAATGGGACCAACTGTTGGGCGTGGGTAGCGACCCGTGATGCTTAAGGAAGGAACATTAATCGCTGAGCAGTCCATGACGTGCAAAACTCCACTTCGGTCCTTACTTAAATTAGACGGGCGGCCACCCCTGATCAATCGGATGGTCATGTCACACCCTAACATTATGTCATTGTCTCGACCCTATTGTTATTATGGCAACCCTTTTATCATATATGTGCTATAAATCTGTCACTGAGAGTCTTACTCGCCTGCGCATGAAGGTAAACTGCATCTAGTGGTGAGGTATACATTCTGGAGCCCTGGGGAATGTATAGTACCCCTTTAACACCATTACTCCCACATCCACTCTTACCCTGAGTGGTAGTACCTGTTAGGGTTCCATCTCTGGGTTAAATCGACCAAAAAAGATTTAGAAAATGCATTCAAGAAATGGAGTTAAAAAATAGAATATCCAACAAAAATGGATAAAATAAAATATATTCAGCATAAAATAACCCGTGGGTTGACGTGCCGTAAAACCAATCAACCTATATTGATTGTATTATGGATAAGGCTGGCATTCAAACCGCACAAATGACCCCATATTGCATGATAGGCCTGTGTCAGCAAGCATCCAGAAACGGCGTGTTATTCAAATATGCTGGAAATCGCTATCTCGTTCGTTTTTGCATATTGAAATAATTTGAAAATGCAGGTTTTTGCCATTATTCCAGAGGTTCTCATGAGAATGAATGAGCGCCAAGAGAACATCTGAAATTCCATCTTCTCAAAATATTCTCCGTGGATATTAGGAATTAATCTTTTCCTTTCCCTCATCTAGAAAACATTTTGTCGCTCACTCGGTCACTCGGCAGCTTGTATTTCGCAATACAACGAAACGGATCCCTTACACGCACTGCCCTCATTATTCATTAGATATACGCATTAGCACACGATCTCCTATACTTTTTGTACATATGGTAATTGCCACTTCTTCACAGAAGAAGGCCATTTCTACAAGTAGTCTGGTTGTGAGCATGCAGATAGCTCAGTGGTCCGCGCCCTGTTGCACATATGCGCCCACGGCTTCCACTCGTATACGACTGTACGTTATATATTATATATATATATATATATATATATATATATATATATATATACTAGAGTTTGCAGACCACACAACCCCCACTTCCACCTCAGTTGGGTGATGTCTTCCGTCCTCCGTCACCACTTAGAAATCGCGATGGCTATAATAATAATAATAATGATAATAATCCAGAGAACTGAAAAAAATATGGAATATGAAATTGAAAGTGATACCAATTGTAGTTGGTGCACTTGGAACAGTCCCAAAAGGATTGGAAAAGTGTCTGGAATGTTTGGAAATCAGAGGAAGGATTGAAACCATTCAGAACACTGCAATGCTGCAATCTGGCAGAATACTCAGAAGAGTCCTGGACATCTTATGAGACTTGCTGTTACTCTGACTCCAGTGAAAGACCATCAGCTAATGCTGATGTGAAAACTGAAAAAGAGCTAATAATCTTATTATAATGGAGATTGTGTGTTTTTCTGTATGTAACCGAAACTATATTACTACTCAAGTTACAATTCCCTTAATTATTTACGTCAAATTCTCCATGATTTCATTCTTTTAAACCTTCAGTTATTAATAAAAATTGTTTTACATTATTAATACTGTTGACCATATCTACGTAATAATAACATGCAATTGTATTTATATACAACAAAATAGCGGTTTACAGTTTGAATGGAAAGGCTAATTTGCATATTGATATTTAAAATTTATTTAATAAATATGTGCTTGGTATTATTGATTTCTAATTGTTTGGTTTTATCTTAAGAAATATAAACAAAAATCTCGTGGATAAATCTTAAAAGAAATTTATTTACAAGAAGAAATAACTGTAATATTATCCTTTACTTCCTATTTTAACTAAATAGTTAAATTAGGAAAATTTACCAATGAAAGAGGGGAGTAATGGAAAATGATGGAATAGTTAGTTTCAAAGTGTTCTATTTTCGATTATACCCCCTCTGTTGTAGATCTTTTTATCTGCATTCTTAGTCAGTTTCATTAGCCTTTCTAATTTAATATGATATTTATTATATCAACTTAAATACTTGTGCATATATTTGCTAGTAATAATAATAATAATAATAATAATAATAATAATAATAATAATAATTAAAAAGTTCATGTAGAATTATTCTTGCCACCAACTTATATATATATATATATATATATATATATATATATATATATATATATATATATTATATATGTGTGTGTGTGTGTGTGTGTGTGTGTTATGTGTGCGTGTGCACTGGTTTACTAATACATTGAGCACATATAACAATAACAACATTAAAACTAGTAATATTCAAACATAAGCTTGGTTCCTATTTAGTAATTTTAGGATATTTTAAAATGAACAAATTTTAGGATAATTTTAAGATATTTAAGAACGTGTCATTTAACTTTTTTGATGAATAGATTAATATCAGTGACGATTTGGTTACAACTTAATAACTCGTAAACATTACAGGAACATTTTTATAAATAAATAAATAAAAATTAAATATTTTTAAAACACACAAGAAAAAATAATGTTACTAAAATCGAAATAAAAAATCACAAGGTCATTTTACCTAGAAAATCAAAGAAACTTTTATCACTACGTGATTACGAACAGAAAAATTTCACGGTTAACCGAATAAATATTTAGAAAAAAATAATTTAAAATAAATCAAATTCATTTCTTTTAAATTTTATTTTTAAATTAATCTAAAAAAATGTTTTAAAAATATCTTACCAGATTTTCTATAAAAACTGGCGGTTGTAATTCGGGTGGAATGTGTTGAAAGGGTTCAGCAGGTTGAAGCATTTTCGGGTTTGATTTTGGATTTATATATATTGAACTTAGTATTCTATCAAAACGTCGATCAAATTAAGCATAAACCTCTGAAGTTTACATGAGAATTATTTTATAGAATAGTTCATTAAGCTCAAGTTAATTTATATTATAATTTGCTCATTTACATCTATCAAAATTTCCTATGAAAAGAAAAATGCACTTTTTTCTTTCAGTTTGGAAAACCTAATACATTACACAAATAGAAATGATCTGAATTTAAGTGCTGTCAAAATATCTGAGAAAGCTAATAACGGTTATTAAGAATGTAACAGATGCCTTTTAAGATTGCATCCCCACCCTCATCTACGTCCAAATTTAGACATTTAAAATCTATCAGAGAAAAATGAAAATAAAAATATTTAGAGAAAAATTATACAATTAAAAGCAATTAATTGCAAATAATTAAATAAATGGGAGGAATTATTATATTATAATTAACTTCAAATTATCAAAGGAATGAGAAAGATTATCAAATAAATAAAGGGAATTACTACTTATTATTTTTTATAATTATCTCCCTTGAGAAATTTCGCCCTATCGTTGGGGCTTAAGATATGTTGACTGTATTCCGTTGAGTCGTAATGCCCAAACACCATGAAAGTGCTGTTCTAGATAGGATACTAAACTGCATCTGATGGTGCGGCCCCAGTTTTAGAGCTTTGAGAAATCTAGTGTAGCCCTTCATTGCCATTAATTTCATGTCCACTCTGACCCGGAGTTTTAGAACATTTTAAGCTCCCATCTATGAGTCAAATCTGTTTCACAAAAAAAAAACGTAGATATAAATGTACAATAAACGCGATTCCCTTGTCTCTAGGCATAAAATAACCCTAAACGAGATGACATGCCATTAAAATCAATCAATCAATCTAATCAATCTTGATAAATCATAATAACTAGCAGTACTTATTCCTATGACAAAACGGTTGTCAGATGATCATTGACGTTCGTAACGTATTTTGTGTTAGGATATTTTATCTATTTATCATTCATATATGTGATATATTTTGAAAGTGAGATACAAATTGCATCCCACTTATAAAATATCCTTATCGTTTGATTAAAAAACAATTCAAAAAATTACGTCTTTATAGGCGTATGAATTATCTATCTATGCATGAAAAAATGTTTTCAATACTGTTTTATTTCCTTTGTCGGGAAAAATAAGAGACGTTTATCCCGACGAAATTTAGTGGGCTTTGCAGCTAGCCACTTCAAAGACACGTCCCACTGTTACTCGAACTGGATCATTTAGTTAAGTTGGGGGAAAGAAGTAATGTGGAGTTGAACGTATAAACAACCCACTTCAACGTAGATTCAGATTGTTCTCAGGCTTGCCCAGGTGGCAGCAGGACTTCAAAAAGCCTTGGTATAAACCACATCGATGGGGTGTTAGCTTCAAAAAGGGAAATGGAACAACCCAGTCGGCGACCACCCAACAACTCGCTACCAAGAAATAGAAAAATGGGGAGGAAAAAATAATTCTCCCACCTTTGTATGTAAATGAAAATAATATTTCCTTTTCAAAAGAAAAAAAGCTTAAAGGTCTAAGCAAGTCAAAGAGATCTACAATAGAGACTGGATTTACAATGTATCTCTATTACTAAACTACACCCTATCTGTTGTGTTCATCTTTATGATAGTGTTTGTAATAAAATAAATAGATAAATCATCGCTTTCCTATTAGATATGTTAAAGGAAATCGTCGCTTAGAGCCTTGAAAAGAAGGTTAGTTCTCTTCGATTACACTGGTTTACAAAAAAATATTTTTTGTTTGGGGCAAGAATGTGAATAGGTGTTGTTTTACTAATGTGGGTGTGCTGAATTCAAATTTATAAACAGTTTTGCTCTACCACCTCTAGTTTTCTGTCTTTTAAATAGTCTCATTTTAGTATATACAAATTATATACGTGGTTATTTCAACAGTTGCAGCAGCTTATTACAGATAAAACTGGATAGATAAAGAACATTGAGGGAATAAATATACTTGGATGACACAATGTACACAATTCATAGTACCGCAGACAGAAGTAAAAAAGAAGACATAAGTCACACAATATTAGAAATTAACCCTGAATGCATATACGCCTTTATATACAGTATGTGTACAAAATGTACAGTATGCATATCTAAAAAAACTAGAGATGATGAGTAAAAACGGATTTCAAATCTGAATTCAGCACCCCCAAATTAGTTTAAAACAGCTATTTCTGTGATTGTCTCAATTTCTTTGTAAACCAGTGTTATCAAACGTCTAATTGCGGACCCTGCAGTTGATTCTGGGATTACTTAACGCTTTGTTGGTATAAGTTGTTTGTTTTTGAAGAGTAAAAAAAAGAACCTTAACAAAAGGTTTAGAACCATTACAGCGATGACTTTCCTAAAAGATTGGTTAAAGCCCGGCTAAAAATGACATAGCCTTGTACGAACGAACGGTCATTTAATGAATTATAAAATTAGAATGAGCCCGAATACTCACACCAGACTCTTATTAATACGTGGTCAAACTGTGATTAGAAATTGATTTATTCTCTAAGTTTTAATGCATAATTAGCTAATTAAATTTTCGCTACAGTGTGTCATTTTCTCAGTAAAAGACTCAGATTCTCATATCTTTTATTATTTTTGATACCTGTGCAGATTTTTAGTTTTTCGAAAAACTCTCTTCTTGTCTTGCATTGAATTAACTGCTGAAGATTTTGTAAGCGGAAGATTTTGACTTGATATCTACGGTAGATTGATAGTTGCAATCACGGTGATAAAAAACCCCAACTAAATTAGGTATAAATGCAAACAGCCTCCTCCAAGATTTAAACCCGGGTCCATTACCTACGACGATAACCATTAAGCAGTCAAATACTTGATAAAGGTATTCATTCAACTATTCTCCCCTAAGCAATCTAAAAGATGGAAAACTGAATGGAAAACTTAAAATCCATTTAAGAAATTGACTGTATTATATTCTGTTCGTGTAAAGGGCTTATGTAAATATATAAATTAGGTGTAATTGAGACAGTTTACAGTATAACAATAGGGCCGGTTTAGCTTAGTCACTAGAGCGTCCGACTAGGAACCATAAGATTCCGGGTTCGATACCGCCCCTCGCTAACTCAGCGTATGAGTAACACAGGGATCTGTGCGATAAAGAGAGAAAGTGATGGTAGGAGTGGCGCTCCGCCTCAAATGCCAAAACAATCTCATTGGTCTGGTGCTAGTGAAAGGGGAATAGACTCCATCGCTGTCTGGCTGATACGGATAGAGGCCCCTCGACGATTTTACTTTTACTTACAGTATAACAAACATCTTCTTACCAGACTGTCGCATAATTTTTTATGGGTATCCCTAGGTCAGTATTATCGGCTCAGCTCGGCCTTGAGATAAGCATGGGTTTCCCACTGGTATCAGACGGAGAAGGTCTCCAGACAATAGCTAGGATTTAGAATAATGATTTTCATATGTCTTCTTCATTTAGTGCCAAAAAATTTCCCATTATCACCACCTTTTTTTGGTTTTGTGCCATAGTCGTTCAAACATCAAAAAACGGTGTAATATGAGTCACCTTTTGGCAATTAAACAAATTGGTGGATGCAACGATAAAGAAGTTTTGCGCCAGACTTATAAGTACAGAGGGACTGCCGGCCTTAAAAATCAGGATTCGAAAATCTGGGTTTTACCAGAGTTGGATCACGGCCCACTGTTGCCGGTGAAAATACACAGCTATCTCAAATTAGTCACCACATAGTCGATCATATATTCACCTTGTTAGAATACTATAGAAAGGGGAGGGGATAGATATTCGAGTCAACTGCTTCCTGCTGAGGGGGGGGACAAAAAGAAGCGAGTTCACCGTCTTCTCACAGGCCAAACTTTCTTTTGGTCAACACAGTCTTCGTCTTCGACCAGCAGCTGAAAATCCGTCGTCGTCAAAATAATCTTTTCTGACTGCCGTCTCACGTAAGCTTCTCTGCTTGTCACACGACGCTCGACTCGCTTTGGTTATTTATGGGCATATTACCAAAACATCCGGGCATATCAGTCGAACTCGCGTCCGTTCAGTGCCTAAATCGCATTTGTTTTTGCATGCGGAAGGACGCAGGTTGTCTTGCTCCTTTTCCTTTTCCCGTTCTCCGTCACAAATACACTGCAATAAAACTGTGTGTAAATTATTTGTAGTAGCGAATTCATCTATCAGACAATTTTTAACAAATGTGGTTCTTATTGGGAGCCCAATTCTTCTGAGTTCATTCCAATAATGTTATATACTCACGCCTCGGGTATATAATACGAGAAAGATAGGCAGATAGAGTAGATAAGGATGATGGCTCTTACTTATCAACCGTTGATTCTTACTGCTTTTAACTCGGCCGGTCACCATGTTCTCTTATTGGACTGTTTTCTCTTCAGGGCTTTCTATTAAGGGTTGGTTCTTCTTCTTTTCCGGGCTGTCATCTCGTGTTTTAATTAAGTTAACAAACAAGACTTGGCTGATTTTCTGATGAAGCTTTTATTTCAACAACCCAGGCAGATTCGACCGCGCAGTGATTTGCGAACCCTAAGAGACATCTTCTCTCGCATCTGATCAAAAACAATCTCACGTCTAATCGCGCGCTTTCTAAGGGGAGCTCAGCGAAATATGACCGGTTGTCAATCATCGTCCATTGTAACTTTCTACCGAAATCCCGTTCTTCTGACTCTAACGAACTTTATCCAAATATTCTAACTACAGGTACGTACATTAATCATAAACTGCTTATGAATTATGTAACAGTAATCCGATAGAGTAATTTTAACGGAAATGCAGGATGATTAAAAGGGGTCAGAGTGTTCTAGAGATTAATGTCAAGGAAGTGGTACTCCATATTCCCAGGTTCTCCAGAACTGGAGCCTCATTATCTGACGTTGTTTCGTCTTATACCAATGATTGTAAAAGCACGTTGTGTAATGGTTTCCGTCGCTGGAAATAGACACGACGAGACGAGTTCAAATCCTGGACAAGACTGTTTGCACTTCACCTAGCTCTAATAAACTTGGGAATGGTATGAATCCAACTATTCTCCATCCAGATATTGGTAATATAGTAGGACATACCACTGGTTAGTCATTTTGGAGAAGAAAACTCTGAATTCTAACCCGTTAAACTGTTTAAGTAATTGACCTTGTGTCACATCCTGCTCATGTGGAGGGTTGGTATAGAGAGAGAGAGAGAGAGAGAGAGAGAGAGAGAGAGAGAGAGAGAGAGAGAGAGATCAAGTAGTTTTGTCTGACTTGAAAGAATCCCGAATATATCAGAATTTCTATGAGGTTCTTCTTGGTAAAAAAATGTGATTGTACTCCTAGTGGACGGGTTGGCAAATATATACCTTGGGCACAACTTTTTGGGAGGGTCTTACCTGTCTGCAAAGTGTAGTAACGAGTCGAACTTACCTGACTTAAAACGTCCTAGATGCCTGGCCTGCGAAACTGTCCCTGGCAAGGAAAGGAATGTGGTCGGGTGAAGAAGGAATGTGGTACGCCATTATGTCCACTCTGAGTAAGAAGTGTCAAGAAATTGGAGGGGCAGGATGGACTTTTTATAGAGGTTGCGAGGAATTATGGGGGACTACCCATAGTGCATTGCATCTTTTATTTGACTATAAAAGCGACCTATTTTGGCCTGAACGACACACTGCATTTTTGTTCTTCAGTAACAGTGTCGAGAGAGCAGAAGAGGAAGTTAAGGAAGAGGAAGTGAAAGAAGAAGAAGAAGAAGAAGAAGAAGAAGAAGAAGAAGAAGCTAGTGGACAATTTTCACAAAGTTACAGTCAGAGTATTGTAAGCCCTACCGACAGGTCAGATTATTCGTTCCTGTGAGGCTAAATTGGTTATTTCAGTCAAGTATGTCCGGGTTTTGATATAGAACAATCATAAAAAAGTCGGTATCGATCTGAGAATGCGGCTGAAGGTTGAATTCAATTTAGTTCGCTTCGGGATTCGATAACGGTTCCGAATTTCATTTCTCTTTCCTCTAAATGCGTATCGACGATTGAATCTTATGGAATAAGTTTATTTCATCAGCGAGTGATTCTATTGGCAGCATTGCTTAGCATCTTCTTATAATCATAACTCATATCTTCAGCTAGAAAATCGATAACCGGTCTTATGTCATTGCTCTTAGCCGAGACATAGATACTATTTCTTTTTTTCCAACCCAATATTCTCCTATCTCTCTCCCCTTCTCTTTTATGCATGTAGACACTCACTATCTTTCTAATTATCTAACATTAACTTGTGCATGTATCCAACCCTTTTCTCCAAGGGCAGATTGCGATACAAGGTCAATTTTCAAGTGTAGTATTAAGAATGACTGAGTGCAAAAGGTGATCCACTGGGAATTGTGCAACAATCTTAAATTTAGCTCTGCTGACAAATGATATATGCTCAAAGCAGAAGATGTATTAGAAAATGTGAGGCATATAATTATCTGGAACTTGGAAATGCAAGAAGACCTCCAAAACCCGACCCAAAGGTCAAACTAGAAAAAAAGTGGATTTTGCTATTCTAGTTGAGTATTGAATGAAAACACAAAAAAAGCGAAAAACTGCACAAAGATCTGTAGCTTCTTAGTGAGCTAAAAATTGTGGATCATGAAAGTGTCATACTACCAATTAATATACTGCTGGAATCTATTTCTGAAGATATTTAGTAATGTCCTAGACAAATTTCAATGAAAACTACCAGTTAAGTAAATAGCAGCAGCAGCAGCAGCAGCAGCAACAACAACAGCAACAATAATAATAATAATAATAATAATAATAATGGAGATTCGCTTCCAGTTTTTGTCTGTAACGAAAATTACGTCACTGTTTACGTCACATTACCCAAAAGCGTCATAACAGAATAAATACACTCAAAATTTGAACTTGCAACATTAAACAATCCTTATTGTTTTTAAAACAAGTTTTAATAAATACATGACTGGTATTATATATCTATATATAGTTTATTTTGTTTTAATACATATTTAAAGTTTACATTTCAAATTGTTTTATTTTTTAATCCTTTAATGAATTTGACGATTTTAATTACTTCGGGTACAAAGTTGCTGACATTGAATTTTTAACTCCCACCCGTCAGGCAGTATGTTTCAAAAATCTATTTTTATAACGCCCGGAGGACGTTTTTTTATTTTGTACTACTACTACTACTACTACTACTAATAATAATAATAATAATAATAGTGCAGAAAACAAATACATAGAATGCATATAATCAGTAAGTTCCCCTACCCTAGGTCTTGGGTAAATAACCGATGAAGAATTATAAGAAACCGTGTTGCGAATTCCCTCGGAAGTAACGCTAAGAAATAAGGGGCATAACCTTAGAATAAAAAGGTAAATGGAAAAAAATTACCCCAAACCAAAGACGGGTAACTAACAAAGATAGAAAGAAAACAACTTACTCTTTGTATCTGGATTCGACAGAAATAGATTTGCACGAGATTGTCGATGTTGTGACCTTGGTTATGAAATTTTCACTCATTCTGCTTAAAGCCACTCGAAGATAATTAACCCTTGATTTTTCTGAAAAACGAAATGAAAGCTGAGAAATGCGTAAGAAAATAATTTTTCACCATGCTAATAAAGGGTATACGCACAAACCGGAATCAGTCCTAGAGAATGAGACACATATAATCCTTTGGGACTTTGAGATACAGACCTATCACCAAATCCTGGCTAGGAGACCAGACCTAGTATTAATTAACAAGAAGAAGAAAACGTGTCATCTCATGGATTTTGCCGTCCCGCTGGATCACAGAGTGAAGGTGAAAGAAAAGGAATAGATAGATAAATACTTGGACATGCCTAGAGAGCTGAAAAAGAAAACAAACAAACTGCGGAACATGAAGGTAAAGGTCATGCCGATTGCAATTGGTGACCTTGGAACAGTTCCCAAGGGTTTGGAAAATAGTTTAGAAGAATTAGAAATCCGAAGAATCACGACCATCCAAACAACAGCTCTGCTAAGGTCAGATCAAATACCCAGAAAAGTCCTGGAAACCTGTGGAGACTTGTTATCACTCAGACTCCAATGAAAGACCATCAGCTTACGCTGGTATGAAAAACCCAAAAGGAGTGAAATAATAATAATAATAATAATAATAATAATAATAATAATAATAATAATAATAATAATGAGCAAAGACAGATTACTTATGGCAGCCAACAAAAGTAGATGTGACATATGGACAAACAGAAAAACAACAAAAACTAGAAAACAAAAATCGGAAGACAAAAAAATATATGGACACTTCAAACGACAAATCTGAGAGGTTGCCCATGAAAAAACTTGGGCATGGTTAAGAAAAAGGAAACCTCAAAAGAGAAACTGAATCACTAATAATTGCTGCACAGAATAATGTCATAAGGACAAACTATATCAAAGCAAAAATTGATAAGACCCAACAAAATAGTAAATGTAGACTATGCGGTGACAGAGAATAAATTGTAACAATAGACTGGTTGCCTAACCAAGGTTAAAGAGCGTAATCTGCCCTACTATTTTAGCCAAAGCTGGAAGAATTCATACCTTATCCAAGGGTATTATCGTCATGTTGAATGCAAACAGCCTTATCCGTCTCGCCGTTCCATGTCATACGACGAGTATATACGGTATAATCTGTTTTCTTAATCATTAGAATGAAGAAAACATTTCCTGATCGAACATATTTCGAAAATAATTACACTGGCTAAAAGTTCTGAATGATTAATAGATCAATTATACGTCGAGTCAAACTACTCAACCGATACGAATTGATGGACACTTTATGTGTATGTTGATATATTTCAATCATAGAGTGTTTTTCAATACGCATTCAAAACTTAGATCGACAAAGAAATCCAGATGTATACAGGTAATTATAAGTCGATTCATATAACGACAAATAATCGTTACGCAATTTCCTGCGTTTCTCCAAATTACTTCAAATGACGTTTAGAATCTTTCATGCTGAGTCGATGGTTGCGCGGTTGGAGGATCAAGTCGATGAACTTAAGATTTAATGAGGCAATTGCTTAGAAGTATAATTAAGATAAAAACTTCGTCACGTGATTATTTATTTGCCTCTTTATCGGTGATAATTATGACTGTTAGTGTCCTTGAGAACTTAATTTGCTAATTTTTTTCTTCTGACTCCATCTATCTATCTATCTATCTATCTATCTATCTATCTATCTATTTATCTATCCTATCGAGTTCATCGATAGATCTTCTTACTTTTATTAATATTTACGATTATATAACATATATATATATATATATATATATATTGTACGACATACTGGTAATACTGGTAAAGATTTTCTCAGCAAGAAAGCGAACTAGTTTCTAATTGTAGACATATTAACAAATTTCTCTTTTGTCATCTACCACTTGACCTTAATTAATCCTATATTTTACTCTTCTCTATTTTAAACTGCCAGAGAGAAAATATGTTTTTTGTTCGAATGTCAAGTGCACTAATACCTGAGCAAGTTATTTTTTTTTCGCGTTAATGTCCTGCAGAAGAAGATCTTACCACGTGAAAGCAACATAACAGACGATCAGATTGCGTTCGTACAGCAGTGAGTTTTAGGCTGTGATCGACGCTCATGGCGGTTATTTTGAGTGAAACTTGTTGATAGTAGTGTGATTTCCGTGCCTGTTAAATTTCTTTACAATACATTAAGTTTTGTAGTTATCAAACATTTTTTCATTTTCCTTATTAAACTGTCAAATTTCTCCCGAAAACCCCACTCTCTGTCTGTCTGTCTGTCTGTCTATATATATATATATATATATCACCGATATTGACCCCTCTTAATTTAGAGATATGACAAACTACACACACACACGCACATACTTGGCAACGAAAATCCACTCAGGTCTCGATCCCGGCTAGAGGTAGCTGTTAAAGTGTAGTCACACTGATGAAAGGTGAAACCTCGAAACACGTGTCTGTTTATTAACTATATATATATATATATATATATATAATTGTTCAGCTGGTTTGAATTCAGCAACAGCAGGATCTAGAGATCAGAGGAAGGATTGAAACCCTCTCGACCATAGCCCTGATATGATTCTAGAACAGTTAAAACAGTGAGTTACGAGAATAAAACAATGAAAATTAAGAGAACTGAAAACATGAAGACGGTAATACCTATCATAGTTGGAATACTAGGAGCAATACAAAAATTGAAATAAGGCTAGGGAAACTGGGGATCAGAGGAATAATTGAGACCATCCTGACCACAGCATTGTTGTGATCGGTTAGGAGTTCAGAAGACCTGATGAGACTTGCTGTTTTTCTGAATTCAGTGAAAAACCAGTTAAAACTGGTGTAAAAAAACTCTCAATGTGTAAAATAATAATAAATAACAAATGTGTCGGTGGTAAAATAGTTTCGTTGAAAGTGGCATTCAACTCTACAAAAATATTATTTATCGGTGTCGCTTGAACCTGATACAAAAATACATTTATTCTTTTCGAAACATTAACTTGTAGTCTTCGTGATATTCTGAATAGAGGAATGGCAGGTTGCCTATTCGATAGTCACGAAAGAATAAAAGAAAGAAAATTCTTCCGCCAAGTTCAACAGTTTTTTAGAAAGGAAATAACCACCAGCAAGTGTCTATGCTCATCTGATGATTTCTTTTATGCATGAAGGAGAGAAAGAAGAAAAAAATATTCAAATAGTTCATAAGATTCCGTTTGACTTCCCCACAAATAGTAGGTTGCGCTTATTTTAAGCTGATTCTGACATATTCTTGACTGTCTAAAAAAGTTGGGTAATGTATTTAGTTGAGACGTACAATACTCGTTAGAAAAAATAGACAATGATTATTTAGAATCCACGTATGGCATTGCTGTTCCTAAGTTAACCACTTCATATCGGTAGAAATACAAATTACTGAATTTTACAGACAAACTGTTGAAATATTTTCTGTATATAGATATTTACCAGCCCTCCGAACGAGCAGGATGCGACACAAGGTCAATTTCTTAAGCGGGGTTTAATAGGTTTAAATTCAGAGTTTTCCTTCCTCTATATCAGGACACAAAACTCATTGAGGAGTCCAGAGGAGAGCTACTAAATTAATGAATAATTTAAAATCCCTTTCATATGAAGAAAGACTTAGGAACATTGACCTACCAAGTCTGGTTTTCCGACGTATAAGAGGGGATATGATTGAAGCCTACAAATACACGCATTGTTTTTTATTCAAAGAACTCTGACCTACTAAACATTGCTCAAAACCTATACAAGGGGACATAAATTAAAACTCCTTAAAAAATCTTGTAAAGCAAACGCAAGACAAAATTATTTTAGCTTCAGAGTGGTGAATACATGAATAAACTACCTTCATCAGTAGTGAATGCCCCATCTCTAAACTCCTTCAAGGCAAAGTTGGATAATCTGTGGAATGACATTAATTATTCTGTGGATTTAAAATGAATATTTATAAGGAACAGCTGACAGGTCTCAGACCTAATATACTAGCTGAAAAGATATTATTATTATACTTGTTACCTAACCATGGTTAAAGAGTCCAGCCTGCCCGGCTATTTACCATAGCTGGAGGGAGAATTGGATTCATACCTTTCCTAAAGGTATTTTCGCCATATGAAATACCAACAGCTTCGTCTAGGAATTGAACAATATTTTTGATAAAGGTTGCCAACCTGAACACTGAAAAAAATATCATTGATTTCATGAGAGGGTTTCGTTTCTTTGTTTAATGGCATAATAACTTTCGTAAGTTATACAAGGGTTAGTAAAAAGGAACGCTATTTTCTTTATTTCATGTGAAGTTTAAAAAAAACCTAAGCCCTACATTGAGACCTAACGAGGCTCAGAGCAAGAATCTGACGAGTAAGACCCAGCTTGCAATTAACATGTCCTCCTTCTGCATGCTCGACCACACACAAGTATCAGAACAAGGGGAATCACCTCATTCGGGTGGACAACTTTACTGCCTCCACCATAATCACCAGATCTTAGCACCTTCAGACTATTATCTATTCGATCCAATGAAAGAGAGTTTGAGAGGCAAACATTATTCCAGTGACGAGGAAGTGAAATCTGTAGTGAAGAAGTAGCTCAAAGAACAAGCAACATAATTTTACAGTGCAGGGATATATACTCTCATTCGAAAGTGGAACATTGCTATTGAGAGAAACGGTGACTATGTGTAGAAGTAGGAATGTGCTTACAGATGACCAGCTTTATTTTGATGTATCATACATGTTCCTGTGTTGGTAATTATACATGTCCTAAACAAAATGGCATTACTTTTTTACTCATCCTCATATAATGCCAAAGTCAACATCGTAGAAGAACATAGATGGGACCATCTAACCCATACCTGGGAGATGTGGTGGTTCATACCTTTCCTAATGATATTAGTCCGAAAATGAACATAATAGCACGACTGGAGTTCGAACCCGCTTACGACGATGTTGCAGTCAAGTCCATTCGGCATTTTGCTGCAATGACTCCCCTTTTCTAGAGAGAACTTGTTTGCCCTTGATTAACAACTTTGACTGAAAGCGGTTGTTTTCGAAATTAAATTCGATCAAAACAAAACAAACTGTTTTTATTGGATTCATTTAAAAACAGCATCAAATCACATGTTTATCTGTAAATTAAAGGATGATATAATTATTTTCTTTATATTGAAAAAACAAAAAACAAAACAAAACAAAAAAACAAAAACAAAAACAAAAAAACAAATCATTCAAAAAACAACAAAGAATAAAATTAGATTCCTTCAAATCATAATTAATTTCAATTTTTTCTATTTATTTTTTCTCGATTTTGTCTGTAATGATCCGACAGTCGAAACATGAAAATTGATCATTTTTCTCAGGGGACAGCTTCAAATACATTCGATTAGCGCATAGAATTATTCATGGTTTAAATATCCAGTTGCTATTATTATTTATTATTATTATTATTATTATTATTATTATTATTATTATTATTATTATTATTATTATTGTCGCTGCTGCTGTAGTAGTCATTATATTCATTCTAATAATCATTACAAAAGTATTATTTTTTTCTATTACTTCTCATAAAATGGGTCTTTATCTTCGCATAAAAATAGTCATTGTTTTAATTGGCGTTGAATCGACAGTAATCTAAAGTGCAGCAATAACAAAAAGTAATATCTGACCTATAATCATAAGGTTTCATGCATCAGGTTTTTCCCGCCAAAAATACATTTCCCGCCAAAATTATATCTTCTTTGGTAACTTCAGCAAACATCATAAAAATGTTCTTAATTAAAAAATAATTATTGCATTGAAGAGGTCGGTCGAGAAAATAATGAGGCAAATGTTTATTTTTTGCATATTATAAAAATCTCTACTGAAGTTCCTGAAGATTTTTTTTAAATATTTTAAGAAAACAAAAAGATCTGCCCTGTAATCCAGAAATCCAACTGCTAAGCTCAAAACGCAAACTATCTCAGGACTCTATCAATCGAGGGTATTTTATCTCTATCAATCCATCAGAACATTAACCCTTCCACTTACAGGGTACGAGTGGTGGGAAGCTATTATATAAAAAATATAATGATATGTATATACACAGAGTTTGAGACGTACTTTATATATGTATATATATATTCTAATTCTTAATGCTACTGTTTTTTTTAACAGAAACTTGTGAGACTTTCCTCATAGTGATTCCTACTATTACTGTTTGTTTAAAAAGAAAAAAACAAACAAACATCTCACCAGTTTCACACTTGATAATGGCACTAAGTTGTGCAGAAAGCGTTCGTGGTAAAACCTTTGGTGGATTAATACACCAATTCCTACCGGGTATTAAAAAGATGGCCAGACAGTTAGAAAGGATCGAACAAAAACTCTTCATACAAGAATTATCCGTTGAGTTCAACAAAACGTATATATATATATATATATATATATATATATAAAAAAGTAAAGTAAGTAAAATCGTCGGGGCGGCCTAAAGTCGGTATCAGCCAGTCAGCGAGGGAGTCTATCCCCTTTTCAATAGCGCTAGATCAAGGAGATTGTTTTGGCATCTGAGGTGGAGCGCTACACCTACCATCAGCTCCTTACTTTACCGCACAGATCCCTGTGCTACTCATACGCTGAGTTGGCAAGGACCGGTATCGAACTATGAAACCTCGTGGTTTCTAGCCGAACGCTCTACCGACTGAGCTAACCCGGCCCCCTTTACCCCACCCTGCACAGCGGAATGCGACATGTGATCTATTTCTTTAGTAGAGTTTACCAGATTTAAATTCAGAAATGTCATTCTCCAAAATGATTGTCTAACCAAAATGAATAAATATAAAGGAACATAAAATTACAAGAAGCTGAGAGTCGATATCAATTTTGTCCTATTCATGATGCGCATGTTTGAATACTTATGATTCAACCCTTATTTTGATACTTCTACATGTTACCATATACACTGCAAATCTGACTTATACCTGTATGTCTACTATCGAGTAAAGTGAAACACAGTTTTGCAATTTAATTTCCTTCAGTTGGTAGACAATAAAGATATAGATATATAGATGGGTATGAATAAACTCACTGGAATAGATAAATAGATAGATAGACATGGCAAACAGATATATGGACATATATATAGCTCTGCTGATGAGGCCTAATAGGCTGAAATGTGATCAGAGATTGTTTTGCTCGATTTGTTTAGACTTGCATTTGAATAGTATTCCCGCTTAATTCATTAATTAACAATTACATCAATTTTCAAATTAGGTACGACTTCAATTAACACATATTCTCCCAAGAATTGTCGCTAAAAAGCCATTCAAACACATGTTTCATATTTTAGTTAGCTATCTCAACTGTTCGTGGTAGCAAAGTGTTTGGATATGGCTTTTTAGCCGCAATTCCTTGGGAAATAATGTGCTTAATTGAATCGTACACAATTTTGAAAATGAATGTAAGAGGTGTGAGTTAAGGGAAACGAAACGATATTCGAACAAGTTGCGAGGAGGCTAGCATATGTCGGAAGTTAATTTCCGTGCTGTATCACATTTCAGCTAGTTAGGCCTCATCAATAATTATGATACATGTCTCCATATACTCTGTTCTGTCGCTCAGGTCTAAATCGTTTTTATCTATTCCAGTGAGTTTATTCATACCCATCTATATATTATATCTTTTTGTTACAACTGGAAGGCCATTTAATTTGCAAAACTGTGTTTTCCTTTTACTCGATAGTAGACATCAGGTAATAAGTCAGATTTGCAGTGTATGGTAAACATGTAGAAGTATCACATAGGGTTGAATGCATAAGTATTCAACCCATGGGCCATCATGAAATAGACAAATTGATTCGACTCTCAGTTTCTTGGTAATTTTATGTTCCTTTTTATATTCTATCATTTGGTTAGACAATCAGTTTTGGAGAAATGACATTTCTGATTTAAATCTGGTAAAGCCTCTACTAAAGAATAGATCACAGTCGCATTCCGGCTTGTGGGCAGGGTGGGTAAAGGGGGCCGGGTTAGCTCAGTCAGGTAGAGCGTTCGGCTAGAAACCACGAGGTTCATATTCGTACGGTCTGTGCACTCAGCGTATGAGTGCCAGGGATCTGTCGTAAAAGTCAAAGGACTGTGGTAGGTGTAGCGCTCCACCAGATGCAAAACACTCTCCTTTGATCTACGCTATTGAAAGGGGATAGAACTCCCTCGTGGACTGGCTGATACCGACTTTAGGCCGCCCAGACGATTTTACTGTACTTTAATTTTTTTATATTTATATATATTATACTATAATATATACGTTTTTGTGAACTCAACGGATATTCCTTGTATTGAAAGTTTTTGTTCGATCCTTTTCTAACTGTCTGGCCATTTTTAATACCCGGCTAGGGAATTGGTGTAGTTAATCCACCCAAGGTTTTACCACGAACGCTTTCTGCTCAACTTAGTTGCCATTATCAGACGTTGAAACCTGGTGAGATGTTTTGTTTGATTTCTTTCTTTTAAACGAACAGTAATATAGGAATCAGCTATGAGGAAAGTTCACAAGTCTTCTGTTAAAAAAAAACAGTACATTAAGAATTAGAAATATAATAATACATATATACAAGTACGTCTCAAACTGCTGTGTATATACATATCATATATATTGTTTATATAATAGCTTCACACTCGTACCCTGTAAGTGGAAGGGTTAATGTTCTGATGGATTGATAGAGATAGAATACCCTCGATTGATAGAGTCCTGAGATAGTTTGTCTTTTTGAGCTTAGCAGTTGGATTCTGGATTAACAGGGTCTTTTTGTTCGTTCTTAAATATTTTAAAAAAAATCTTCAGGCAAACTCAGTAGAGATTTTTATAATAATGCAAAAAATAAAGCATTTGCCTCATTATTTCTCGAGACCTCTTCAATGCAATAATTATTTTTTAATTAAGAACATTTTTATGATGTTTTGCTGAAGTTCCAAAGAAGATATACATTTTGGCGGGAAAATGTATTTTTGGCGGGAAAAAACCTTGATGCAGTGAAACCTTATGATTATAGTCAGATATTATTGTTTTTATTGCTGCAACTTTAGATACTGTCGATTCAAAGCCAATTAAAACAATGAGCTATTTTTATGCCGAAGACTAAAGACCTTTTATGAGAAGTAATAGAAAATAATACTTTACTGTAAATGATTATTAGAATGAATATAATGACTACTAACAGAGCGCGACAATAATAATTAATAAATAATAAATAATAATATAATAATAACTAAATAATAAATCAATAATAATAATATGAATAATAATAAACTGGATATTTAAACCCAATGAAATATTCTATGCGCTAATCGATGTATTTGAACTGTCCTGAGAAAAACTGATCAATTTTCATGTTTGACTGTCGGTCATTACAGGGACAAATTCGAGACAAAAATAAATGGAAAAAATTGAAATTATTATGATTTTGGAAGGAAATCTCAATTTTATTCTTTGTTGTTTTTTGAATGATTTCGTTTTTTTTGTTTTTGTTTTTTGTTTTTTTGTTTTGTTTTGTTTTTTTGTTTTTTCAAATATAAAGAAAATAATTATATCCTTAATTTACAGATAACCATGTGATTTGGATTGCTGTTTTTAAATGAATCAATAACAGTTGTTTTTGTGTTTGATCGAAATTAATTCGACACCAAACCGCTTCAGTCAAGTTGTTAATCAAGGCAAACAAGTTCTCTCTAGAAGGGGGAGTCATTGCAGCAAAATGCCGAAATGGACTTACTGCAACATCGTCGTAAGCGGGTTCGAAACTCAGTCCGTGCTATTTATGTTCATTTTTCGACTAAGTATCAATAGGCAAAGGTATGAAAACACCATCTCCCAGAGTATGGGTTTAGATGGTTCCCATCTAGTTCTTCTACGATGTTGACTTTGTTTTGCATTATATAGGATGAGTAAAAGTAATGCATTTTGTTTAGGACATGTAATACCAACACAGGACATGGTAATAGATAATAAAATAAAGCTGGTCATCTGTAAGCACATTCCTACTTCTACACATAGTCACCGTTTCTCTCAATAACAATGTTCACTTTCGAATGATAGTTATATCCCTGCACTGTAAAATTATGTTGCTTGTTCTTGAGTACTTTTTCACTCAGATTTCACTTCCTCGTCACTTGGAATAATTGTTTGCCTCTCACATCTACTTTCATGTGGAGCGCAACAGATACACTCACAAACAATAGATCATCGGCTCTAGATCTGGTGATTATGGTAGGGCGTACCGTATGTACACCGATGAGGTGATTTCCCTTGTCTGTATACTTGTGTGTCGTCGAGGATGCAGAAAGGAGGACATGTTATGCAAGCTGGGTCTTTACTCGTCAGATTCTTGCTCGTGAGCCTCGTTAAGGTCTCATTAGGTTAGGTTTTTTTTTTAAACTTCCTGAAATAAAGAAAATACGTTCCTTTTTACAACCTTGTATAGACATTACGAGTTTATGCCATTAACAAGAAACGAACCCTCATTCATGAAATCAATGATATTTTCGTGTCAGTTGGCAACTTTTATCAAATATTGTTCAATTCCTAGAACGAAGCTGTTGGTATTCATACGGCGAAATACCTTTAGGAAAAGGTATGAACATTCCGCCTCCAGCTATGGGTTAGAATAGGCCGGGCCAGGCTGGACTCTTTAACTGTTAGGTACAAGTATCATAATATATTTTAGCTAGTATATTAAGTCTGAGACTAGTCAGCTGTTCTTATAAATAATTCATTTAAATCACAGAATAATTAATCGCTCATTCCACAGATTATCCAACTTTGCCTTGCAAGGAGTTCTTAGAAGAATGGCATTCACTACGATGAACGGTATTTATTGCTATGTATTGCACCACTCTGAAGCTAAAATTTTTGTCCTTGCGTTCGTTTAACAAGAAATTTTTTAAGGAGTTTTAATTTATGTCCCTTGTATAGGGTATTTTGAGCAATTTAGATAGGTCAGAGGTTTTGAATAAAACCAATGCGTGGTTTTAGGCCTTAATCATTCCCGTCTTATACGGGAAACCAGACTTGGGTATCAACTTCCTCCGTCTTTCTTTCTGATGAAGGGGATTTTAATTTTCATTATTTATCTTCCTCTGGTCTTCTCAATAGTTTGTTCCCTGATTTAGAGGAAGGGAAAACTCTGGAATTATAAACCTATTAAACCCGCTAAGAATTGACACTTGTGTCGGCATCTCTCGTTCGGAGGGGCTGTTAATACTTATTAACACGAAATATTGTCAATCATGTTTGTTCTGTGAAAATATTCAGTAATTTGTATTTTACCCGATATGAAGTGGTCTTGGAACAGAATGCCATATGTGGGACTAAAATAACATTGGTCTATTTTTTCTAAAACGAGTATTGTACGTCTCAACAATACATTACCCCACTTTTTTAGACGTCAAGAATATTCAGAATCACTTCAGAATAAGCCACCTATACTTATGTGGGAATCAACGGAATCTTATATATTGTGAATATTTTTTCTTCTTTCTCTCTTGCATCGCTAAAGAAATCATCAGATGAGCATAGACACTTGCTGGTGGTCTGTTATCCTTATCTAAAAACGTTGAACTGGCGAAGAATTTGTCTTCTTTATTTGCTTTCTCTATCGAATAGGCCCTGAGTTTGTCCTTGACTTAGTATCACGAAGATACAAGTAATGTTTCGTAAAGAATAATTATTTTTGTATCAGGTTAAGCGCACCGATAAATAAATATTTGTAGAGTGAATGCACTTTCAACGAACTATTTTTAGCCACACACATTTGTTATATTATATTATTTTACACATTGAGATTTTTTTTACATCCAGTATTTAACTGGTGAGTTTTTATGAATTCAGAGCAAGCTCTCATAGGTCTTCTGACTCTTTCCGGTACCTAACGATCACAACGCTTGTGTTAGGATGGTCTCATTAATTTCTCTGATCCAGTTATCCCTACTTGTTGTAAATTTATGTATTGCTCTAGTATTCCAACTATATAGGGTTAGTCTTCATGATTTTCCAGTTCTCTATTTTATTGTTTTTATTCTCGTAACTCACTGTTTTAACTGTTCTAGCGAGATCATATCAGAGGGCTAGTTGGTCCGAGAGGGTTTCAATCCTTCTCTGATTCTCTGGATCCTGCTGTGTGGAATCAAACTGAACACATTAATATATATATACTTATATATCTTATTGTTAAAAACGACACGTGTTTCGAGGTTTACCTTTCATCCGTGTTGACTTACAACTTTACAGCTACGTTAGCCGGATAGAGACCTGAGTGGATTTTCGTTGCCAAGTATGTGCGTGATGTGTGTGTAGTTGTCTATTCTAAATTTTAAGAGGGGTCCATATCGTGATATATATAATATATATATACGACAGACAGACACAGACAGAGAGGGGTTTCGGGAGAATTTGACAGTTTAATAAGGAAATGAAATGTTGATAATACGAAAACTTAATGTATTGTACAAGAATTTAACAGGCACGGAAATGACACTACTACACAAGGTTTCACTCAAAAATAACCGCCATGAGCGTCGATCACAGCTAAAACTCACCGAACCATTTCTTATTTGTTCCATGTGTGGCAGGGGTCGATCCCTGGCTGCAATAGCATATGGCCTACCATTGCTCCTTCTGTTTCCCAGGGGTTGATACAGTGTTTAATCAACTCCACGTGGTCTGAGGGTCCTCCAACAATTTTCTGCAGATTTTTGGGTGAATGCCTGCTGTACGAACGCAATCTGATCGCTGTTATGTTGCTTTAGTGGTAGATTTCTTCTGGGACATTAAACGCGAAAAAATAATAACTTAGCTCAGGTATTAGTCCTTGAATTCGACAAGAACATATTTTTTCTTGCAGTTTAAAATAGAGAAAAGTAAATATCAGGATTAATTAGGTCAGTGGCTAGATGACAAAGGAACTTTGTTAATATGTCTACTTAGAGAACTAATTCGCTTTCTTGCTGAGAAATCTTTACCAGTATTACCAGTATGTCGTACATTTTATATATATATTATTTAATTCCAACGGCCTATGTTTATAAACCAAGATTAATCGTAAAATACTCGATTAAATTAAAAGTAACCTGGAATTATCGCATGAAATCGAGTAGGTTACTCATTTCCATTACTTAATATAGATTGATGGTAATGAGATAGATAGATAGATAATGGAGTCAGAAGAGAAAATTAGCAATTTAAATTCTCAAGGGACACTAACAGAGTCATAATTATCAGCGAAAAGAGGCAAGATAAATAGATCACGTGACGAAGTTTTTTTTAATTAGATTTCTAGTCATGCTCATTAATTTATTCATCGACTGATCCTCCACGCGCAACCATCGCACTATCAGCAGAAAGATTCTAAACGTCATTTGAAGTAATTTGGAGAAAGCAGGAATTGCCGTAACGATTATTTGTCCGTTATCTGAATTGACTTATAATTACCTGTATACTCTGGATTTCTTTGTGATCTTGAAAGTTTTGAATGCGTTTTTGAAAAAACTCTATGATGAATATAGCAACATACACATAAGTGTCTCTTCTTGTCGGTTGAGGTAGTTTGAGCTCGACGATATATTGATCTATTAATCATTCGACTTTTTAGGCACAGTGTATTATTTTCGAAATAGTCGAGTCAGAATGTTCCTTCATTCTAATGATTAAGAAAACGATTTGTATATATCCGTCGTTAATGGAAACGGCGAGACGATAGGCTGTTGCATTCAATCATGAGTAAATAGGCGCTTGGTAAGGATGAATTCTTTCAGCTTTGGCTAAATATAGTAGGGCAGATAGCTTCTTAACCTTGGTAGGCAACCATCCTATTGTTACAATTTTTTCTCTGTGCACCGCATGTCTACATTTACTATTTTGTTGGGCTCTTAATTAATTTTTTGTTTGCTTTGATATAGTTTTGTCCTTAATGACATTAATTTGTGCAGCATTATTAGTGATTCAGTTTCTCTTTTGAGTTTTCTTTTCTTCATGCCCAATTTTTCATGGGTCAGCCTCTCAGAATTTGTCGTTGAAGTGTCCATTTTTTTGTTTCGATTTTTTGTTTTCTAGTTTTTGTTGTTTTCTGTTTGTTCCATATGTCACATCTACTTTTGTTGGTGCATATATACTGTTTTGGCTCATTTATTATTATTGATTGATTTTATTTTATTGATTATATTATTATTATTATATTTCTGCCTTTTGGGTTTTCATACGCAGTAAGCTGATGGTTTTCATTGGGTCTGAGTGATAAAGTCTCCACAGGTTTCCAGGACTTTTATGGGTATTTGATTCTGACCTTAGCAGAGCTCTGTTTGGATGGTCGTAGAAGTTCCTTCGGATCTAATCTTCTAACATTTTCCAACCCTTGGCACTGTTCCAAGGTCACCATGCAATGCCATACCTTTCCTATGTTCCGTCGTTTGTTTGGGTTTTCTTTTTCGCTCTCTAGGCATGTCAAGTTTTTCTATCTATTCCTTTTCTTGTCATCCTTCACTCTGTGTCCAGCGGGACGGCAATCCATGAGATAACGTTTTCTCTTCTTGGTTAATTAATACTAGGTCTGGTACTCCTAGCAGGATTTGGTGATACGTTGTATTCAATGTCCAAGGATATATGCTCTATTCTCTAGACTGATTCCCGTTTGGTGGTAATACCTTTATAGATGGTGAAATTATTTTCTTACGCATTCTCAGCTTTTCATTTCGTTTTTTCAGAAAAAATCAAGGGTTATTTCTTCCGAGATGGCTTTAATGCAGAATGAGTGAAAAATTTATGAACCGTCACAAAACATGAAATCTCGTGCAATCTCCATTTCTGTCGAATCCATTACAACGAGTGTTTGTTTTTCTTTCTATCTTTGTTAGTTACCGTTCTTTGGTTTGGGTAATTTTTTTCCATTTACTTTTTATTCTAAGGTTTGCCCCTATTTCTTTAGCGTTACTTCCCGAGGGATTCGCAACAGTTCTTATTAATCTCATCGTTATTTCCAAGACTAAGGTAAGGGAGACTTACTGATATTGCTTTCTAAGTATTGTTTTCTTGC
>CM042144.1:101307857-101336568 GCA_023376005.1 Doryteuthis pealeii | reverse complement strand
GTCCACCCGCGCTAGTGATTTGGAACCCTAAGAGCATCTTCTCTCGCAATCTGAATCAAGAAAAACATCTACGCTAATGCGCGCTTATCTAAGGGGAGCTCAGCGAAATATGACCGGTTGTCAATCATCGTCCATTGTAACTTTCTACCGAAATCCCGTTCTTCTGACTTCTAACGAACTTTATCCAAATATTCTAACTACAGGTACGTACATTAATCATAAACTGCTTATGAATTATGTAACAGTAATTCGATAGAGTAATTTTAACGGAAATGCAGGATGATTAAAATGGGGTCAGAGTGTTCTAGAGATTAATGTCAAGGAAGTGGTACTCCATATTCCCAGGTTCTCCAGAACTGGAGCCTCATTATCTGACGTTGTTTTCGTCTTATACCAATGATTGTAAAAGCACGTTGTGTAATGGTTTCCGTCGCTGAAATAGACACGACGAGACGAGTTCAAATCCTGGACAAGACTGTTTGCACTTCACCTAGCTCTAATAAACTTGGGAATGGTATGAATCCAACTATTCTCCATCCAGATATTGGTAATATAGTAGGACATACCACTGGTTAGTCATTCTTGGAGAAGAAAAACTCTGAATTCTAACCCGTTAAACTGTTTAAGTTTAATGACCTTGGTGTCACATCCTGCTCATGTGGAGGGTTGGTATAGAGAGAGAGAGAGAGAGAGAGAGAGAGAGACGAGAGACGAGAGAGAGAGAGAGAGAGAGATCAAGTAGTTTTTGTCTGACTTGAAAGAATCCCGAATATATCAGAATTTCTATGAGGTTCTTCTTGGTAAAAAAATGTGATTGTACTCCTAGTGGACGGGTTGGCAAAGATATACCTTGGGCACAACTTTTTGGGAGGGTCTTACCTGTCTGCAAAGTGTAGTAACGAGTCGAACTTACCTGACTTAAACGTCCTAGATGCCTGGCCTGCGAAACTGTCCCTGGCAAGGAAAGGAATGTGGTCGGGTGAAGAAGGAATGTGGTACGCCATTATGTCCACTCTGAGTAAGAGTGTCAAGAAATTGGAGGGGCAGGATGGACTTTTATAGAGGTTGCGAGGAATTATGGGGGACTTACCCATAGTGCATTGCATCTTTTATTTGACTATAAAAGCGACCTATTTTGGCCTGAACGACACACTGCATTTTTGTTCTTCAGTAACAGTGTCGAGAGAGCAGAAGAGGAAGTTAAGGAAGAGGAAGTGAAAGAAGAAGAAGAAGAAGAAGAAGAAGAAGAAGAAGAAGAAGCTAGTGGACAATTTTCACAAAGTTACAGTCAGAGTATTGTAAGCCCTACCGACAGGTCAGATTATTCGTTCCTGTGAGGCTAAATTGGTTATTTCAGTCAAGTATGTCCGGGTTTTGATATAGAACAATCATAAAAAAGTCGGTATCGATCTGAGAATGCGGCTGAAGGTTGAATTCAATTTAGTTCGCTTCGGGATTCGATAACGGTTCCGAATTTCATTTCTCTTTCCTCTAAATGCGTATCGACGATTGAATCTTATGAATAAGTTTATTTCATCAGCGAGTGATTCTATTGGCAGCATTGCTTAGCATCTTCTTATAATCATAACTCATATCTTCAGCTAGAAAATCGATAACCGGTCTTATGTCATTGCTCTTAGCCGAGACATAGATACTATTTCTTTTTTTCCAACCCAATATTCTCCTATCTCTCTCCCTTCTCTTTTATGCATGTAGACACTCACTATCTTTCTAATTATCTAACATTAACTTGTGCATGTATCCAACCCTTTTCTCCAAGGGCAGATTGCGATACAAGGTCAATTTTCAAGTGTAGTATTAAGAATGACTGAGTGCAAAAGGTGATGATCCACTGGGAATTGTGCAACAATCTTAAATTTAGCTCTGCTGACAAATGATATATGCTCAAAGCAGAAGATGTATTAGAAAATGTGAGGCATATAATTATCTGGAACTTGGAAATGCAAGAAGACCTCCAAAACCCGACCCAAAGGTCAAACTAGAAAAAAAGTGGATTTTGCTATTCTAGTTGAGTATTGAATGAAAACACAAAAAAAGCGAAAAACTGCACAAAGATCTGTAGCTTCTTAGTGAGCTAAAAATTGTGGATCATGAAAGTGTCATACTACCAATTAATATACTGCTGGAATCTATTTCTGAAGATATTTAGTAATGTCCTAGACAAATTTCAATGAAAACTACCAGTTAAGTAAATAGCAGCAGCAGCAGCAGCAAGCAGCAACAACAACAGCAACAATAATAATAATAATAATAATAATAATGGAGATTCGCTTCCAGTTTTTGTCTGTAACGAAAATTACGTCACTGTTTACGTCACATTACCCAAAAGCGTCATAACAGAATAAATACACTCAAAATTTGAACTTGCAACATTAGACAATCCTTATTGTTTTTAAAACAAGTTTTAATAAATACATGACTGGTATTATATATCTATATATAGTTTATTTTGTTTTAATACACATTTAAAGTTTACATTTCAAATTGTTTTTTTTTTTAATCCTTTAATGAATTTGACGATTTTAATTACTTCGGGTACAAACTTGCTGACATTGAATTTTTAACTCCCACCCGCCAGGCAGTATGTTTCAAAAATCTATTTTTATAACGCCCGGAGGACGTTTTTTTATTTTGTACTACTACTACTACTACTACTACTACTAATAATAATAATAATAATAATAGTGCAGAAAACAAATACATAGAATGCATATAATCAGTAAGTTCCCCTACCCTAGGTCTTGGTAAATAACCGATGAAGAATTATAAGAAACCGTGTTGCGAATTCCCGGAAGTAACGCTAAGAAATAAGGGGCATAACCTTAGAATAAAAAGGTAAATGGGAAAAAAATTACCCCAAACCAAAGACGGGTAACTAACAAAGATAGAAAGAAAACAACTTACTCTTTGTATCTGGATTCGACAGAAATAGATTTGCACGAGATTGTCGATGTTGTGACCTTGGTTATGAAATTTTCACTCATTCTGCTTAAAGCCATTCGAAGATAATTAACCCTTGATTTTTCTGAAAAACGAAATGAAAGCTGAGAAATGCGTAAGAAAATAATTTTTCACCATGCTAATAAAGGGTATACGCACAAACCGGAATCAGTCCTAGAGAATGAGACACATATAATCCTTTGGGACTTTGAGATACAGACTATCACCAAATCCTGGCTAGGAGACCAGACCTAGTATTAATTAACAAGAAGAAGAAAACGTCATCTCATGGATTTTGCCGTCCCGCTGGATCACAGAGTGAAGGTGAAAGAAAAGGAATAGATAGATAAATACTTGGACATGCCTAGAGAGCTGAAAAAGAAAACAAACAAACTGCGGAACATGAAGGTAAAGGTCATGCCGATTGCAATTGGTGACCTTGGAACAGTTGCCAAGGGTTTGGAAAATAGTTTAGAAGAATTAGAAATCCGAAGAATCACGACCATCCAAACAGCAGCTCTGCTAAGGTCAGATCAAATACCCAGAAAAGTCCTGGAAACCTGTGGAGACTTGTTATCACTCAGACTCCAATGAAAGACCATCAGCTTACGCTGGTATGAAAAACCCAAAAGGAGTGAAATAATAATAATAATAATAATAATAATAATAATATAATATAATAATAATAATAATAAATGAGCAAAGACAGATTACTTATGGCAGCCAACAAAAGTAGATGTGACATATGGACAAACAGAAAAACAACAAAAACTAGAAAACAAAAATCGGAAGACAAAAAAATATATGGACACTTCAAACGACAAATCAGAGAGGTTGCCCATGAAAAAACTTGGGCATGGTTAAGAAAAAGGAAACCTCAAAAGAGAAACTGAATCACTAATAATTGCTGCACAGAATAATGTCATAAGGACAAACTATATCAAAGAAAAAATTGATAAGACCCAACAAAATAGTAAATGTAGACTATGCGGTGACAGAGAATAAATTATATCAATAGACTGGTTGCCTAACCAACGTTAAAGAGCCTAATCTGCCCTACTATTTTAGCCAAAGCTGGAAGAATTCATACTTTCCCAAGGGTATTATCGCCATGTTGAATGCAAACAGCCTTATCCGTCTCGCCGTTCCCATGTCATACGACGAGTATATACGGTATAATCTGTTTTCTTAATCATTAGAATGAAGAAAACACTTCCCGATCGAACATATTTCGAAAATAATTACACTGGCTAAAAGTTCTGAATGATTAATAGATCAATTATACGTCGAGTCAAACTACTCAACCGATACGAATTGATGGACACTTTATGTGTATGTTGATATATTTCAATCATAGAGTGTTTTTCAATACGCATTCAAAACTGGAGATCGACAAAGAAATCCAGATGTATACAGGTAATTATAAGTCGATTCATATAACGACAAATAATCGTTACGCAATTTCCTGCGTTTCTCCAAATTACTTCAAATGACGTTTAGAATCTTTCATGCTGAGTCGATGGTTGCGCGGTTGGAGGATCAAGTCGATGAACTTAAGATTTAATGAGACAATTGCTTAGAAGTATAATTAAGATAAAAACTTCGTCACGTGATTATTTATTTGCCTCTTTATCGGTGATAATTATGACTGTTAGTGTCCTTGAGAACTTAATTTGCTAATTTTTTCTCTTCTGATCTATCTATCTATCTATCTATCTATCTCTATCTATCTATCTATTTATCTATCTATCTCATCTATCTATCTATCTACTATATATATATATATATATATATATATATATATATTGTACGACATACTGGTAATACTGGTAAAGATTTTCTCAGCAAGAAAGCGAACTAGTTTCTAATGTAGACATATTAACAAATTTCTCTTTTGTCATCTACCACTTGACCTTAATTAATCCTATATTTTACTCTTCTCTATTTTAAACTGCCAGAGAGAAAATATGTTTTTTGTTCGAATGTCAAGTGCACTAATACCTGAGCAAGTTATTTTTTTTCGCGTTAATGTCCTGCAGAAGAAGATCTTACCACGTGAAAGCAACATAACAGACGATCAGATTGCGTTCGTACAGCAGTGAGTTTTTTTAGGCTGTGATCGACGCTCATGGCGGTTATTTTGAGTGAAACTTGTTGATAGTAGTGTGATTTCCGTGCCTGTTAAATTTCTTTACAATACATTAAGTTTTGTAGTTATCAAACATTTTTTCATTTTCCTTATTAAACTGTCAAATTTCTCCCGAAAACCCCCTCTCTGTCTGTCTGTCTGTCTGTCTCTCTCTCTATATATATATCACCGATATTGACCCCTCTTAATTTAGAGATATGACAAACTACACACACACACGCACATACTTGGCAACGAAAATTCACTCAGGTCTCGATCCCGGCTAGAGGTAGCTGTTAAAGTGTAGTCACACTGATGAAAGGTGAAACCTCGAAACACGTGTCTGTTTATTAACTATATATATATATATATATATATATATATATACTTGTTCAGCTGGTTTGAATTCAGCAACAGCAGGATCTAGAGATCAGAGGAAGGATTGAAACCCTCTCGACCATAGCCCTGATATGATTCTAGAACAGTTAAAACAGTGAGTTACGAGAATAAAACAATGAAAATTAAGAGAACTGAAAACATGAAGACGGTAATACCTATCATAGTTGGAATACTAGGAGCAATACAAAAATTGAAATAAGGCTAGGGAAACTGGGGATCAGAGGAATAATTGAGACCATCCTGACCACAGCATTGTTGTGATCGGTTAGAGTTCAGAAGACCTGATGAGACTTGCTGTTTTTCTGAATTCAGTGAAAAACCACCAGTTAAAACTGGTGTAAAAAAACTCTCAATGTGTAAAATAATAATAAATAACAAATGTGTCGGTGGTAAAAATAGTTTCGTTGAAAGTGGCATTCAACTCTACAAAAATATTATTTATCGGTGTCGCTTGAACCTGATACAAAAATACATTTATTCTTTTCGAAACATTAACTTGTAGTCTTCGTGATATTCTGAATAGAGGAATGGCAGGTTGCCTATTCGATAGTCACGAAAGAAATAAAAGAAGAAAATTCTTCCGCCAAGTTCAACAGTTTTTAGAAAGGAAATAACCACCAGCAAGTGTCTATGCTCATCTGATGATTTCTTTTATGCATGAAGGAGAGAAAGAAGAAAAAAATATTCAAATAGTTCATAAGATTCCGTTTGACTTCCCCACAAATAGTAGGTTGCGCTTATTTTAAGCTGATTCTGACATATTCTTGACTGTCTAAAAAAAGTTGGGTAATGTATTTAGTTGAGACGTACAATACTCGTTAGAAAAAAATAGACAATGATTATTTAGAATCCACGTATGGCATTGCTGTTCCTAAGTTAACCACTTCATATCGGTAGAAATACAAATTACTGAATTTTACAGACAAACTGTTGAAATATTTTCTGTATATAGATATTTACCAGCCCCTCCGAACGAGCAGGATGCGACACAAGGTCAATTTCTTAAGCGGGGTTTAATAGGTTTAAATTCAGAGTTTTCCTTCCTCTATATCAGGACACAAAACTCATTGAGGGAGTCCAGAGGAGAGCTACTAAATTAGTGAATAATTTAAAATCCCTTTCATATGAAGAAAGACTTAGGAACATTGACCTACCAAGTCTGGTTTTCCGACGTATAAGAGGGGATATGATTGAAGCCTACAAATACACGCATTGTTTTTATTCAAAGAACTCTGACCTACTAAACATTGCTCAAAATACCTATACAAGGGGACATAAATTAAAACTCCTTAAAAAATCTTGTAAAGCAAACGCAAGACAAAATTATTTTAGCTTCAGAGTGGTGAATACATGGAATAAACTACCTTCATCAGTAGTGAATGCCCCATCTCTAAACTCCTTCAAGGCAAAGTTGGATAATCTGTGGAATGACATTAATTATTCTGTGGATTTAAAATGAATATTTATAAGGAACAGCTGACAGGTCTCAGACCTAATATACTAGCTGAAAAGATATTATTATTATACTTGTTACCTAACCATGGTTAAAGAGTCCAGCCTGCCCGGCTATTTAACCATAGCTGGAGGGAGAATTGGATTCATACCTTTCCTAAAGGTATTTTCGCCATATGAAATACCAACAGCTTCGTCTAGGAATTGAACAATATTTTTGATAAAGGTTGCCAACCTGAACACTGAAAAAATATCATTGATTTCATGAGAGGGTTTCGTTTCTTTGTTTAATGGCATAATAACTTTCGTAAGTTATACAAGGGTTAGTAAAAAAGGAACGCTATTTTCTTTATTTCATGTGAAGTTTAAAAAAACCTAAGCCCTACATTGAGACCTAACGAGGCTCAGAGCAAGAATCTGACGAGTAAGACCCAGCTTGCCAATTAACAATGTCCTCCTTCTGCATGCTCGACCACACACAAGTATCAGAACAAGGGGAAATCACCTCATTCGGGTGGACAACTTTACTGCCTCCACCATAATCACCAGATCTTAGCACCTTCAGACTATTATCTATTCGATCCAATGAAAGAGAGTTTGAGAGGCAAACATTATTCCAGTGACGAGGAAGTGAAATCTGTAGTGAAGAAGTAGCTCAAAGAACAAGCAACATAATTTTACAGTGCAGGGATATATACTCTCATTCGAAAGTGGAACATTGCTATTGAGAGAAACGGTGACTATGTGTAGAAGTAGGAATGTGCTTACAGATGACCAGCTTTATTTTGATGTATCATACATGTTCCTGTGTTGGTAATTATACATGTCCTAAACAAAATGGCATTACTTTTTTACTCATCCTCATATAATGCCAAAGTCAACATCGTAGAAGAACATAGATGGGACCATCTAACCCATACCTGGGAGATGTGGTGGTTCATACCTTTCCTAATGATATTAGTCCGAAAATGAACATAATAGCACGACTGGAGTTCGAACCCGCTTACGACGATGTTGCAGTCAAGTCCATTCGGCATTTTGCTGCAATGACTCCCCCTTTTCTAGAGAGAACTTGTTTGCCCTTGATTAACAACTTTGACTGAAAGCGGTTGTTTTCGAAATTAAATTCGATCAAAACAAAACAAACTGTTTTTATTGGATTCATTTAAAAACAGCATCAAATCACATGTTTATCTGTAAATTAAAGGATGATATAATTATTTTCTTTATATTGAAAAAACAAAAAAACAAAACAAAACAAAAAAAAACAAAAACAAAAAAACAAAGCATTCAAAAAACAACAAAGAATAAAATTAGATTCCTTCAAATCATAATTAATTTCAATTTTTTCTATTTATTTTTTCTCGATTTTGTCTGTAATGATCCGACAGTCGAAACATGAAAATTGATCATTTTTCTCAGGGGACAGCTTCAAATACATTCGATTAGCGCATAGAATTATTCATGGTTTAAATATCCAGTTGCTATTATTATTATTATTATTATTATTATTATTATTATTATATTATTATTATTATTATTATTATTATTATTATTGTCGCTGCTGCTGTAGTAGTCATTATATTCATTCTAATAATCATTACAAAAGTATTATTTTTTTCTATTACTTCTCATAAAATGGGTCTTTATCTTCGCATAAAAATAGTCATTGTTTTAATTGGCGTTGAATCGACAGTAATCTAAAGTGCAGCAATAACAAAAAGTAATATCTGACCTATAATCATAAGGTTTCATGCATCAGGTTTTTCCCGCCAAAAAATACATTTCCCGCCAAAATTATATCTTCTTTGGTAACTTCAGCAAACATCATAAAAATGTTCTTAATTAAAAAATAATTATTGCATTGAAGAGGTCGGTCGAGAAAATAATGAGGCAAATGTTTATTTTTTGCATATTATAAAAATCTCTACTGAAGTTCCTGAAGATTTTTTTTAAATATTTAAGAAAACAAAAAGATCTGCCCTGTAATCCAGAAATCCAACTGCTAAGCTCAAAACGCAAACTATCTCAGGACTCTATCAATCGAGGGTATTTTATCTCTATCAATCCATCAGAACATTAACCCTTCCACTTACAGGGTACGAGTGGTGGGAAGCTATTATATAACAATATAATGATATGTATATACACAGAGTTTGAGACGTACTTTATATATGTATATTATATATTCTAATTCTTAATGCTACTGTTTTTTTTTAACAGAAACTTGTGAGACTTTCCTCATACTGATTCCTACTATTACTGTTTGTTTAAAAAGAAAAAAAACAAACAAAATCTCACCAGTTTCACACTTGATAATGGCACTAAGTTGTGCAGAAAGCGTTCGTGGTAAAACCTTTGGTGGATTTACACCAATTCCTACCGGGTATTAAAAAGATGGCCAGACAGTTAGAAAGGATCGAAAAAAACTCTTCATACAAGAATTATCCGTTGAGTTCAACAAAACGTATATATATATATATATATATATATATATATAAAAAAGTAAAGTAAAATCGTCGGGGCGGCCTAAAGTCGGTATCAGCCAGTCAGCGAGGGAGTCTATCCCCTTTTCAATAGCGCTAGATCAAGGAGATTGTTTTGGCATCTGAGGTGGAGCGCTACACCTACCATCAACTCCTTACTTTACCGCACAGATCCCTGTGCTACTCATACGCTGAGTTGGCAAGGACCGGTATCGAACTATGAAACCTCGTGGTTTCTAGCCGAACGCTCTACCGACTGAGCTAACCCGGCCCCCTTTACCCCACCCTGCACAAGCGGAATGCGACATGTGATCTATTTCTTTAGTAGAGTTTACCAGATTTAAATTCAGAAATGTCATTCTCCAAAACTGATTGTCTAACCAAAATGAATAAATATAAAAGGAACATAAAATTACAAGAAACTGAGAGTCGATATCAATTTTGTCCTATTCATGATGCGCATGTTTGAATACTTATGATTCAACCCTTATTTTGATATCTCTACATGTTACCATATACTGCAAATCTGACTTATTACCTGTATGTCTACTATCGAGTAAAGTGAAACACAGTTTTGCAATTTAATTTCCTTCCAGTTGGTAGACAATAAAGATATAGATATATAGATGGGTATGAATAAACTCACTGGAATAGATAAATAGATAGATAGACATGGACAAACAGATATATGGACATATATATAGCTCTGCTGATGAGGCCTAATAGGCTGAAATGTGCATACAGAGATTGATTTTTCTCGATTTGTTTAGCCTTGCATTTGAATAGGTATTCCCGCTTAATTCATTAATTAACAATTACATCATTTTCAAAATTAGGTACGACTTCAATTAAGCACATATTCTCCCAAGAATTGTCGGCTAAAAAAGCCATATCAAACACATTGTTTGTTTTTTTAGTTCTCATACTGTCGTGTAGCAAAGTCACCATAAGTGGAATATAACTGATTTCAAAACAAACGAAAAATCTGGAAAACCAGCTGGTGTAATAGTTAGAGTCCCCACCTCTCAGCTTGACAGTCAGGGTTCGAATCACACACAAAGCAATCTTCCTGTCTATAGCTCTGCTGATGAGGCCTAATAGACTGATATGTACATAAGCGATTGATTTTTCTCGATTTCTTTAGCATTACATTTGAATAGGTATTCCGCCTAATTCATTAATTAACAATTAATTAATTTTCAAAATTAGGTACGACTTCAATTAAGCACATATTCTCCCAAAAATTGTCGGCTAAAAAGCCATATCAAACACAGTGTTTGTTTACTTCTCATATATATATATATATATATATATATATATATATATATATATATGTGTGTGTGTGTGTGTGTGTGTGTGTTCAAACTGTGTTAAGGATAGATGTACGATCATATTGAGATTGAGATAGATATGCGAACACACAGAGGAACGGAGATACATCGATAATTCTAGATATGAATAAACCTTCATAGCTAGAGAGTGAACATATTAAGACTGTGATGGACAGGCTTAGATAAATAGTTTGATAGATAAATATTAACAAACTGTTAGAAATACAGATATATGTGAACATACCGAGATAGATATGAACAAACTATGAGAGATACAAATATAAGTGAACATATTGAAACAGATATATAGGTAGATATGGACTAAGGTGGAAAGATACAGATATATGGGAACATACTGAGATACATAGATATGAATATAATTATACAGACAGCCAGACAGACAGATAGATATGGACAAAGTATGAGAGATACAGATATATAGTCGAACTACCCAGCGGTTGGAGGTAAGAATTGAACAGCATATACCCTCCAATATTCGTGCCGGCAAGTTAGACTCTTCCAGCTCAGCTGGTAGCAACACTACATGCGCCATTGCGCGTCATCTATTTGATAATCCAAATTGCGCCCGTGTTTACAGCACTGCAAGGTTTTCCATCCTTAGTAGTTCCAACGAACTTCAACTTAGTGTTAGTCTACATTTACAAAGAAAAAAAAGCAGATGCCTAACTGTGAAACACCAGACAAAATAATAATTCCGAATTAAAATCATCTTTTAACCGATTTGATATGACATGAATATGACCAACATCTTAATATAAAGTAGACAATTCGGACCATATGACCTTTAGGCACCCCTTTTTCGATCTCAATTCATAGGAACATTTTTTTCCATTTACACCGTCAAAATCCGGTTGTTTGTTAGGGGTTAGGGGTTAGTTTTATAATTAAAAAAAAAACTCTAAAATCATCTGTTAACAATTAATTGACGGTGTAAATGGAAAAAATGTTCCTATGAATCGAGATCGAAAAAGGGTTGCCTAAATGTCATATGGTCCGACAATTCAAATGATTCTTCTTTTGTTTTAGGTTTTCTATGATGATATTCAGACAAAATATTAATTCCAAATAAAAATCCTCTTTTAACCTATTTGATATGACATGAATATGAGCAACATCTTAATATGAAGTTTCCAACTACCAGCCTGTCTTGTGCATCCCAAAACAAAGTCCTTCCATCAACTTGTATTAGTCCAAACAGAACATCCTTTCAACTTGAACGTTTCGTGTGGCGGAAGAAATCTTAGAAACCTCATCACATGGTTCATAATGTGAGGAGGGGGTGAAGACGTGAGTCTTTTTATTTATTTTTTCCCCTTCCTCTTATCCTCCCTTGAATCGTTCGGTTTTTATCCAATTTGTACGTCTTTTTAGCATTTATCAAGTGAATTTCTCTGAAGAGATTGACCGAAAAAAAAAAATTAAAACATAAGGGTTCACTAACTTTTCTTTTTTAGAAATTCAATATTTTACAATGTATACGCTTTTTCGCTCCTTAATAGATATATGTGAACATATTAAGACATACAGATAGATACGGATGGATAGATAGATCGATAGATATGGATAAATATGAGAGATACAGATATATGTGAACATACTGAGACACGGATGGATAGACAGATAGATATGAATAGAATTATATAGATAGATAGATAGATAGATAGATAAGCCAGACGAGGTTATAAACAGACTAAGAAAATCAGGAAACAGGAATTGTCAGTGATCATGAAGTCCAGCCGAGTCATTTGTAAATAATTTTCTCAGCAAAAAAGCAAGAAACTGATACGTTTTTAAGGGCCATTCCCTGGCCTTAAAGCAGAAGCGCTTATCCAGTGGAATTGGATCCTTGATAAAGAGGCCCTCGATAATGAATCCTTTGGTTACTAAAGTGTTCTCAGTTACTGGTATAAAGTCCTTCGATAATGAATCAATTTGTTACTAATGTGTTCTCAGTTACTGGTATAGGGTCCTCTGATAATGAATCCTTTTGTTACTCTGGTAATCATATAAGTCCTTCCTGAGTATTCGTAAAGATCCGGCAATCTTTTGTCTGTCCGTCCCCAAAGAGTGCAATTTAAATAATGACCAATGTGAATTTAAGTATTCTATCAGGCCAGTAGTATTGCTAGTGATTGGTTGCAATAGTCAATCCAGTGACCTTGGCCAGTCTATAAATCTAGGTGGGTATTTAAGCACATCTTATATCAAATATTCCAACAAAAACAAAGCACCAAAAAAAAAAAAAACAGTGCATCAAACGAAAATACATAAATAAACAAATGACATAACGCTAATAACGTTAGAAAAAATATGTATCCAACCTTTCTACCTTCAGCTATTTTTAAATAGTAGGGCATACCGGTCCACAAGAAGGAAAAATCTGTAATTCAAACCTGTTAAACTCAACTAAAATATGGACCTTCTGTCGCATCCTTCTCGTGTGTAGGATCTCGGTAAATATATATATATAATCATGTGTTTGTACACAGTTATATGGTTTTAAGTATTTCTATCTAACACTAATAATTTGCAAGTATTTATATGGTTTTAAGTAACTAATAATCATTCTCCGTAGTAAAAAATGTTTCAAGTAACTATTGGTAATATAATAATTTGTACACAATTATGTTGTATTAAGTATTTATTTCTGATATAAATAATTATCAAGCAAATTTATTTAGCCCATACATGGAACCTTAACAGGTACTACCACTCTGGGTCAGTGTGACCTTGCGAGTAATGGTAATGAAGAAATAGTCCACACTCCAAAGTGTTCCAGGACCGGAGCATCACTACAAGATGCAATTTAGTGTTAAAACTAAGAGACAGCATAGACAGTTTCAAAAATATATAAGAAAAACTAAGTTATTCATACTTTTAAGGTTCATGACTACAACATACAATGGATACTTCACTGAAATTCTGTTACATCATGAAATCATCTTTATCTTTACAGTGTGGTAGAATTTGTGTACAGTAAACATAACAAAAGTTAACGTAATAGCGCATCTAGAATGTGAACTCATTAAGTATGATGTCTTCCTCTACTTGTTACTCGGGTGTATATAGAGAGAGAGAGAGAGAGAGAGAGAGAGAGAGAGAGAGAGACAGACAGACAGACAGACAGACACACAGACAGGCAGGCAGACAGAGACAGAGACAGAGACAGACAGACAGACATTGTTAACTGTTGCTTACTTCTTCTAACTCGGCCTGTCGCCATGTTTTCTGGTTTGGCTTCTCTTCTGGGCTTTCTGTTAAGTGTTGGTTTTTCTTTTCTATATTCGACAGGTTATTTCTTGTTTAAATTAATCAACAAGATTTGGTTGTTTTCTGACAAAGCTTTATTTCACAACCCAGCCCATGTTTTCACTGCGGAGAGACCAATCCTCAGAGGCGACACTTTTGTTCTGGTCACTTAGACCATACAACTGCAGTTTATAAGAGCCTCGTCCTCCTGGATAACAATACCTGCTCTATGGACAACTGCCAGTCTTCTATACAACCTTTCCCAGGCTGGTAACGAGATCTAGGCTCAGATCCACGGGGTCTTAAGAGACTGGCTTATGCCGTAAAACCATTAAATCATTTACTGAATTTTTATCTAAGATTTTCATAGCACTATGTTCACTCTTTCTGTTGAATTAAGTGTGTTAACACAGAAGAAGAAGACTATGTGGAAAATTGAATAGTTGTATAAAATAGATCTTTAGCTTACACCCTTATTGGGTTATAAATTCCAAGAAAAAAGGAAAAACGAAAAATTAAAAACGTATAATAAATAAACAAATAAAAATGAAAATAAATAACTGACTAATTTCACATTAAATTTTGAAGAAGAATTGAACATTCTTTAAAAGTAGTTTAGAGTAACGAGAAGAATCCCCCCCCACTTTGAGTTGAATTCAGAGTTTTTCTTTCTTCTAGACAGGTTGCCATAACAAGTTTAAAGAGCCCAGTTTGCCCTACTATTTATCCATACCTGGAGAGAGAATAGTTGGATTCGTACATTTTCCACGGGTTTTGGCGCAACGTGGAATGCAAATAGCCACATTTAAGATTTAAACTTTGTCTCGTCGTGCCCAATTCCTACGACTGTAAACATTACACCACGGCCGCCTAAAAATAAAAGAAATAAAACATCAGACGTAAAAAATTAATAACTGACTCTGGTGTCACATTATATATGTTAAGTATCTGGCCGCCATCCATGGCCAGTTGTAAAGAACTTAAAGTAAATAAATAAGTAAGTCCTGTGGTATAGAATCCTTTGGTAAGTCAATAGGTCCTGTGGTAGAGAATTCTTTGGTAAGTGAATAAGTCCCGCGATATAATACTACGTTCCGTCGTCCAAGAAGATCCAAGTAGTAATAATTAGTATGACCAGAAAAGGCCAGTATAAATAATCATATCAGCAGCAGAGCATTGCCAGTGATTGGACAAAAGGTTGCCTTCCCAGGTCACGTGCTTATCGGCGAGTCTATAAGTAGGAGTAGTCATTTACCACACGCCTTATATACTAAAAACTCCAAAAATATCAAATGGTGAAGTTTCAATGTTGGAATGTGGAATACTCGATCATCGTCATTACTCCCAGATCCACTATGATCCGAAGAAGTAGTACCTGTATAGATCTCATCTATGGGTTAAATAAAAAAATAAGTTAAAATGTGTTAAATAATTGACTTTAAAAAATTGAATAACACTCAGGAATAAATATATAAAACAAAACATCTTCGGCATAAAATACCCCAACAAGGGTTCACCTGCAATAAAATCCAGCCAACTGATTTCACATAATTGAATTTTGCGTCAGAATTAGACTTTCGTTTTTTAAAAGGTTTCGTCGTAACCGAAACTAGCAAATCAATGACAGAATTCAGAGGTGACTAATTGTGTTCGGTATTTTTATCTCTATTCCTCGAATTCCTTGATTAATGAGTTCGACAGACAAGTGTAACACGAAGCGTGAAATATGTTAGACAGTGAAATCTATAAAATGAATCATTGATGGTATTTTCCCCACCTGTAGGCGTTAAGTAGTGCAGATTTACTTGCAGCCATCTGCAAACGCTCTCCATCGGAAATGTCGATCGATTTTTAAAGTGACAATAGACAAGACAGATTGAACATTTATATGAAATAAATCGTAAAGTTTTTAAATACGGATCAACGACGAACTAATAATAAATGAGCATTGTGTCACCGGCTCAACTTTTATTTGAGCGTTGCTTGGGGTTTATTTCTCTTGTTTATTGTACTAAAATTGTTTATTGTATAAAATACCATATCAAATATACATAGCCAAGCAGAATCCATAGAGTACTCAATATAATTAACTTTGATAAATCACTATACTTTTTTTTTTTCATAATCATAGACAGCCAGTGAATTCCTGTAAAAGTATCGGCCGGCCACGTCAAGTCCTCGCAACTGTTCTGACCCTATTGCTCTTATGGCAAACACCCAACTATTTTTTATATATGCGAGAAGGCTGTGGTTAAAGGTCTTAGTGATCTGGGATGTTATGAAACAGCTGTTGTATAGCCGAATACTACCTTTATCTTTTGATCTGGTCTTTACATCCGCTAAATATGCCTACGCATTTTTATCTTTTGATCTGATAACGGACAACTTCCTTTATTTTATATTTTTCTTTTATCTATTTCTAGACCGGAAGAGAAGTGTTCCGTTTTCCTTTTTTTATTATATATTTCTTCATCTTTCTATTTTGTCTTTTGATTGGAAAGTTCATCTTCCGTTGCATGAATATGCAACATAGCATCTAATGTTGAAGTTCCAATTCTGGAAGTCTGGGGAATGTGGAGTACCCCTTCATCGCCATTACTTCCAGATCCACTGTGACCCAGAGTGGTAGTACCTGTTTGGCTCGTATCTATGGGTTAAATAGAAAACATGAGTTAAAATGTGTTTAAAAATTGAGTTTAAAAAATGTCAATACCTATGAAGAATGAATAAAACAAAAAGTCTTTGGCATAAAATAACACAAGAGTTGTCAGGCCGTAATAATCTCTTTTTTGCCATTACTTCCAGATCCACTCCTACCCTCTTAATACGTGATAAGGTCACATCAATAAGTCAATTATATGTATTTGAGAATTATAATTCTTATATACTCGACTATGTCACAGGCACATTTTTGAATTGCTTTAGGAACGAAAAGGAGTGAAAAGGAGAGGAAAAAAGCAGTCACAGAAAAGCGAGCCAAAAGGAAGGAGAGACAACAGCAAATCCAGCAAGCATCACTGTTTGTTTGCAGTCACTGCACCAGAGATTGGCATTCAAATGATTGGTCTGTATAAACAACCTCATCTTCCCAGCTATGGGTTAAATAATATATCTATCAGCATTGTTCTGAAATGAGGACAGCATATGTATTAAATAAGCCTCGAAAGTTGATATGCCATTAAACAAAGAACCTACATAAAATCTTTTGTATATTTTTATTTCACAGACATCCGTAAATTACAACTTTGTTTAACTTTATATATATATTTATCTACCCCTATGCACGAGCAGGATGCGACACAAGGTCATTTTCTTAAGCGGAGTTTAAAGGTTTGAATTCAGAGTTTTTCCTTCTTCTAGTTACCTAGCCATGGTTAAAGAGCCCAGTCTGCCCTGCTATTTACCCATAGCTGGATGGAGAATTGGGTTCATACCTTTCCCAAGGGTATTAGCGCCATGTGAAATGAAGAAAGCTTCCCTCAGGATTAGAACTCGGATAGACGCTAACCATTACCCCACGCCCCTCTATTCATTTAACTTTATAGATTCTTTGATATTGATTTTCTGTTGCTTCGATCGTTCTTTCGATCGATACATTCTCCAACATTCGTCAGGTGTAAATCATGTCTATTAACTGTAAACTTTAAACTTTTTATATGAAGCAGGAGTGTTTTTTGACGATATTGCTATATTCTGCTACTCTAATTAGGACAATTCACAGAGCAGAGTGACTTATATTGACAATCTTGAAAGAGTAACAAGATTTGTGAATTGTCCTAATTGGAATGTCGAAAGCTAACCCTCCGCCCAAAGAATAGGTTGGAGTGAAATAAACGGGGATGAGATATACCCGAGGAAGGTCACACAGTGCTCCAGTCGAAACGTTGTACAATGTAAGTATATGAATATTGTGAGAATAAGTATTTATTTCACACTAACTTTAAAGCCACCCTGTCAGGCGGTCTTTCTTCAGTTAAGGGCGCTTTATGGGGGCTCGGAAACAAGAATAAATCTTCATGCATTGAGTATATATTAAATCTTATTAAACTTGAACAATATTTTTCAAACAATATTTTTCATACAGCAGTTTTCATTAGAACAATGATATAATTTTTCTATTTGGAACTTATTGCAAAGCGGCTTAATTGCACAACGGTCGGAAAATTAAAACGGAAAGTTTTTTGGAGGTCCCCCATTGGAGGGGTTTGGGGATTAAGGTTGATTTTTTATTACGTATTGCTTAAAAAACAAGAATAAAAAACCCAAATTACTATACATTTAATGTTGAAAAATATTTTTTTAAACCAAGTTTAATTGAAATTATACATTGCAATACTAACACAAATAACTGAGACTAATGTGTCTTCCGTTGGGTTCAATAATCAATTTCAATGGTTAATTAAATGTATAGTAATTTTTGATTTTTTAAAGCAATACGTAATTAAAAACAACCTTAATCCCCAGACCCCTAAACTGTAACCCAATTCGCAAAAAGTTCATTCATAGACAGTAGTTAAACTGTCATGGGGGACCTCCAAAAAACTTCCTGTTTTAATTTTCCGACTGTTTAACAGGTTTGAATTCAGAGTTTTCCTTCTCCTAGACTGGTTACCAAGCCATGGTTAAAGAGTCCAGTCTGCTCTGCTATTTACCCATAGCTGGAAGGAGAATTGGATTCATGCCTTTCCCATGCGCCATATGAAATGCCAACAGCTTCGTCCAGGAATCGAACTCGGGTCGACGAGTCCATTCTCTACGACTCTAATCATTAGACCACGTTCCTCCTCACTAACGTTTCTTTGCATATATGGTTTCAAGTAACTGGCAATATTAATCCTTAGAAAACAATTATAGTTTCAAGTAACTTTTATTAATGCAAAAAATTTACAGTTACGTGGTATCAGGGGTTCCTATCTATTACTAATAAATGGAGCCCTAGATGGGAACCTAACACGTGCTACCGCTTCGAGTCAGAGTGAACCTGGAACCTATTTGTCTGAAATTTTATGATGAGGCTTAATTATGTGTATTATTTGGATTTTCCTGACTGTTGTCATCATCTTTATTGTTATATACACAACGTTAGTAGCCACCTTTATTTTTTCTTATTACGCACTCCTATAATACGGATGGAGTACTCTCTAGTGAGGAGATCATATCTTTCCCAAAAGTATTAGTCCGAAAATGAATGTAATAGCGTGACTGGAGTTCGAACTCGCTTACTACGATTTAAAATTCCAGCATGTTAACCACTACGTCATGGGCACTCTTCGCGAGCAGGTTTTATTACTGCTTAAATTTAGTAATCTAGCGGGAACCGGTGTTAACGGCTTGACTTGACTGTGACTGCATTACCTTAATCATTATTTTCTATTTTGACTGGAAAGTATAGATCGGACAGCAAACAATTCATTAATAATGAAAATAATTTAACAGCATAATGTTTTTTTCATCGTCTAGGATGATCATAAATGATTCTAAGCGTTGATTAATTTTCCCACGATCATCGAAATGAATACTTTAATCGAAAACAAGTCGAAAGTCTGAATATATCATTTTGTACTTTTAAGCAAAAATATCTAAATTTTCTTCATAGTGTCAGCTGGGGCTATAGAATATACCGACAGCACATCTACAGAGGGATAAGACCGCCCTCAATGTGGCCACCTGTTGGCTGTTTGTGACGGACCCATGATGCTTAAAGACGGTATCCTGTTGGCTGAGTAGTCCATGACTTGAAATTCTCTATTTGGTCCTTACTTAGGCTATCAAGCTCAAGCACCTATGTTATTGTCCCAACGCCCCAACCCTTTTTGTCGAATATGTGCTAGACTGCGATGGCTGAGGGTCTTAGTGTCCTGCGTAGGACGCTAAACTGTGGTGGTTATGTTTCAGTTCTGTAGCTCTAGGGAACGTGTAACGTAGTAATATATTCACGGTACTAAAACGGATAAATGTAACGTTCTAATAGCGATATATATTGTATAGCGGGTCTTGTCAACGTGCCTCCAAATTCACGACACTAAAAAGGTGTTCGGCACGTGGCGGTCATCTTGTCGATAAAAAAGTACAACGCGAGAAATATATCGTCACAAGCTGCCTAGTTTTTATTTTCGGGCTCGCCTCGTGGGTTGTCTTGGAGAGGAGGAAAGGCAGAGAGAAAGAGAGAGAGAGGACACAGTTGAATTACTGTAATCCCACACTAGGGACCAGAGGCCCGTCCGTAGCCTACGCTGTCGGAAATCAAAAAGAGACCGGTATTTTTCTTGGTCGTTCTTCGTGATCACGTGACTTCCGGTTTCGGTCAACACCCGCAACTTCCGGTTGACTTTCACTTCCCCATTCGGGGGTCATGCCCCGGTCAAATCATCTTTCATCACTCCACGCTTTTTCAAAGCCTCCACCTTGTCTCATTTCTTCTTCCTCCTTTACTAATAGTAGTCCTCGCAAAACTCAGGACCTTCACCATCTCGCTACAAACGTTTTTAGCATGAAATAACCCAATTGTTGACATGCCGTAAAATCTAACAACCGAAGTTTCTAGCTAAACAAAAACACCAAACAATCAGTTTATGTAGACGAATTCGTGAAAATCCACGATGTATTTACTTCACGTAGTTTGATGAAAAAAAGTATCGTGACTGAATTTGTAATTGCTATTTTGATTTAGAAATTCCAATTTTAAATGAAGATGTTGGTTTTAATTTATTTTGTTTCATAAGACGATTTTGCTTTCTTGTTAGGCATTCAGATTTTGAAAAAATAATATTTAGCACATTTTTTGTCATTTCTAAAATCTATTTTACACATAGATGGGACCGTAACATGTAATACTACTCCAGGGCAGAGTGGACCTCACACTAATGGCAATGAAGTGGTAATCCACATTCCCAAATGCTCCAGAATTGGAACCTCACCTCCAGATACAGATTAACGTCATACTCAGAACACTGAAATCTTCAGCCTCCACCTTCTAGCACATATTCAAATAAATACATTAAAATATAAGTAGCTGAATGAACTAAAGTGAAAATAGAATCATTTTAGTGTCTGTGTAAACTAGTAAGAGGGAGTGTATTCGTGGCTTAGTGACAAACTGCGATATTGTAGTAAGCGAGATCAAATTACAGTCACCTTAATGTGACAGAGAACACGAGGTGAGTGGCAAATGTTAAAGCCTGCCGTATTCTCGAAGGAAGCGCGCTAGGCTTTGCCTGACATGTATGACTGTAGAATCGAACCTGCTTCCTTCAGAATGCAAACGGGCGACACATTGGCACCGAAGTCGATGGGGCTACAGTCCCGGATGTAAGCGCCAGGTGCCCGGATAATAGCTATGAGGATTCCGGCGGCCGGGTTTGGCTCGAGAATCTCGTGTGTGGGGCGCAGACATCCGGATGTTGAGGAGAAACTAGTATAAGTAAAAGTGGGGCGACGACAGGAGGCGAGTCGCGATTTTGAGTTGCTGAAGATTTTACGACGACGGATTTTTCAGCTGCTGAAGATTTTTGAGTTGCTAAATATTTTTTGACGGCGACGACATTGTCAACAAGTCGAATATTTATTTATATTTTCCCTCTATTTTTTTTCATTCTAGACTTAGTAATTTTACTTTTGGAAGGTATGAAATGCCCACGTAACCTCCAGATATGGGTTAAATAGTACCTCTACTGTTCTTCTATAAGAATGGCTTTGAAATTAAATAACCCGAGAAAGTTCAGCACCTTTAAACAAAGAAATCAAACCAAATCAGTAACTGTCCAACATAATGATGAAACAACATCTATTTTGTACAACATATATTTATTTCAACATAAATCAATTTTTGAGTATATTCCGGCTATGAATTTATTGATTTACTGAAATATAATCAGAGATACCAAATTCTTTTTGTGACTCGATTTTTCAAATAAAGATTTTCAAAGATTCACATGTAATTATCTTCTTAATTAACAATCTTCGTAGATATGCAAAATGAATCACAGAAATATATCAAAATCAGAAATTAATCTCTGTTTAACCTGCGGCTAAAACTTTTATCAAACCGCACAAAAACTCATAAAGTGCTTATTTATTAAAAAGACAGCTTCTAAATTATCTTTATTTGTATGAGTAGCCATCTTATCGATGAATCTAATGTTTTTCGAGTTTAAAAGAAACTAATCAAAGACATATACATAGCACAATTTACAACGACAGGAATATTTACTCAGGTTAGTGTCCTCTTGTACGAGGCCAAATGACAGACAATAAGAAATAAGTAGTGGTGTTCTAAACATCCTATTAGGGAGGATTTGCTTTGAAAGTTAGGATCCGAACCCTACTCTCTTTCAATCTTTTAAATATATATATTCTATGTTATGACGTTGGATTATGTGTTGGGTAATGTGACGTAAGCAGTGACACAGTTTTTGTTACAGACAAAACCGGAAGCGAATCTCCATTATTAATAGATAATACCTATTCTGATATCATTCCCAATAGTTTTCTTTTAGAACTTATACAATTTGGAAATAACGTAGAATATGTAAATAGTTGATTAGAGACGAGATTTATTCATGATGATCAAACGAGGGTTTTTAGAGATAATTACACTAACGAATAACTCGCTGGAATAAGTGATAAAACTAGCATTTGACTACACTTTATACCAGACACTAGCAACTCTAACCCGCTTACCCAACATGGACAATGCTTCAATACAATAACAGTAGATCAATATATTAAGTTCAAACTCCACGTTTACTTTCGGATTAATATAATTGGGAAAGGTATGGACTCTCTCATTCCTCCAGCTATAGGTTTAATAATACCACTACTCTCCTTTTAGAAGAATGGCTTTGGAATTAAATAACCAACGAAGGTTGATATGACATTAAAGAAAGAAACCAAACCAAACCAAATGAACCAGCTGTACCTCGCTTTTATAATATATATATATATATATTAATATATATATATATATATAGAGAGAGAGAGGGGGGAACATAGACATAGAGATTCATGAAGACTTAGAAATGAATTATATATATATATATATATATATATATATATTTATGTATATATATATATATATATATATATATATATATATATATATATTATATATATATATTAACATAAAGGTACACGGTAATAAATGTTATGTTAATAAATTTAGTAAATATTGATAGGGATAGCATAACCTGAAAAATGTTTACGGAAACAATATCTTCGACCTACGAACTGCTATGAGTTTGGTGCCATAGATTTGCGTCATTTTGTCAAATCAGGCCACAGGAAATTAATCCATAAAATTATGACTTACTCGTGTTCAATATGTTCACATACTTAGGCTGTATTTACCAAGACAGCGATTAACAATGAATGAAACATTAGACCTCTTCAAAGTAGTCCTCTGGACGATCAAGTCACTTATTCCAGCGAGTTATTCGTTAGTGTAATTATCTCTAAAAACCCTCGTTTGATCATCATGAATAAATCCTGTCTCTAATCAACTATTTACATATTCGACTTTATTTCCAAATTGTATAAGTTCTAAAAGAACACTATTGAATAGGTATTACACCTCTAATAATAAGTAGTATATTATATATAATTAACCCCTGTTTCATTTTTTACACTGGTGAAACATGGACCTTATACTCCCACCAAGAGCGGCGGCTAAATAACTTCTACCTTCGCTGCCTTAGACGTGTACTGGGCATCACCTGGAAGGACAGGATCACTAACACAACAGTCCTAGAGAGAGCTCAACTCCCCAGCCTGTACTCTCTACTGAGACAACGTCGTCTCCAATGGTTGGATGCTGAACTAGAGAAGAGAGACTGGAAGAGAGACTGGAAGAGAGACTCACATTTTACTACAGTGATACACGTTTAATTGGGGTAAGAGGTAGTGAAATAATTATATACTTAGCTTTGCTTGGTTGTGGTACAAGGCCGCTTGTATGGGGTAACCAGTAAGACTCGAAATCGGGAATTATATTTGATATCTAGTTTGCTAATCATTACATCAAGTGAGGATGCTTTTCTTGCATTAAAATTGGGAAAGATAACATTACCCAGGTTCGAACCCATATCAATTGTCATTTAAAAATACCAAACTACATCATCCAAAAAACAAACTAAATCATCATTTTGTAAGTAATACATCTAGAAAAACACTATTTGTCTAGGAAAATACGCAACTACCCCTGCCCAAAAGCAGACTCACTTATTGCATTGTAAATAACACATTTGGAAGAATACTTTTTATATAGGGAAATATGTAATTATTTCATCCCAAAAGCAGAGTCACATTACTTTGTAAGTAATATATTTGGAAGAATAGTTATCTGGAAAATGTTCAACTATCTCTTATTACTTTGTAAAACATTTGGAAGAATAATATATATATATATATATATATATATATATTATATATATATATATGTGTGTGTGTGTGTGTGTGTGTGTGTGTGAAAAAGTGCTGTGATCTCGACCAATACACAGATTTATTACTTTGTCAGTGATGAATATGAAAGAAAACTACTTAGAACCAAAAAACAACCAACACATTCACACACTCACACTCACTCACACTCACACACACATATACATACATATACATACATATACATATACATACATATACATATACATACATATATACATACATATACATACATACAGATATGCATACATACATATATATATTTACATACATACACATATACAAACACATATACATACATACATACACACACACACACACACACACACACACATATATATATATATATATATATATATATATATATAAACAAGAAAAAATGAGAAATAAAACTAAAAAAGCCAAAAAGCCAAACAATTTGACATTAAAATCAGGTCTGAAATAAGCATTTCTATGATGTTCGTTTTAGTCTTTGCTTTCAATTGATTTTCAAGAATAGACGCGATTTTATCTTATTTGAAAAATTCGTCCAAAAACATCAGATTTGCTTGATATTCAACATAAAAAAATTAACTTGAAAGTTTATTCAGCAGAAAACAATGTAAGACGTTTCTTGAATTACGGATTTGAATAAAAATAAAAATAATCGATACTTATTGATTCATTTAAAAAAAAAAATTCAATCTAGATTCTGAAGGACAGTCTCTAAGTGGTTGTGTATAAAGACAAAATCATTCTGTGCTCATGTTAAATATTCTATTGCGTTTTATTAATCTATGATTTGTTGGTTACTCAATGGAATACACGTTGCTCTTAAGAAATAAACAAGCGAACTTAGGAGTCGAGAAAAAGAAAATTTTTCTGTTAAAAAAACGAAAAGTTATCTTCCTGAAGCGAATCTTTTATTAGGATAATCATCAGTGAGCATCGTTTCGTGCACAATGTATTTTGTTGTAGGTATTTAACCAACCTTTTCACCCCGGGTAGGATGCGACACAAGGTCATCGAGCGAGGATCAAACTCGGTATTTAGTAGTAATAGATCTGCGGGACTGGCCATCAACCATAACACCCCGATGAGACACCCCAGGTAGGATGCGACACGAGGTGGTAAGGTCATCCAGCGAGGATCAATTTCGGTATTCAGTAGTAATAGAGCCATCAGATGCAGTTTTGTGTCATATTCAGGTCATTCTATTTTGGGGGAGAATGTTAGGATTCTCCCCCAAAATAGAAAATGTCTAAATGAGATCCAGTTAATCAGGATTTGTCAAGTTATTAGATTATGAGATTTTCTAATTTTTTCTGAATTCTAACGAATTCTGGCTTAACACTTTTACCCAGGAAATTCTCCAAGTTCAAGCTTGTAGGACAATCCTACCCTACCTTGAAAATCAACATTCACGATTTTGATTCTGAACTAATCATAAACATGTGAACATATTACACAGACCAGTTGGACACATATCGCAACGAATATAAGTGTTTAGTTAATACAGTTCTAAGTGACAATCATCTGTAGGTTGCATGTTCAGTCTTGACTACGGGCAGAAATAACAGAATGCGTAAGTAGCTTAACACTTGTACCCAGTCATGGATAATTGAATGGGAACTGACTACCCCAATACATTAAATAATGCGTTTGGTTCAAACTTCTGCAATGACTGTTGCTTATAACATGAAGGCCCCTGAGTTTGACAAGAAGGTTCACAAGTTGGACAAGAAAGAATTGTAAAAACCTGGATGATATATCGGTCGAAACATTGTGTCTATAATAATGATAAGAAAAATTTGGACAACAGTACGAAGAGTCCCAAAAATTCAAATTGTTAAGCATCATCCTGAAAATGCAGACAAATAATATCATCTAGAGTGCCGTAAAATACATTTTTCATGTTCATGATTAAGTCAATTAAAATCGCGGATTCTTTTTCAAGGTAGAATGTGATTGTCCATCGAGCTTGAACTTGTACCATTTCCTTCCACTTTCGTTAGTGCAGACTAAGATGTAGAATGCATAGAACTTAGGGTAAATTTATAACTTTTCAATATTTCAAATAAAAAACCTGGTCGAAAACGGAAAAAAAATGTTTAGTTCTCTAATTCAAGAAAAGAAAAGAACAAAAAGAACCATATAGAAATAAAATTTAAAAATATGTTAAAAGGAAAAAAAGAATCAAAACTAACAATGTCTGTACGACTTCCTGCATTTAAGTGAATTAAAACAATGAAAATAGTCGAACGGCGTCTGGCTTGTGTTCAGAGGATATTTTATGCGTGTTCTTTTCTTTTTTTTTTTTTTTGTCTTTCTCTATCATGTTGATACGACACGGTCTTCTTTATCTCCGGTCAGTAATTTTAATGGAATGCTGGAGAAGTAATTACTTCTTTGTCATTTCTCTGCGAACAAAAGATGATGATTTAGACCCGGCAGTTTGTTTTCCCATTTCTTTAGGTCAGTTTTATTTAATAAAAGAATAGACAAAAAAGTTCCTACCGAATGGTGGCGTCAAATTAAACTGAAGTTGTTGAATAGAGTTTTATTACTTTTAAATAATTGATTTTATTTTATTTCAAAGGACAAGACACCATAGACTAATCGAAAATACTAATGCGAAGCACAAACTAATATAACTAATATATATATATATATATATATATATATATATATATATATATATATATATATATATATATATATATTATTTAATATATAAAATATAGCACGCTATATTATCATCATTATTATACGCACTCTCTCTCACACACACACACACACACACATATATATATATAATAATAATAATGATGATGATAATATAATGTGCTATATTTTATAAGTAAATACTGTTCAATATCATGGTAGACCATTTATATCTAAACCACTTGCTTAGAGATTCGCCTGGGCGAGAAATTATCAGAAATCAAGCGCTGCTGTCCTAATATATATATATATATATATATATATATAATATATATATATATATATATATATATATATATATATACTATCAACATGTCGCATTAATAGCACAGATCTAAATGGTCAAGAAAGACCTTCGCCGGCAATCCTTACCGCTCCTGGTAAGTTCTCCTCAAAACATCCACCATTTGCACAGAGCTTATCAATGTATATCTTTGCTGGCCTATTCTGGTATGTCCTTATGTATGGGTCCACAGAAGAACGCCACTTATGAGCTCGACCCTACTTCACACCTGTGTCCAGTGTATAATTTGTTTTCCTTGGATGGGAGGTTAGTGGCTTTTTGTATGGTGTTGCTTCCAGGAATTGTTCTATACAGCACGCAACAGCCTTGTATATTTCCCATCTAGCCTTTTCATAGTACAGCCATATAGTAGCAATATCACGATCACACATGAAAGAATAGTCACTATATTATCAGAGATCAGATTTCCAGATGATCGATTATCTGTCTATAGCAGGCCAAGCTTTTCCTATGCGTATATTCACATCGCTTTCGGCCAATGAGATATTACTTCCTAGGAACTGGTCTAATAATTTGAGAGACTTACTATACAGTGTGGAGTAGTATCCATCTTCTTTAAAATACATATGTGTTCACATAAAGGCCTATGCCTCTTGCTGTAGACGGGATTCGGCTTGTGCAGATATATAAGAGAAGCGCCATCACATATGTGTAGTCCACATCTGTAATAGTTTTTGTGGGATATCACGTGATTTTGCGTTTATTTTTATTTTTTTATTTTCTTAGCCTGGAACCTTTTTCTTACTTTGGATGTAATGACGTTTGTTGTATGTAGTCTAGGCATATATATATATATATATATATATATATATATATATATATATATATATATATATATATATATATCCGTAGATGGGTTACCAGGTAAGTTAGTATTAGGATGATTTCAAGTTGGTTCTTTCTTCTAAGGGCGGAATGTTAGAGTTGTTCAGTTCCATATTTGAGAGCTCAATGTTCAATATACTTGATCAGAGCAATATAATTTTAAAAAATGCTTACAAATTTTGAGCATTTTTCTTTTTATATATATATATATATATATATATATATATATATATATATATATATATATATATCATCAAAATTTATTAAAGCAGACTCCCCCCCCAAAAAAAAACGAAAAAAAAATTTGAAATTGAAACTAAGTTCTATTAAATTTGAATATCTATTAAAATAAAACAAACTATATATAAATATATGATACTGGGGATGTATCTATTAAAACTTGTTTAAAAAAACAATG
>CM042144.1:101280357-101302857 GCA_023376005.1 Doryteuthis pealeii | reverse complement strand
CAGATTTTTGTGCAAGTACTACTATTTCGGGCTACAGTGGACTTGGGAGTAATAACAATGAACGGGTACTCCATACTCCTCACATTTTAGAACATTGGCCTCATCATCAGATGTAATTTAGTATCCTACCCAGGACATGTTTTGGTGGATTTCTTATCCCTCTACCGGAGAAACAGCCAAGTTATTCTAAGTCCCGCCAACCGAGCAGAGAGAGAGAGAGAGAGAGAGAGAGAGAGAGAGAGAGAGAGGAGGAGAGAGAGAGAGATGGGAACTTCAGGTAGACAGACAGAGAGAGACTCGCAGACTGGAAGACAAAGTGTGGAAGCGTACCTTTGGTGGAATCCTTCCCAACTGCTGGAGAATCAGCCAAGTTATTTTAAATTCCGCCAATCTGGCAAAGAGAGATATAGACATATAGATAGATAAGTAGGCAGGTAGAGAGAGAGAGGGGGGGAGAGAGAGAGACAGAGACAGAGAGAGAGAGAGAGAGAGGAGAGAGAGAGAGAGAAGAGGGGGAGGAAGAGACTCACAGACCGGAAGACAAAAGTGGGGGGAAGCGTACCGTTCGGAAGGAATTAACTTTTGTTTGCTGGAAGAGGGATATTCGGTTCAGGGTTAGAATTAGCAGTTAATATAAATTTCCTCTCGTCCAGTCAGCTGTCCGGAAGAACCGCGAGCTCTGTCCGGAAACCGAAAAGGATATTTCTATAATTGTTCAAAGGACTTTGTGTCATCATTTCTTTCCTACGACAATGCGATCACCGATCACCGGAAGACAATCACCGGAAGACAATCCCCCTCTCCCTTCCAGTGTTTGCGTTCCTAGTGGACAACCCGATACACGAACAAATAAATAACTACTTATGTATTAGTCAACATTGCTCAGTCTGGCAAACAGATCTCGAATTGCTCATGACGTTGGGTTTTACTTACAATTTATGTCCTAAACATACTTGTGGAGTCGTAGGAAATGGAGTCGGCATCCCGAGTTCAAATCCTAGACGAGGTTGTCTACATTTCACATATTTCACTAATACATTTAGGAAAGGTATGCATCCAACTGCCCTCTCCACAGCTATGGGTAAATAGCCGAGCAGATTGGGCTCTTTAACTTTGGATAAACAAACAGAAAAGGAAAACTCTGAATTAAAACTTGTTAAACTCCGCCTAAAAACTTGACATTGTGTCACAGCCTGCTCGGGTGGAGGGGTTGGTGAATATGTAAACAGGTTTGATATTGGTCCATCCTGTATAATAGGTAGACCCGCCCAACGGGTCGGGGTTTCTATGGCTTCGGCCCTGGATCTTTACAAGTTAATCCCATGGGGCTATCCCCCCAGGCAATACCTGCCCCCTTGACTTAAAGGGACATGCCGAAGGGATCGACGCAATTTTTGTTCTTTCCCACCCATGACCTTCGGCTTGTAGGTGGGCCCACGTTAAAACGAAGCCTTGTGCCCAGCCCATACAAGTGGGGTATGAGGCAAATACCTGTATAATAAGTCGTCTGCAGGATCCTCCACCCAACTTATTGGTCATGAGCTGCAATCTGTAATGCCTGAGGACAGGATTGTTGGAGCTGAGAAGTCTTTGACTCGGGTACCAAGGAGTTTCGAGTCATGCAACCCTCCAATTCGGCTTTGACAAAATGAATTCGGCTTTGGCTAAACGAGTTGTCGGAGAAGTGTTTTTTACTAATTTGGATATGCTGAATTCAAATTTATAAACAGTTTTGCTCTATAACCTCTAGTTTTCTGTCTTTTAAATAGTCTCATTTTAGTATATACAGAGTATATACGTGCTTATTTCAACAGTTGCAGCAGCTTATTACAGATAAAACAGGATAGATAAAGAACATTGACGGAATAAATATACTTGGTTGACACAATGTACACAATTCATAGTACCTCAGACAGTTAGAAGTGTGTTTTCTTAGGTGATCTGCTGTATTTTGCCTCCAGGATGTCACGCAAGAGCATCCAGCATAAGACTCCCATCATGCCGCGGTACCACTTGCCTTGGTAGTTGCTCTCCATCTTCGTAATGTCTTGGTGGAATCTTTCCTGGTGCTCATCACTCGCTGCTCCGAGGTTTGGAGGGAATAAGTTGAGGTGGGAATGGAGAAAATGAATTTTGAGTGACATTCGGCATCCCACATCCTCATAAGTCTTTAGCAACTTCTCAATACAGGCTTGGTAATTTGGTAGGCGTATGTTACCAAGGACGCCACTACAGACTGACTTAAATGCTTCCCATGCTCTCAGTTCCTTTAAGGTAAGAAGCTCCTCAAAATCAGTATCCTTCAGCACTTCTCAGATCTGAGGTCCGACAAAGATGCCCTCTTTGAGTTTAGCAGCACTGAGACCTGAGAACACAGTACACAAGTGTTGGAGGGCAGCAACATTTTTGTCCATGGCCTTCTCGAAATTCTTCATCAAACCAAGCTTGATGTGAAGAGGAGGAAGAATCACCTTATTCATGTCAACCAGAGGATTCTCCTTGACGCTGTGTTCGCCAGGAACGAAAGTGCTTCTAGATCTCCAGTCTTTCTACTTGTAATGATGGATACAGCTCGACTATCCCAGACCAATGACCTTGAGGTCCCCACACAGACACCACTGGTACTGGTTGTACTTAACAGCTTCTAAAAGAAGCTCCATATTGTCCTTGGACGCCTTTATATGGACAGAGTGTGCAATGGGAATGTTGGGATATGTATTCCCGTTGTGCAGAAGCACAGTCTTGAGATCTCGATTGGAAGAGTCTATGAAAAGACGCCAGTCTGAAGGATTATGTGGCAAACCGAGGGAAGTGAACATGTCAGGTACATTTGTGCAGTAGCACAACTTGTTTTCCATGTCGAAAAAGGAAGCAAGGTCTTTGTTCCGATTCCTGAAACTGGTGATCCTTACATCTTCCTGGATTAGGTTCCACTGTTTAAGCCGAGAAGCCCAGAGCTCTGACTAATATTAGAAATTAACCCTGAATGCATATACGCCTTTATGTACAGTAGGTGTACAAAATGTACAGTATGCATATCTCAAAAACTAGAGGTGATGAGTAAAAACGGATTCCAAATCTGAATTCAGCACCCCCAAATTTGGTTAAAACAGCTATTTTTGTGCTTGCTCAAATTCTTTGTAAACCAGTGTTATTATCACTTTTAATTAATATTATTTATCAGTCATTATCCTTTATAATTTAATTTTATTAATTTTATATTATTAATTTAGGTTAGAACTATTAATCTGTCTGTCTGTCTGTCTGTCTCTCTATATATATCATCATCATCATGTCACGCATGCAGCACGGGTATCCATGACAATTTTTCGCCAATCTTCCCTATCATTCATTGCACCTGGGAGCTCCTCTGCGGAGCAGCCAGCATCCTCACATAACTGGTCAATGTAGGTCCTTGCTGGGCGCCCCACACTTGCATGTCCATGTGTTCGCTTCCACAGGAGAACGTCGTTCATTCTTGCTTCTCCAGCAGTGTCCTGTAAGTCTTGTCCGTCTCACTCGGATAATTTGTGAGATGGGGGGGGGGGCAGGTGACCGTACAGCTGTTTCCTCGTGGGGTGCTGCTTCCATGACTTGTTCAAGACTGCGCGCAGCATTCTTGTGCAGCTCCCATCTAGCTTATTCTCAAGACGCTTTGTTAGGGTCCAGGTGGTGCAGCCATATAGCAGCACCGACACAACCACAGCCTGGAAGAACTGTCGCTTTAGCTTGTCAGGGAGATCGGACCTCCATATGACTGATAATCTATTTGTGGCCGACCATGCCTTTGCTATCCGTGTATTAACATCGCTCTCTGTGGAGGAGATATTACCACCCAGGTACGTGAATTGTTCTACTGGCTTAAGAGGCTTGCAGTTGAGTGTGGAGATGTTTCCTTTATTTTTGAAACTCATGAACTTTTTTATCGGAGTTCACATAGAGGCCTATTCTTTGCTGTTTCCTCCAAGCTATGTAGCAGTGATTCAGCATGTGCCGATGTATCTGAAAGAAGTACAAGGTCATCAGCATAGTCCGCATCTGTGATTGTTTGTGCGGGATATCGCCTGCTTCTTGCCCTTTTTAGTGTGAAACCTTTTTCTTTTATGGTATCTAATGATGTTCGGAGTACATAGTCTAGGCATATTATAAATATATATGGTGCCAATATTGAAGGACTCCTGCGGCGATGTCAAAGAAATCTGTGTCGCCATCAGGTGAACGTACCATCACTTTAGTGTCTTTGTATAGCATCATTATAGCTGAAACCGTTTCTTTGGGGAGACCATATGCTAATAGTATTTGTTCCATTTTTCCTCTATGTATGGAATCAAAGGCCTTGGATATATATATATATATATATATATATATTTTTTTTTTTTTTTTTCGGTGTGGTGGACCCGTAGATCTCATCAGATCATCCACCTCCGTTCCCCAAAGTCTCCAGTCATCTTGCCTCGGCTTGTCACTGATACTTGACTTTTGGGAAGGAGAGCATGCGGTGCGTGTTGCACAAGCGCGCAACATGTAAAACAAAAAACATGAGCAGATATTTCTACAAGTCCTAGAATGATGGAGGAATGGTGAGGTGTGCAGGCCTGACGGGATGGAAGCATGCAGATGTGAATCTACATAAGGCGTGATTCGTGACCTACTTAACGTCACCGCCTTGCTGATTGAACAGCAACGTGCCTCGGCGAGGTTGGGTGTGAATGAGCACCCCTTGGTTAACACTGTTCACCCAGCCATTTGGGAAGTGTCTAGAAAAGGGGACCTAAACAAATGTCGGTTCACCTATCAAGCTGGCCAGAAACCAACATTTCGACGGACGTCCACATTAGCTGGACGAAAACTAGAAAATACTACAACACAAAACAAGGCTAAGAATAGCCACCTGGATGTCTGGACACCTCCTGATCTTGAGAGATTGGGAAACTCCAAACTACGTACTGGCATCGTGACAGGGAAGTATCTCGATAAAGGGCAGACATCGATGCTCTTGCAGGAATCAGCTTCAGCTATAAGGACCAATTGACAGAAGGGGTGGGCTGGATACACATCCTAATGGAAAGACAGGCCGATGATAGCTGTAAGAAGTTTGAGGTAAGGTGACTCGAGGTTTCCATCCTGAAGCGACACATGATGGACGCCATGGAAACATCTCCTACATTGAATTCTGACCTGTGTGGCAGCGCCTGTATGTCGAGGATTTCATATGTGTGATACGGTACAAAAACAAACTGGATCCGTGGGCCATCTGCATGCTCACAACTGCTCACATCTGGAGTACTTGTAGAAATGGCCTTATTCTGTCAAGAAGTGGCAATCACCATATCACCACATATATATATATATATATATATATATATATATATATATATATATATATGTGTGTGTGTGTGTGTGTGTGTGTGTGTAATTTACCTTTTACCATTTAAGTTTCATTTTTTATATTATTAAGTTTTCTTTTTTCTCATGTTTTACTTATTTTCTATTATTTATTTTTCCTCATTTATTATTTTTAAAATTTTTACTTATCTATTTTATTAATGTTTTTATTCTTATTTTTAATTCTATTATCTTATCTTTATTTTTATTCTTATTTTCATTATTTTTTATGTTCTTTTATATTTTTTATATTCTTATCTTTAGATTTTACTCATTTTCAGCTTTTATTATGTTGTAATTTGAGAAAATGTAATTTTATGAATGTAATGCCTGTTGAAATATTTCTGTTTATATAAGGCGTGCTGTAATCCACCACTTAAACTTAAAGACTATGCAAGGACACGTGGTTTAAACCCTGGCCAAAACACGTGTTTAGTTAACTGTTTAATCGCTGATATTGACAGCCGTTAATTTGCACGTTATTTGAAGTTGCGACACTAAGGGAAACCAAGGAACAACCAAAGGATCATACCCAACAGGCTCGCGCTCTGTTTAACACAAAGTATCTCCACTGGAGAGTACTCTTGCTTGAAGCCTACGGATGGCCACACAAATTGTAACAATGATTGTATAAACGAATGTTGGCTTTTTCGAGATCATTTCCTTGAGATGTTAAGTCTCATTATATGACTGGATTTTAAGCCTTTTCTTTGTCATTAGATAAACCACAAATGTTGGTACGTATATCAATCACCAGCCACCCAACCAGCCAACCAATCAATTATTATCGGTGAAATCTGATTAATTTTTAAGTTTAAAAAAAAATTATAATCATAATAATTTATTCTTTTATAGTTCCTTTGCAAGTACTTTTGAATTCATTTTTTTTATTTGCATGATTTATACGGTATCAGATATTCATATCTAATTTGCAGTTACGTGATCTGAAATATTGCTATCCAATACAATAATTCATACATTAATGTGGTTTCAAATAATCATTTATATTCAATAATAATAATAATCATTTGATTGCACATAGTTATATGGTATCAGATATTATTCTCTTGTTAGAATAACTTACACATATTCATATGAATTCAAGCATTCCAATCTAACAATTGTAATGTATACGCAATGATGTAGTGTCAGGTAACTATTCATACTCATAATAATAATAATAATAATAATAATAATAATAATAAATAATAGTAATAATAATAATAATAATAAAAATAATTTTTTGCATATATATATATATATATTATATATATATATATAATATAACGTTCTCACACTTATATGGTTTCAAGTATTTCTATCTAAACTAATAAATTATATGATTTCCGGTAGCTATTACTATTCAATAATAATAATAATAATTAATAATAATAATGATGATAATAATAATAATAATAATAAACGGATCATATAATATAAATAATATAAATACTAAAAATAATAATAATAAAAATGGATCACCTTATCCAAGCAAGAAGACCAGACCTAGTGTTGATAAACAAAAAAGAAAGAACTTGTTAACTGGTGGATTTTGCAGTTCCAGCAGATCACAGGGTAAAGCTAAAGGAAAATGAAAAAATGGACAAATATCTGGACCTTGCCAGAGAACTGAAAAAGTTATGGAATATGAAAGTCAAAGTGATACCAATTGTAGTTGGTGCACTTGGAACAGTCCCAAAAGGATTGGAAAAGGGTCTGGAAAGTTTGGAAATGAGAGGAAGGATTGAAACCATTCAGAACACTGCACTGCTGCAATCTGCCAGAATACTCAGAAAAGTCCTGGAGACCTGAGGAGACTTGCTGTCACTCAGACTCCAGTGAAAGGCCATCAGCTAACACTGATGTGAAAACTCCAAAGGAGTAAATAATCATTTGTTGTACACTCATTGTATACCAGTCTAATAAGATGTTAGTTGATTGTTTTCTTTTACGGTATATCAACTCTTTTCGGGTCATTTAATGCCCAATAAGTCCTTCTTTTATTCTTTATTTTTTCTCATGTAGATGATCTAGTAGGAACCCGCGCCTTCAACGTGTCTTGACCGTAAGCTTACCTGATAAGAAGAATAACTTGCACAGAGGTTTATAGTTTCAATATTTCTATCGAATACTCAATATGTTCAAATAGTTCTATTTAACCCATACTTAGGTCATTATCATGAACTACCACTCAATGTCAGAGTTGTTCATGCAGCAATTGTAGTTTTGTGTCCTACCCAGAGCGCCCTATTTTGGGGGCGGTCTGTCCCTTCTATAGGAGATGGAGTCGGCATATACTAAGTCGCGCGGACAGGGCTGGATCTAGCTAGAACCACTCCTTGACCGTAAACCATGAATTAATAACTTGATCTGACAAAAGAAATTGCGCTTTTAAAACTGCCAACTTGATAAAACATCTATTCAAGCTGATACTCCATTTTTTCTTCTCCTCTGATTTGGATATTGTTATCATTCTATTGTTCAGAACGTATTATCGACTAGTCATGTCTTGCAGTCTGGCAGGTGATATCATATTTCTGATCAATTTTCATTTGTCCGATTAAAAAACAACAAAAATATCCAATATTCTATATGAAATGACTTGGCGGCGTTTTAAACGAGTTTACTTGAAGAAAGAAGCAAAGTAAATATATTATTGATATTTTTTTATCGATTAAACCTGTCATTGTCAAGAAAGACATTAACCTGTCGATGGCGATATGAAAAATGATAAACACAAAAAAAAGAACAAAAACAAAAACAATATGAATACAAGGCGCTATTTTTAGGGCCAGGTTAGCTCAGTTGGTAGAGCGTTCGGCTAGAAACCACAAGGTTCCTAGTTCCATACCGGCCCTCGCCAACTCAGCGTTATGAGTAGCACAGGGATCTGTGCGTAAAGTAAGTAGCTGATGGTAGGTGTGGTACTTCAACTCAGACGGTAAAATAATCTCCTTGGTCTAGTGCTAGTGAAAAGGGGATAGACTCCCTCGCTGTCTGGCTGATACTGACATTAAGCTGCCCGATGATATATATAAAATGAAATTTGGTACGTACGTGTCGACTTATAACTCTGTAAAAGAAGATCACTCAAAATCTTGCATACACCTTGATATCCTATTAACTAAGAAACACACCAAATTTGGTTATTGATTTTTTTTCTGATTAAGGGACATAATTAATTAATTATACAAAAATCAAACGATTTACGATAATTGTGAGAAATCTGCGGATGCTAATAAAAAAATCGCTGACTGCTGCCTATATTCAGCAGTGATTTAAAATGGCCCGACAGCTGGTAATTTGAAATTGACAAATTTGTGCCCTAATCATTTCTGCTCGGAATTTCTCGCGTATCACCGGTCTAATCTTAGAAATATATATTTGGTTAGAAAGAAAAGAAAATAATCTTTCTAAATATGTAATTTGTATGTGGTTTTATTGATTGAATTTTTTTCTCAGTAAGTAAATAACAATGATAAACGAAAACATTTAATTTAACGATTAATAATAAGTCAATTTTGTTTTTATTAATAATAAGCAGCAGAATCCAGTATTGAGAGAAGGATGTGAAATAAGGTTAATTTTAAGGGGGCCTATAAAGGTTCGAATTCAGAGTTTTCCTTCTATTTTGCTGGTTGCCTAACCAAGGTTAAATTGCCCACTCTGCCCTGCTATTTAACTATAGCTTGAGGTAGAATAGTTGGAATTATATATTTCCAACGGTATTAAAACTGTGTGAAATACAAAGAAGCATGTCCAGAATTTGAACAAAAGAAAAAAAAAATGGAACGAGTTACAGCTCGTAACTCGGAAAACTCATAAGTTATCGCTCTCGTAAGTCAAAGTACCACTATATATGTATGATCAAAAGTATATATATATATATATATATATTATATATATATATATATATATATGAAGTAAACAAACAAACAATGTGTTTTGATATGGCTTTTTTAGCCGACAATTTTTGGGAGAATATGTGCTTAATTGAAGTCGTACCTAATTTTTGAAAATTAATTAATTAATAACTAAGGAATTAGGCGGGCATACCTATTCAAATGTAAGGCTAAACATTTTTCTCGATTTGCTTAGCCTTACATTTGAATAGGTATGCCTGCCTAATTCATTAATTATTAATTAATTTGCAAAAATTAGGTACAACTTCAATTAAGCACATATTCTCCCATATATATATATATATATATATATATATATATATATATATATATTAGTATCCAATTGCCACTTTAGCGTTTCCATTGCAGTGGCATCAGTAAACAATACAAAAGTGTTCAATATATTTTAAAAAATAGAGCAGTAATAATAATATTTGTAGAGGAAAAAGTTAAGGGTCTACAATGGTTTCAATCCAAATGATTTCATCAGGACACTACACTACGCTTAACTAAGTCGATATATGTATATATATATATATATATATATATATATATATATATATATATATATTTGCTTGAAGGCAATTACAATGCATGTATCGCAAAAAATTCGATACTTTTTTTAATAGAAAATGAACTTGACAAGTGTAATCCCGGCAAAGGATCGCTCGGTGTGTAGAACATCGTACAGATTGTTTCGACTTTATTAAGTCTCATCAGCGATGCCAAGGCAATATGGTCTTTGACTATGCCTGCTGAGGTCCCGGTTTCAATTTCTGTCGGAGGGAAGTCGTTAGTTTATATCGCTGATGAGACTTAATAAAGTCGAAACAGTCTGTACGATATTCTACACACCGAGCGATCCTTTGCCGGGATTACACTTGTCAAGTTCATTTACTATTTAAAAAAAGTATCGAATTTTATGCGATACTTGCATTGTAATTGCCTTCAAGCAAAAATATAATATATACTTTATTCAACAATGCTTCTAAAAAAGACAAACAAACATCCAAAAATCTTTTATATATATATATATATATATATATATATATATATATATATATATATATATAACTTTTGATTAATGTGGTGCCAGACATTTACCAACGATCATTTCTTCATTATGATCATTCCGCTTGCTGTATTTCTTTAGACAATTCTCTGAAGTTGAGAGTCGAGATTGTGATAAGCAGTTTTTGCATCTATTCGGGAAAACTATTTAAGATTTATCTTCTTAACATTAGTGTAATCAGCTGAATGTACTCGACTCTCTGAAGTAGGAGAAAAAAGAAGCTCATAGCAACGCTAAGAATGCAGATGGAATTATGTACTGGTGAAGTGGAGTTAGGAGAAAAATCAAAATGGAAGTGAAGAAGAAGAAGAAGAAGAAGAAGAAGAAGAAGAAGAAGAAGAAGAAGAAGAAGAAGTTGTGTAGGATAATCACAGGGGAGAGAAGACAAATAAGAATAGGAAAGGGTAAGGGAAACAATAGTAGATTAGAAAGAAAGAAAGAAAAGAAAGAAAGAAAGAAAGAAAGAAAGAAAGAAAGAAAGAGAAAAATAGAGATTAAGTAGAAAAGTGAGGGAAGGAAATAGAGGATAAAAGAAAAAATATTGGAAATCAATATTGATAATGGAGAAAAGTCAAAGAAGAAGAAGAAGAAGAAGAAGAAGAAGAAGAAGAAGAAGAAGAAGAAGAAGAAGAAGAAGGGGGATTTGTGTAGGATAATCACAGGGGGGGGGAATACAAATAAGAATAGGAAGAGGAAGAGACATGAAAGTAGATGAGAAAGAAAGAAAAAAAGGAAGAAAGAAAGAAAGAAAGAAAAAAAGAAAGAAATACATAAAGAAGACAGAAAGAAAGAAAGAAAGAAAGAAAAAAGAAAGACAGACAGACAGACAGAAAGAAAGAAAGAATGAAAGAAAGAAAAAAGAAAAAGAAGAAAGAAAGAAAGAAAGACAAAAAGAAAGAAAGAAAGAAACACAGAAAGAAAGAAAGACAGAAAGAAAGAGAAAAGGTTGAGGGTAAGTAGAAAAAGATGGAGGAAACCGTGATGAGGAAGAGGTGTTTGGATGTGATAATCACAATGGAGAAACATCAAAGAAGAAGAAACAGAAGAGAAATGGATTAAAAAGAAAGCAGATAAATAAATAAATAGAATATAAAAATAAGAATAAACATAAAATAAAATAAAGAGAATAGAAAGAAAGAAAAGCCAATACAAGGAAAGTAGAAAAAGAGGGAGAGAATGAGGAGATGAAGAAGAAACATAAGAAAACGGATTTTATATCCAGTAACAACGAAATGATAAATAAGTAATTACTAAGAAGACACAGAAATGAAAAGAACGTAGATGAAAAGGAAAAATGCTAAGTATTTAGACAACCCGTTAAGCACGAGTAGGATGTGACAGAAAGTCGCAAGTATGGGACATCAAACTCGCTATTTACTAGTAATAGATATGCGATGCCAGCTTGTTAACCATTACACCGCGATGGGACGCCCACGATTTCTATGTATGTATTTAACCAACCGGTTCGTGGCGCAAGGTTGATCAGTGAAGATCAGACGAGATATTAAATAATAATGGATCAGCGGAAATAGCTTGCTAACCATTACACTACGAGGGGACGGCCTTATTCATTCAACTCCTTCATCACAGGTAGGCTTTGACATAAGGTCGCAAATATGGGGCATCCAGCGAGGAGCAAAGTCGCAATTTAATAGTAATGGATCTGTGATACTCGGTTGGTAAGCATTACATGAAAATGGGACGCCATTATTTATACAAACCTTTCGCCACTAGTACGGAGGGGGCACAAGGTTGCAAGTATAAGATACTGAGTATCTCGCTATTCGCGAGTAATGGACAAGCGAAAGTAGCTCGTTAACCATTACACTTCAATAGGACGCCTTTATTTACTCATTCACGATGAGTAGGATGTAATCCAATGTTGCAAGTATGGGGTATCCCACAATGATTATACTCGCAATTTTATAGTAGTGGATCTGTGATACTAGACTGGTAACCGTTACACCACGATGGAACGTCTTCTTCACCCAACCCGTTGGCCACTGGTCGCAAATATGGGAAATCCTGTGAGGATTGCATTCGCTAATCAGTAGTTATAGATCCGTGAGACTAGCTTATTAACCAGTATACCAGGATAAAAAAAAAGAAAAAGAAAAGAAAGAAGGTAATGGATTAGGAGAAGAAAATGTAAGAGGCAGAAGTAGAAGGATAAAGAGCTTCACGGAATTGAATGTGATGATAACAAAGAAAAGTCAAATAAAAAGAAGAGAGAGCGAAAATAAGAAAAAAAAATGAATCTTTGATTATTGGTCGATAAAAAGAAAGAAATTCTAAATGTGCAATTCCATAAATTGTTTTTATTTTTTTTTATTTTAAGGGGTTGATTATGGAGAGCTGTGAAATGAAGATGAATGGTATGGTATTTCAATGGGAATTGTCCAGTGAACTAAACCATAGAAACATGGCATCTACAACACATCAGAATCTTTAAAAGCCACTTAAATGAAATGTGGTATTTTTTTTATAAGAATGCTTTTCTATAATTCTGTGGAACTTTCTTTCAATTATTTTTGCACTGGATTGTTCTGGCATATATTGATATAAATTCTTTGCACTTAATTATTTTTTCTTTTCTAAAAGGACATGCGCTCGGACGTTACACAAATAAGAATAGATATCTACAGACAGACAGACATAATATTTCATATATATATATATATATATATATATATATATATTATGACGTAAAATAAGGAATGAAAGAAGACAAAAATGTTCAGTATATTTCGCTGGAGTTTTGACGTCCGCTTCTTCTGCTTTCTTTCATTCCTTATTTTACCTCATTCTGTCGGATTCATTCTAACCCCCTTTTCCTCATATATATATATATATATATATATATATATATATATATATATATATATATATATATATATAAAGTGTTTAAAAAAATATCGATACTTTTGTACTTATTGACACACATTGTATTCTGAGAAAATTGACGTTCCATTCATAGTTCATTTCTATCTTGATAAATACACCTTTAAACTAAGCAATTTTATGAGACACCTTGTATTCTGAAAAAAAATAACGTTCCATTGATTGTTCATTTATATCTTGGTAAATACAGCTTCACTCTCAATCCTTTTATGACACACCCTTATTTATATATATATATATATAAGTCTTTTATTCTGACCTTTTTAAATCTAACATACACACACACACACACACACAAAAACACTTATGGGCAAAGTAAAAAAGAAATTAAATAATAATAAAAAAGAAATTAAATAATAATAATAATAATAATAATAATAATAAATGAATAAATAAGTTATATTACGTCCAACACGAAATATTATACATCACCATGGCCACCTAACACAAATACGCACATACGCGCATGGATACGGTCATTCATACGGACACACGTGCCTGGATACGGCCATAACGTCACAGGCTACACGCAATTTCATACGCACGCGCATGACAACATACACACACGTACAAACAAAAAGTGCATTCACGTAACAATACAACACGAGAATACAGTTATAAAAAAAAACGTCTGTATTATTTAAAAAAAAGAAATTCATTTACCTAAAAAATGCCATAGCAAGACGACAACTTCATTTCCAGTGTTCTTCTTCTGAAGTGATTTTATCTCGAAATATCAAGAATAAATCACAGGTTAACAAACAACACCATTGCTACGTTATTTTTTCTTTACACTTGCATTTTGATAGCCTTCAAAAGTTACCTCAAAACCAATATATATATATATATATATATATATATATATATATATATATTTCAAAATAAAATTTCTTTCTGATGAAGGTCGAATTTTCTCTGTGTGCAGAATATTTTCACATTTTTCTATTATTAATATTTCATTTCATTTGTTTATTTAATAATAATAATAGTTTGAATCGTGTACACATAGATAAACTGACCGAAACACTTGTGTAAGTGATATTGATTAAATTCATCTTTTATTATCCATTCTACACTTTCTTTTCTTTATTCATTCTCACACACACACACACACACACACACACACACACACACATATATATATATATATATAATATATATATATATATATATATATATATATTCTGTCTGTCTTTTATTTAAATGAATGTGCAGAGTAGAAATTTTAGAAGGAATGATTGCAATTCAGTGCAATATTTTTGGAGAAGTTAGTATTTACCCTCAAATTGTTTATTCGACGTACCATATTGAATTTGTTACATTATTGGTTGTATTAATGAGTCTACGTATTGGTAGCATTGAAAAAAGTGCGGAAACAAGCCTTTTTACTTGTCGGTCCCTGTACTCTTAGTAGCAGGACTGAGAAAAAACAAACGACCGATCTCATAACAATTACTTTTTTGGGAAAACATTTTCGCCGTTTGTGTGTAGAGGAAATCACGCCAAATTCTCGTTTTAAAAGGTTGTCACATAAACAGAAAGACTCTGAATGGTCACTGTATATTGCATATCATATGGAAGCGCCATGGTGTAATGGTTATAGTCGTAGGAAATGGACTCGTCGACCCGAGTTCAATTCTTGGACCAAGCTGTTTGCATTTCACATGGCGCTAATATACCTGGTAATGGTATGAATCCAATTCTCCCTCCAGCTATGGATAAACAGCAGGGCAGATTGGGCTCTTTAACCATGGCTAGGTAACCAGTCTAGGAGAAGGAAAACTCTAAATTCAAACCTGTTAAACCCCGCTTACGATATTGAATTCAAACGGGCGAGTATCATTGCATATCATTGTTGGTATCTGAAATTATCTGCCTTTGCTGGAAATATTACGCTTATGATAACTGATGAAATAGCATTCAGACCGAAATATCCTCCTTGCGGTTTCAAAGGGTTAAAGTTTAAATTGTTTTACGGCATTCTTGTAATAGAAACCTCTCTTAGCATTGCTCATTAATCCAAGAAAATTATTATTTCCGTTAAATTTTTGTGTCTCTATCAAATCATTAATCCATCGTAAAAAAAGCGCTCACCCTGAAATATTGGGCTTACTATGTATACTACCCTGGCAAAAATATGTTATTAACACACTTAGCGGATATTCAGATATGTTTTATTTATTTAGCGGTAAAAGTCGGTATAGTGGATTATTGTTGGTATGAGCCGGACAGCAAAGGAGCCTATCCCCTTTTAACTAGCGCTAGACCAGGGATGTTGTTTTTTTATACATAAGTGTCGCGCCACACCTAGCATCAGCTGCCTACTTCACCATACAGAACTATCTTGTGCTACTCATGAGGTGAGACGACTTGTGCCAGTATCGAACCTAGAACCTTATTGTTCTACCGATTGAGAAAATAATAACAGATAAGATGCAAAACATTTTTTTTATTTAATAGCTGAACATTCTGTCTCCATGAAATGCTTTTTAAGTCCTGCAATGTGTGCTCTATTTCATTAAGAAATTAAGGTTTACATTGTACATAGTGTGGATAATTTGCATATTGGTTTTAACAAAATCAAGTTTAATAAATAATTAAACTAGATTAAATTATTTAAATCAATGGAATACTTTTTTACTTAGCCGTACAGAGTAAAAGATAATTAAATAACCTAATGTTGAGGAATTACTTATGAAATGGTCTGCATTATTAAAACAAATACCAACACAAGAATTAATATGCAAAATACAGTTCTTATAGACCCCAGCGAATGTTTGGACCACCCTGTCGGATGAGGCTGTAGATTACACCGACTGCACCTCAGCAGGTTCTTACTTGTCGGTTACTAACTGACAGAACCTTCACAAAAACCCACTCTCGTGTGTAACCATTTCTTTCTCTCACCCACCGCGTGAGTTCAAGTTATTGTTCCCTTTGGGACAGTCATATCACCGGGCATCACGTTCACAGGAGGCGGCCATTATATTAAAGTACATTAACCACGAATATCATGTAGCTAAATTGGGGCTTTATAAAACTTAGACAAGGGGAAATTTCTATTGGGTATAGTTTACCAGATGTTAAAATTTAGAATAGAAATCGTCGACGAATTGTGTTATGTATAGTTTAAATTCATGCATAAATTATGCAGGTTTCCCGTATAATTAGTATAGATCATCATCATCATCATCATCATTATCATCATCGTCATCATCGGGTCATGCTGAGAGTACGGATATTTATTTATTGTTTCTAGTATCATAACATTCAAATTTTCTATGTTGAGAGTGTTTTTTTTTAATTCAAAGTAAGATTGTTTTGTGTTTGGGTTTGAGCTTGGTACCTGACTGAGACCAGAACTATAACCACTGCAGAATGCGCCCCTTGTTGATTCACGTGAAGGGCAATGTAGTTTGACGTTTTCGTCATGGTTATCTTTCGTTGGCTGTTTTGTTAATACATCGACACTCCGCTTATAGATGAATAACAGTAGTTTCCTGATTAAACTGTTTGATCCTGACTGTTAAACTAAGAGGCTCATCCGGCCAGCATATTGTGAATCATGCCGTTGACTCACTTTGTTTTCATCACATTTGCTTTACATCCACTATGCTGCTACCTATGGTTTCCGGTGTCACAAGATAGTATGGCGTATATGGTACTCTCCTTTCTCTGTGTGTGTAATCCAGTGACGAGCCGTGGCAATATTACTGAAGGATTATGGAGGTCGCATGTTGTTTTTTTTATCTCTCTATTTTTTATATTGCTACTGTTTTTACTCATGCATGTTTTTCGATCATTTATGTTCTTCTTTTAGGACTGCTTGAGAAAGCCTTGACACATCAACCATCGCCATTAGCCCACCCTAGGGGAGAACCGTGATGCCTGGCGTGTTACTACTAGCCATGCTGACTCCACCTTTTAAAACAGCCACAGGGTCTGCTTCAAGGACAAAGGCATAGGAAGAGCCACAATGAAATGCCATAATACTCTGACCAGATCTTCATCTGCAGCCGCTGAGACCGTGTCTATCTGTCCTGAATAGGCTTTATCAGCCTCGATCATGACTGGAATCAAAGTGGAACACCCCTTAATTTTCGTTCACGAAGCCAAGTCATGATGATGAGCACGAAGTGAATTTAAACAGCCTTTATATAAACTAACAAAAATATGCCCTCTCTGTGGGGCACATTTTAAGTTTTAAATAATAAAAAGATATATTGATTAATAAGACCAACAAAACAAAATAAGAATGTAAATAAAAAGATTACACTTATTCTTATTTTAATTGATTTTTACATAGAATAACTCAAAGGATTTCTTTTAATACATTTGATAATACAACAATATTCAATTACACTGTAGGGGATTATCTTCCTTTTACCGGAGGAGTTATCTTCTCGCTGCGTTGCTGTTTGTCCCACTAGGGGACCTCTGGTAGTTAAGCGCGTTCATTCAAAACGCTGCTTCCTCTTTTAGCTGAATCTTCTCAACCAACTGCTATGGGCTAGAATCTATCTACCCCATTCTCGGTGGGGCTTTTGTCCCCCCTCTTACATTACTGTAAGTCCTTTATACAGCATGGACAATCCTTTAGTTCCATGTCTGTAACATTTATATGTTAGGTACATTTGGGTATCTTGTTTATACCTAAATATTGTATATGTATTTACATGTTCTATTCTCCTGTACCATTATGTATCTTATTGTTTCCATGTGCTGTTATATATATTAAATGTTTGTCTCACAACGTGTCGGAATTGTATGTTCATTAAATTAACTTTGAATTTTACAACACCAATTATTTATTAAACCTGATTTTGTTAAAAATATGCAAATTATCCACACTATGTACTATGCAAACCTTAATTTCTTAATGAAATAGAGCACACATTACAGGATTTAAAATGCATTAATAAAATAGGTTGCTTTTAAGTAATTCTAACCCAGCTAGACTTTAACAGAGTCATTGTTGATAAATGATATACTAATTAAGATTATATAATGAATACTTATTGAGAATCATTGAGAATATAATGTAAATAACTAAGGGAATTGACGTTGATAGTGATGTAGTATTGGTTACAAACACATGATCTCCATTATAATAAGACTAGAATCGGCTACTTGGTGTTGCCAGGGTAGAGAGGTATAATAAAAGGTTAATCTCGCAGTTCCATTGATTGTTTTCTTTTTACATAATTGATTAATGTTTTAATCCCGCACGCAACCAATGATTTTCCTTTTTCTTACCATTCCAATGCGAATTTTTAAATATATTTCCAGATATAAATAAAATATTAATTATTTTTTTAACAGAATGTAAGCTCTAGTGATAGTATATATATATATATATATATATATATATATATATATATATATATATATATATATATATTATCATTAATTGTTTTATTTTCGTAGTTTCGTCCGGACATACACACATACACACAACTGCCCGTTATATAAGTATAAATGTAAATGTATTATATTAAAAATAATCTCATTGTAAAAATGTTTAATTCCAAGATAATAGGACGAACAATCATTGAGAATATTATCTAAATAACTATGGAATTTACGTTGATGGGGATGTAGTTTTGGTTACAGACACATTATATCCATTATAATCAGATGTAAATGTATTATGTTAAAAAGAATCTCATTTCAAAAACATTTCATTCAAAGATAATCAGAGAAACAACCCTTGTACTTTAGTATTATCTGGGTTATTCGGATTATTGTCCCCATCTTCATTGTTATTTGTACAACGTTTCGGCCGATATACCCTCCGGCCTTCTTCGGGTATTTCTTGTCAGACTCGGGAAACTTCTCGGACTCGGGAACCTTCTCGGACTCGGGAACTTTCTTTTCGAACTCGGGAACTTTCTTGTCGTAATCGGGAGCCATCACGGAACTTTGAACCAAACCCTTTATTTAGTCCACGGGGGTATCCTGTTCTCATTCCGCTAACCATAGCTGGAGTAGGAGTTGTGTTAATTATTTTTTCTAACTGCCTCTACTCAGGATTGAACTCGGGATCCAGAGATATCTGTCACTTAGAACAGTCTTAACCTAACTACCTTATCCACTAAGCCATGTGTCCAATTGGACTTGTACTTTAGTTCGGAATTAATCTGAATATTTTCCGCCTCTAATAATTGCTTTACACAATTTATTCACTCTAAAACGTTTCGATAGCCGATGCTGAGATCATATTTAACTGGTCTATTTTCCGGGTTTAAGCCACACATATAAACGTAACAGGAAATTAGCGCATGTCTATCTGAGATCAATATGTTTTTCTTTCTGATGGGATCAACATAAAGTTAATCTCAAACATAATGTTTTCATCAAATGTCACGTTGCATCATACGTGGATTATTTGAACTGAATTTTTTGAAATGGCCAAACACAACCAATTTTTGGAATGAATCATCACTGAAAACAGAGAAAATGCAGCAGAAAAAAATATATCTGAACAGACATTAATGATTCCTCACCTATATTACTGGACGCACCGAAATAATATCACATATTCATGATTTTGTCTGTCTCTTCACTACATCTATTAAATAGATGTAGTGAAGAGACAAAAATCACACACACAGCACACTTTATGAACACTCTCAAAAACAATGGCTACCCAAATTCATACATACGCCATTTAAATAATAGAAAAACACGGACACTACACACACACTCTAACACCTGTTTCCTGAAACTACCACATTTCAGCGAAACAATCACTAAAGAAATACGTAAGGCTATTCATAAAGAGGGACGAGATATCCAACTAGCACACTCTGGGCCCTCACTACGCCAACATCTAACAAAAAACATAAGAATATTATTACAGCATGCACACTAGCCAACTGCCCAATAAGAGATCCTAACATATGTCACAAAACTTATACAATTTACCGTTTAACTTGCTCCAAATGCCTTAATTTCTATATAGGAAGTACAATTAGAACCCTCCACATTAGAATCAAAGAACACATACACACACGTGCATCTTCATTCCATAAACATTTAATCAAATGCAAAAAGGACAACAATTTTTCCGTTAGAATAGAAACAATAATACGCAACATTTGTAATCTCAGAATTAGAGAAAGTTTACTGATAGCTAAATTAGGTCCTAATATAAACAACAAATTAGAATTAAACACGGAATACATAGATAACTAATTACACGTTCTATATATAGCTTATAGTTTATTTAGTATCTATATTTTATACATATATATGTAATTTTCCCTATCACAAATTTAAACCTATCAACAATCAACTATTTGCATATTTTTATTTATTCCCGCAAGAAATAAGTCCAAGGTGGACACTTGAAATAACGGATTTGAATTATGTAATACATCTATAATAGATATCTACTAATATAAAAAAAGAAATTAAAAAAAGTTTTTATTTTAAAGAAAATACTCATTAAACATAGAACTATTAATATAAGAAGATCAAAACAATTAAAACACAAAAACAAAAACAATAAAAAAAAAACATAAAAAAACACTATGCCTTTTATAATTTGCATATTTAATTTATAATATTGAATTTATTTGAAATTCAGAAAGAAAATACTCATAATACATAGTTTTCTCAAACTTTACATCAATCCTAATATATAACTATTATATAATATTTTAATATATAATTAATATATAATACTTAATCTATTTAAAATTTTAAAAGAATATACTCATTAAAGATATTTTCTTTAATTTTCCTTCAATCCTAATAATATATAATTAAATATACTCTTTTATTTACTTATTTACTGGTCCATATAATTAAATTAATACATTTTATTTTTTACAACTGAAAATAAGAATAAATAAATAAATAAATAAATAAATAAGAATATAGAAAATTAGAGAAGGGAGTGAAAGAGAAAGAATCGAAACAAAGAAGGAAAGAGAAAGAAAATAAAATGAAAGCTAAGCATAAGAATTTTTCTACGTAACCGTTTTTTTAATTTTGAATTGAATGGCTACATTGTTGCAATATTCAGCGGATAATAAACAGACAATATTGGATACATAAGCAAGGTAGGATTTTAAACATTCGTTCTCAAAAAATATTTAAAAAAAATAAGAAATTACAGTTATTCGCACATTTGATTAATAACATAAAGAAGGGGGAAGGGAGGAGAAAGAAAAAAAGAAGAAAAAAGAAAAAAAAAGTATAACCACGCAAAAAAAACAAACTTAAGCACGTTCATTTCTGATTTTCGTCTCTGAAGATAAAGTTTTCTTTGAAATCGATGAGACAAAAAAAATATCTCTTTGTTTTTATTTTTATACGCATTGTAATTGCCTTCAAATTATTATATATATATATATATATATATATATATATATATATATATATGTGTGTGTGTGTGTGTGTGTGTAAATGAAACTGGAAGTGAATCCGACGGTATGCTGAAAAAATAAAGAAAGGAAAGATAGTATAGAATGGATGAAATAGGATATTTTAATTAATATTTATAGGGATCGGCCCCTATATTTTTACGGCATGTGGAATTGACCAAATTAAAATAATTAAGTTTTCTTAAATAACTAGTTTTTACAATGGTATGTCATGAGTTTAGAATTAGGTAAACAAAAGAGAATCGAATGAATATTAGTTTAGAAATATTTTTAGGAACAATAGAAACAATGGTTTAAATTCATCCGATAATTTATGTCACCAGAATTCCACAGATATCAAAATCATTCGATATTGCATCATTGCAAATCACCTGATATTTGAGGAATATTTTAGCTTAAGGAACACGTAGACAATGAATAATTAAAATTATAAAAAGGCCCATAGAGCTGGAAAAACTTCAGATAAGGAGACACAGAGACAGTGATGAGCTTTTGCTCTTCCTGACTCAACAGAGTTGGAGAGGATGCTCCTAACTCGACAGTGGGAACGTCCGAAAACATCAAATACGACTCAACAGGTCCGTCTATTTTTTCGTCTCCTATTTCTCTCTCTCTCTCTCTCTATCAACAACAACAACTTTCAATCACAAGTTCCAATCACAGACAAACTACTAATATGTTGACACAAGCAATCACACTAATATAAACACCATGTCACACACAACTATACACAGACACAATCAGACTGCAACACCACTGAAAGAACAATGAAACTATATTAATTGTATTTATGTATATAAAGTTTGTTTCCTTTATCAATGTCTTCTTTTTGTTACCTATGGAAACT